>JAWWMK010000040.1:14383189-14459786 GCA_035047105.1 Galeopsomyia nigrocyanea
GATATATCACACCTAATTTCATCACCCCCCCCCCCCCCCCCCCGATAAAATTTACTTATAGCATTCAATCCCCCCGTAACGAAAAAAATAAAATCCACAAATTCATAAGGATCAAGGAAACTTAGCGATGCAAGCTGTAAATAGAAATCCACACACAGACGCAACCAATAACCACCCTCTGCTTGCGTAACGAATCTGACCTTCTACATTATCTTCTCCCCTAAAAAAAAGTGGTCTGGTCAACGTGAAAATGTTACGGTACGTTGAGCGTAAAAAAGAGAATGGTTTTTTTTTTTGCCATTGCCACGTTCACGAAGGGGAAGTTATGTGTTTTTCTCGTGAATATGCTGGGATGCTCTTTTCAAATCGTATGGTTTCGAGCGCTATGGTTAATGAGCTTAAACGATTACTCACCCCAATAAAAGAGAAGAACAGTACAGTTGGTGGGTGGCAGACTTAGATGTATCGTCGAGTGAATCAACGTAGCACCTGCAACAAATGATATTAATGGAAAAATATAATGTGTTAAAAAATCTATATTATCTTGAGAAATAATCAAATTTTTATAGATCTTGCGTCCGAATTATAATGGTTTCATCTCATCAAAAATCAAAAAAAAAAAATCCAACCCAATCCACGACCGTTCATCCGTGTCCAATTTTCGCGGATATCTATATATAAGAATGCTCTCGCTTCTTCAGTGCGGTATAGCAGCAAAGATCAATGCATAGAAAGCACTACGCGCACATACACACACAAGCTCGCGGCAAAAGAAAAGAAAAGAGAACGCGGTCTTATCGGCAGTTATCGGGCCGTGATGTCACACAATAGCGCAGACAATGCGCGGGACAATACATCCACCCACCCACCCACCACCACTTCTTCTTCTTCTTCTTCCTCGCTTCATCGTTTTCTCTCTCTCTCCCAACTTAATAAACATAATAGCTGACTGCGCGCGACCCGCCACAATGAGATCCGTACCGGCAGATATGACGAGCCAAGTGTACTACCACCACCACCACCACCATTGTCGCAAGCCCATCCAACTTTTAGTTTCCAATGGATTATTCCAGCCTTGTTTCGCGACGACCACTGAGAATCCCAAGTAGCCGAACCGACTTCTTCTTTTTCTACTTTTTTTACTTTTACTTTGGAGCGAAGCTTTTCTTTCGCGGGGTTGCGACACTCGATGTCGAGGGACTGCAGCTAATGATGGACCGACAGATATTTTTTCTTTTTTTTGGGGGGGGGGGGGGGGAGTTTGGCTTTTGGAATTTTTTAGTGGCCTACCGGGAACGATATTATCAGGATTAAGCTTTGATGTTTTTTTTTTAGTTTGTTGAATTTTAGGGATTTTTGTGATTTTGGAACATGACAAACAAAATCTTTTTCGTTATAGGTTTTTCAGGTAATCAATAGGTGGCGCATTGCTAAATATTAACTCCAATGTTATAGCCGAAAAAGGTAAGTGTATAAAATATTATTCTCAATTAAAGTAACGAAATTTATTAAGAAATCGAATAAGTATTCTCAAGTTTGAGATAGATCAAGATATATGAATGACTTATCCTGTAAGAAAAGAAAATGTTAATCCAAACAAATCAATAATGTATCATTGTGCCGAATGAATTAATTAAACTCAACAAAAGTACCAAAAAAAAAAATCGCCAGAACAAAAAACGTCCTAACATTTATCTCACCACCATTATCGTACAGCCGATCTTCGAAGAAAAGATAAGTCAAAGAATAAAAGGCTAATGAATGAACGTCGCATGAAAGGCAATCAACGTAGCTTCGAGGGAAGGGAGGAGATGCATTGTTGTGGCGCTGTCGAGCGATCAGCCGCTAGAAATTATATAAAGCCACAAGGGAATTTCGCTAATCAATAACGTGCTTTAATTTATTCTCGAGGCATCGACGATTAAAATAATTTTTTTTTTCGTTTCACAATGGACAATCATAATCAATAAAATAAAAATTGCCATTGTCGAACAAACTAATCAACGTGGTAATTAAATAACGAGCATTAAAAGCCATAAGTCAGGTTCGTCGATGGGGTGCGGAATCTTGTCGGCGAGAGAACCCCTTTTAAAGCACTGACACGAGTCGGTGCATCGTTGTGTTGTGTATAGCGTGTGCGTGTGTATATTCTGTGGTAAGGGGGAGGATTGCATTTACGCTTCGCTAAATCGACTCTGAAAAGCCGGTGTTAACGCTCTGGTATTGATACTATTGTTTTTCTTGTTACGATTTAATTTTAAGATTTTTTTATCGTCAAGATCTTGCAGAAACTTTTTTTAACAGTGAGATTAGTTATTTTCAAATTGTTTGAGGACGGCTGTCGTAAATTATTTAAAATTCAAAGAAATTAAAAAAAATATTTGATTTTTTAAATAAAATAAATCCTGTACAAAACAACCAGAAAACGATTGATAACATCGGCATCAAACATTAGACACAACAAAAATAATTATTTAAAATATATTATCATGAAGATCAATCTGCAAACAGCGCAACCATACTATCGCGCGCGTGTACGCGCGCTTGCAAGAGTGTGCCAACAAAGCATATACATACATCTATATACAGCAGCAATATCCCACCCTTACGCGTAGGCGAACAATATGCCAAGCCCGTATAATCACCCTCGACCACGTGCCGACACGAGCCATTGAAAAACGCGGTCAGGCAGCCATTATTTCGAGAGAGAGAACGTTTTTTTTTATTTCTCCCTTTGAGCGCCACGAAATAAAAAGAGAGAGAGAGAGAGAAGGAATTAATAAAAAAGCATTATCCAGGAAGCTCTATTGTCGCTTTTTTTTTCTTTTTTCGATTGCTGCTTTTGAGTGTGCAGCCGCGCGACAGGTTGATACGGTTTTATCGAGTGGGAGTTTGCGTATATACCTGCTAGGTTTATTGTCAAGTGCACACGATGTAAATATAAGTATTTTGAATGAGAGAAATTCTCGATGGTTATGGATTTTAATTATATCGATTTGAAGTGGGTTATAATTAAATGATTGATTAATTATAATAATTAATGTTATTGAAATATAATATCGTACAATTAGTTTCAATTCTAAGTGCTGTTGATTATTCAATCGCATAAACTAATATCATTCGATTATTTACGATCAATAAAAATAAAAATAAAAGAATACTTTATAAAGCGAATCTCAATCAAAATACTGTCGTGATAAAAAAAAAAGAGTGAAAGAAAAAAAACGATATCTCTCGATAGAAAGCTTTCCTCTCTCTTTCGTGGCACTTAATTACTCTGGCAGATGCGCGGCGAGAGAGAGAGAGAGAGAGAGAGAGAGAAGGGATAACGTTGGGTTTATCGGCATGGCTATAAATCAAACAGCTTTGTACGACTGTATAATGCGACTGTATATATAGACAGTCCCTTTCAATATTCCTATCTTCGCGATTGGAGAGGGAGAAGAGAGAACACGCGTCTTCGCGCGACAAGTGTGCCACTGGGATTACTCGTGTTTTTTTTCTCTCTCTTCTTCTCTTTCGTCCCTTTTAATTAAGTTCGCGATTGGTAGGACTCTTTGATGATTTATGCGTGATTGTTCGACGAGTTTTGAGGATCGTTATTTTTCCAACCCTTTTGTTTGTAAGTATTATAGATATTTTTATAGTCAAAGATAATTTTTTTTTAGTTAAAGATTTCATTCACTGAATGACGTTCATTTGCAGAATAGTATTATAATTTGAAATGTGTAGCATTGAATACCATCCGCTGATAAAACTTTTTCAAGAAATCTCAACTTCCTCTCTCGAAAAAAAAAAAATTGCGCGCCAAGTTGTGAAAAGGAAAAGAAGTACCTTTAAAAATCACTTGAAAGCGCGATATTATCTACACGCACCTATAGAAAAGAGCGAGCGCGCGCAGTCAGTCTGCTGCGGGCGCCTCGGATTTAAAGAATAAACGCGCGCGAAGGAAAAAGAAGTCGTCGTCGCCGTCGACGACGAAAGAGGATGGAGCTTGAATTGCGGCGAGAGCTCATAACAAACTATTGAAAAGCTCACGAATGAAAAATCAATGGTTGAAAGGAGAGGAAAAAAAAAAGAAGAGGAAGAAGCCTTGTAGAAGAGACCACGACGACGCTGTGGACGAGCTTTTCTTTCTCTCTCTCGCGCGCGCATACGACCAAAAAAAAAAGGCTTTTGTGGCGTGGCGCGAAGAAGCGATTGACGACCGGTCCTATAGCACAAAGCGCCAAAACTTTTTCAATGATATTTTTTTTTGTTTTGATATAGTGAATAACGTCGTTGAATCTATACAAACTTATCAATCGTGAATTTGATGTTAATCTGAAACATGATTTATTCAAATATTGGTTCAATTTGAAAAATTAAGTTTTTTAAGCATATATTTTGCCACTTAATTTTGCATACATACAAAAAAGTCAAACGCACTTGCACTCACAAACGAAGAAATGAAAGAAAACCAAACGCATTCATCGAAGCAAAAATTCCTTCGAGCAAAAAAAAAAAATATTCATCCCCATAATCCAGCGAAAAGAAATATACATCCACAAGACTTTACTCGAAAATCTAGAAAACAAATATAAATTATAAAAAAAAAACATTTAGTACATAGCACAAAGCTCAGTTGAAATACGTTTTGGGAAGAGAGAGAGAGAGAAAAAAAAAGTTTATATAAAAATGAAGGATAATACTTCGCATTGGTTGCGGGAATAGAGGGAGAGTGAATGCTTTGGTCGGTTTGCTGAATGGAAATATTATTGGGGCATCCTTTCACGCGCGGCGCGCTCGCGCGGACGTCGACGGAAGCAAGAAGACCTCATCTGGCTCTCCCTATTGAATCGAGCATTCGTCTGTATATACGTATGTGTGTGTGTGCGAGTGTATAGGTTCTCTTACATTTCATGATTTATCACGCAGCTTGAAAGCTCGAGCAGCAGTAATACTAGTAGTAGTAGTAGTAGTAGAAGCTCAAAGCTCTCTCTCGTAGTCGCTGAAAGCGCGCAGATTGATAAAAGAAATAATGGGGCGCGCGCGCGGATGCGAAATAGCGCTCAGAGAACCTCGAGCTACGATCTGATATCAAGCTGCAGACATGACGACGACGACGACGAACGAGTATCGGATCGACTCCTATATACATGTAGTCTTGATTGCCAAGGCAAAGACGATTTTTTTTCGCTTTTGAGTTGTAGGTAGTTTTTTTTCATTAATTATGTTAAATAGTGTTCAGTTTGAGTATGAGACGCAAAAGAGAAAATTGGTATACATATAATAGTAAAATGATCGCCTTGGTATACCTGCACTAGGAGGTCATTGGCCGCGAGCCGTTTTCCCTCGCGTCGAGTGCTAATCCTCTTCGCATCTGTTTCTTACCTCTAGCTGGTCAGTCAGGCCTCTCCTTCTCGTCCTTATGCTTTCTTGGGCAGCTCTTATTTACGTCTTGTTGGTCCCCGCAGTTTCTTGCGGACATTAGGCTTAGTTGACCGTGAGAATTTTACGACTGTTGGTATAACTCAGTTGGACAGACAACGAAATATTTACCCGAACGAAGGTCAAAGAAAGGTAAAAGTTGGCTTTGAAGGGACGATGGTTTTCGCACTCGTAGTCTTCTGGCTCGAAGCAGCCAGTTCGAATACAGTCGTCATCAGTCGTCAACTTGCTTTGAGAGAAGAAACACCGACGCTTACTGCGAACGTTCGTCTCACTTTAATTGTACAGATAACTATTCCGTTTTGGGTTTTACAGCTTGGAGTTGAAATATTCTACGATGGAGGTGAGTGCAATTGATTTTTTTTTTCAAACAAAGTGTAGAAGTAATCGTGATTAGTATCGTGATTTTTTTTCAAAGGAAAAAAAAACTCAAGATCAGTAAAAATTGAATATCTTTTTTAAATATCATAAATGAAATTTATCTTCGTTTGAAAAGAAATTTTTAAACAGCCAGACACACTTCAACTCAACAAAAAATAGTTGTTTCGAAAGCTTATATATTTTTTTTGTAAATAATTATAATGTCATCAACGTGGTATCTATTGGCAAAAAAAAAATAATAACGGATGAGGGCGTTGAAACCTCAAAAAATGACTGCTCGCGGGGATAGATTATATCATGAAATATATCTATTATATTATATGTATCCCCCTGAGCAGTCATATTGCAAGCTACCAGGTACAGGCGTGTAGTAAATTTAAATCGCCAATAACTTTTAGTCTTACCTTGAGTAAATAGGATTTGTTTAAATCAATACAAATATCACCTCAACGCAAACAACGTTAAACTTAATGAAAACAAGATTTATCGTTCGAAATCACGATGAATATAAGATTCAATTATAATATTCAGTTTTCAGCTGTTGGCTAGCGCATTTTTAAATGTCGAAATTTTTTGTATTTCAGTACGAAAAAAAATTACACGAGAGACTTCAAAATTACGAGATAATACGAGACAATCTGATACAAAAAATTGCGGATGGCGTTGCAGATAAGTATTTCTCAGAGAATAACTTGCACAATTTCGCCGATACCAACGGGCGAAATTTGCTCCACCTCAGTGTCCGAAAGGAAGACGTAACGGCTACTCAGTGGCTTCTCGATTATGGACTCGACGTCAATGCTCAAACGAAAGATGGAAAAACGCCTCTCATGATCGCTGCGAAACACAACCACCAGTACATCGCGAAGATCTTGTTGAAAGCCAACGCGGACGTTCGAATAACCGACAAGTTCGGAAAAACGATTCTACAACATTTTGGTTTATACTGGATTACCAAGTCGACGATTCCAATATCGATAATGCTGAAATTACTCGAAAAGTGTGAAACCGAGGAAGAAGCATCGGTCGAGTTGTTCAACTCCAACTGCCCTCTCTACGTCGCCGTGCTGCTGAGAAATAGCAAACTAACCGAGTTGCTTCTGAAACGCGGAGTAGATATCAATGCGTGCGAGCGCTATCGAAACACCACAGCTCTGCACATAGCGATGCGTTTGCAAGACTCGAAGAACGTCGAGGTACTTTTGGCGAATGGCGCGGATGTCAATGCTACAGATTTTTTCGGGGACACGCCTGTAACGTATCTCGCGGAATGCGATTACGAGTCGACTCGCGACCAATTGGAAATCATAAAAATGCTGTACGATCGAGGCGCGATGGTCGACGCGGCTGGAGAAACGCAAATGATTAAACTATTGCGTCGCTGCGACATAGAAGCCGTTCGATTACTACTGTTACGCGCGAATTTCGATTTGAGTACGAGTGGTAAAGGCGGTATTACACTGTTGCACGCTTTAGCGAGGAACAGACATCCAGAAGTTTTCGAGTTGCTACGAGATCAAATTGTAAACGTTAACGCGTCCAACGACAATGGATCGACAGCTCTGCATTTCGCGGCGATGTATGGTCACGCGAATAACGTCCGATTTTTGCTGGATCGAGGTGCCGACGTCAACAGTCAGGACGTACAGGGGATTACACCTTTGTGCAGCGCGATGGTATCCGATTCGCGACTTGTACCCGAAGACATCGAGTGCGTCGAATTGTTGCTCGAATATGGAGCGGAAGTTCAGATTTTGCTCGATGAATTCAAGTTAAGTCGTCTACCCAAAGTCCGCGGCAGAAATCTCACGATTATCGATTTAGTAAAATGTAACGACTTGATTGAACCGATATTGGCACAGTTGGCGTTGCTCGATGCCACTGGTACGTTGATTAAAAATGAGATTAGCGCGAGGATCAATTCGGACGCTCGACTCAAGCATTCTTTCAACGCGTACAAGCAACAGCTCGAGCAATTTAACGAAAATATAATCCACGAGTCAGTGACGATGTTTCAACTGCTGACCGTAAGAGAGAAGCAGCTTTTAATTTATTTGAGCGATGAACAGTTGAGTTCGAAGTTGGAGCAATCAAGGGACTACGAGAATAGTCAAGATGTATATTATCGAAAGCTACGACTGCGAATTGCAAGTGCTTATCGAAAAGTACAATTGAAAGCACGTGCTGTCGAAGCTTTGTGCAAGATTATGCAATTTCCCTACAACACTCATCCCACAATAACGGACGAAATATGCAGCTACTTGAGCAAACAAGAGTTACTGCTATTTGGTCAAATTTAAAGAGGTTAAAACATATGTAAACATATTAAATTGAGGCTTGATGGTGTGCGAAATATTGTAACGATCGCTATGTAATCATTGAAAACTGTTTAATAAAAATAATTATCTGCTTGTAAAATGTAACAAAATAAAATAAATCTCTAGACAAATATCCTCGCGCAGAGTTTTCCGCGCATTCTTTCTGCGATATTGACGAAATTAAAAAATTGTAACACCCATCCGAAACAAGTGTCAATCCAAAAAAAAAACCTCACACTCACCCACCCAGGAAAACAAAAAAAGAAAGAGCAAAAAAACCACAGCCCACTCCCCGCGTAAAAAAAAAAGAGAGAGACCGAGACCTACAAAGCCGGGCGCGCACACAACTGAACTGAAAAGCGTAAAAAAAAAAGAGGAGAAGGAGAGAAGAAGGAAGAAAGCCATCAATCCGGCACGCGGCGTCGCTATAACTTTAATCAGGGCTGAATAAAGTCACAACCCCTTGGCTGCCTCTGCTGCTGCCTAGCTATACACACACATACACACAAGGGAGCAGAGAGAGAGAGAGAGAGAGAGAGCAGAATGGAGATGAGGATGTAGCGGCCGTGAGTATCGGCATTGTTTCCAAACAAAGCAGCCTGACGCGCAAAGAATCCCCGGTAGTAGCAGAGCACGAGCATTGTGTGCTTGCTGCTGCTGCTGCTACTGCGCGCGCACTATACTATATACAAGCGAGGCAAGCCTCGGGGGCCGCCGCGCAAACCGCGAAGCTTTTTCGACAAGCTCTTTCAAATTCGCGAGCATTGTCCGCGACCAACCCACCCGTCCTCGCTTCTATGCCATTCCCCGAGTCAATTTCCGTGCTTTGTGGGCTTTTGCGAAAACTCGTCTTGAGGAGATCGACTGTATATTATGTTCGAGGGTTATAATACATTCGTCTGTTTTTTTTACGATTTATGCTTGCAGGGATTTGATGAAGCTGAAGTTGACAGATCGGGTTTCTGTGATCTCCCTCGCGCAACGCTCGGTGCTCTTCTAAATGTAATCACCGCTTCTAAGTCTCGCCCGCGCTGATTCGAGTTTCTGATTAATTTTAATCGTCGTACCGATTTTCGTCAAAAAAATTTCGTTGCGTTTTGTAATTCAGAGTCACTGAATTTATCGACTCGTAATGTCTCGTGATGGAGGTATATACAAATTTCTTGTATGCAAAGTTTATGTAAGTTCTCTATCAATAAAAATTCGACATGATAAATAATTCAAAATTTTCATAAATTATATATTGCGTGAAATTGATTAAAAATTGGCTGCATAGACGATTGCATAAACGTTCGTTTGTAAATGAGAAAATAAAAGCGGAAAATTTTTTTTTCAAGCAAGAGAATTTCCAGGTAAGCTAATAAAATTATGATGACCCAGTGTCGGCAGAGTGCCACCGTAGTATCGTAAACCAAAAATTCAAATACTAACCTATGACTACTTAGAATTACTCAACATAGTTTTACATTAAAACTTTGTAAAATTTCAACGAAACAAATTTTATGTATTTTTTTAATTTAATACTTGCAAGAACTGAATGAAAACTAAAATGATTTACTATAATATATAAAGATAAAAAAAGTATTGATTCAATTTTTTATAATGAATTCCGAATAAATAAAATACAAAAATAGTTAACGTCGACAAGAATAAAATAAAATTACACACAATTTTTTCAATTACGCATGATATTTTAGTACATATAAAATAAACTTTATATACAATCATATTCATCACCACATTATATACACACATTACAAAAAAAAAGATTCACAACAAATCGAGCAACAAATCCGTCTTTGTTACAAACACAAGTAAATCCTTCAAAGACAAGTTACTAACAATCTTGTCAATAGCTAAAGTATTGCGCTCCAACATCGCAATATTATCAGCAATAACTTCAGCCGCATTATTTCTACAATGATCGATAACAATAGCAATATGCAGTCGTTCAGCCAACGTCGAGTAATAATAATAAGTCAAATTTAACAGAGCCGCGTTTTTCAACAATGTCTCGATATATTCTTCGCCCTGTACACCAACGATGCGAGCGAAACTTCCCGAGCTCTTCGACAGAACATTGAACGCCGTCAAAGTATGACAAATCTTGAAGCTCTTCATTTCTTCAATCTGCTGTCGACACATCTCGTAGCAATCTATGAGATCGTCGAATTTATCCGTGTAAATACATCCACGAATCTTTTCATTGATCGTCACTCCAAAATCATCGAGCAAAGCGATTCGAGCGATAATAACTTCGATGATGGGCATTCGTCTCTCATCAACATCGTGATAATCGAAAAAGCATCGCCCCACATTGTCGTAAATTTGAGGATCAGCACCGTACTCCAATAAAAGTCTAATACACTCGATACTTTCGTCGCTGTACGGACTTTCCGGCTGCACAAGACACATGAACAAAGGCGTTATTCCTTGCTTAGTTTTGCTATTCGGATCGGCACCGTTCTCCAAAAGATACTTGACATTTTTCACGACGCCGTACTCTACTGCCAAATGCAAAGCTGTGATATCGCCTCTGCCGCGCGTGTTCACGTCGAATTCGCTCACGTTCAGTATGTCGAAGACATCGACATTACGATTTCCAAAAAAGTGCACCGTCGAGTCGTACTTGAGCTTCTGCCTGATATGAGAATCCAAGCCACATTCCAAAAATATTTTCAATGGCTCCAGCTGTCCTTTCTCGAATAATCTCTCGTAAAAACCAATCGTGCCGCCGTTCACAATACTCCATTCGATGCACTTTGGCGCGAGCACTTTCACGTGATTCCATTTGTTCGGATTCGTCGACTTGGCGTACTTGTTGAACAATTCGAAAAAGTAGAAGTCGTCACCATCCCCCATGGCTACGCCGAAATGCAAGAGTACCTTGATGTTCTCGACGTCGAGCATACGAAATGCGTTCAGCATGCTTCTGTAAGATTCGAGGTCGTCGATGGGTTTCTCCTTCTCGAGAATTAATTTCGTCACTTCGGCGTTGTTCAATTCGATGACGAAATCGAGCGGGAACGAAGCTTCCGCCAATTTATCCGCGATCTCTTCGTTGCTTTTATACTTGGCCTTTACTCGGTCGAAGAACAATCTCAACGTTCGCGGTGTGTAAGATTCCGTCTTCGAGATCATCAACAGCGGATAATTGCCGGCTGCGTTCGTCGTGAAAACATCGGCGCTGTTCTCGAGCAGACATTCGATGGCCTCGTAGTGGTTACACAGCACTGCGATCATGAGCGGCGTCGTGCCCTGCGAGTCTTTGCTGTCGACGTCGTAGCCGACTTTTTCAATTAAAAATTCAATCAGATCGGCATTGTTGTACTTTGCCGCCAAGTGCAGCATTGTCACGCCCGTGCTGTCTGTCAAATTGGTCCAATCGACCTTTGCGATGATCGATTTCACTCTCTCGTTTCTTCTGTTTCTTATCAATTTCTTCAGCGTGTCCTTGAAGAACTGCTCGCCCTTTTTGTGCCTGAACTGTAATGAAAAAAAAAGGGTTGTGGTAAATTTTTTTTTGTTGATTTATTTAGAATAAATTAATTTGAATTATGCCTTAAAAATATTCCTCAAAAAAATAAGGCTGTAGTACATTTGCTCCCAATCCTATGGTGTCATAAAAGTGGACTATAATTGCCTCTATAATCGGGGCGGAGTAGACCCCTCTAGCCTCCCCGCCCGCTTCGTTGCACTAGGGGCTACTAAGGTACGACTTGCCTCCGATCACACACATTAATAAGTTGGTGGTTCCATCTTACCCAATTTGGTACCTAATGCAGAACTAAGTTTTTTCAACTGTACGGCGCTGTGATATCATGATCGTACTATCAAGTAATGAAAATTTTATAGGTTTGAGTGCTCGAATGCCATATTTACGCACGCATATAGATATTGAGGAATCTGCAACAAACACGGTTTTCAGAATAACCATAATAACTACAAAGGTTTCCTTAGATAAATTTTATTAAAAAACTTGATCTATTTTGCATTTTTTTTTTAATTGTATTTGATACATTACTACATATTCATTCGATTATAAAAATCGTTTGCTATTTTAATAAAATGTATCTAAGTAAACTTTTGTAGATATTATTATTCTTACAACCGCGTTGATTGCTGAAAAAACGAAATTCGAACTTAGTCCCAAATTGGATATAGTCCCAAAATAGGATCACCTGCGATCTTGTATGCGATCGGAGGCAAGTCATTAGTAGCCCCATAGTGCGACGAAGCAGGAGGGAAAGGCAGAGGCGCCGACTGGAGGCATGTCGTAGTCCAGTTTTATAACACCTGGAGGCATGTGGGCGACACCGAAAAATAATACTATAGACAGTTGTCATTATCTATTTTAGTATGTCAGTGAATTTGTTGATTTTATCACTAAAAAATTATTCAATTAAAAATGCCACCACTTTTTATGCAACCGACGCATAAATCTCAGTTTTAACGATGCATAATCACGGCAAATCCATGTGTTTAAATTTACACGCTTTAAGCTTATGTAAAAATGAAGTCACCCATAAGAAATTCATTGTCACAGATTTTAAACACTTGGCAGTATGTTGAATGTATTTTTTATGGGTGACGTCATTCTTATATGCTTGAAGCATGTAAATTTAAGCACATGGGTTTACCGTGTAATATATCAAATGAAAAATTTTTCAATATTTTAAAATGTAAACTAACAAATTTTTTATTAGAAATGCAATAACGTTCAAATAAACTGTGCAAAGAAAATAGAATCAATGACATTATTGCTACTAGCTATAAAAAAATTTGAAGATCGTATGAATACTTTTGCACTATTGTGTGTAAGACAATTTTGTTTAAAAGCAGTCGTGCGCAATAATTTTATAACAGCCACTTTTCAAACTCTAAAAATGCAACGAAATAAGTTTCGTCGAGAAATGCTACGTAAAAAGTACGTCATGTTAATATACATAGATAACTTGAAATATCAATTAGAACTTACCATTGCTGGAAGATTTTCGAAGCCGAAGGCAATGGAAAATGGAGAACCAGCGTCCTTTCGCAAAGCCGATGTTTCGCTTGCAGAAGTCCAAGTGAGACTAAACCCTCCCCCCAAAATTCTAACACGAAAGGGAGACAAGTGCGCCGCCAATGTTGGGAACGCATCTTGGTCGGCGACAATTGACGACAAGGACCGTTTACCTATTTTAGGCCGGTTCCAGGTAAAAGGATCATCCCGCGGCGACCCTCGAGAGGCACGGCTCCCGATCGCTTAGCAAATTTTCCAGGGACCACCGAGCGACGGATTATAGATGTCATAAAGCGCAGGGTTACTGCGTAGTTGGAGTTTGACTCATTTACGATTTTATATGGCTTGTTCTCGTAGTTTTCAAACGTTGTCTCAATGTATTTCTATTTGTCTAATTTTTATTTATGTTTTTGGCAATTTAGCATAATAAATATTATTTTATTGCCGTGATTTGTTTATTGATGTTATTCAAAAAGTAATTAGCAAAATCATTTGTAAACAAGCGAAAGTTAATAAGTTTATATTCATTAATCGCATGATTAATAATTACATCAAGTATTGCAAAACGAAAGGAAATGCAATTTAAATTTCATTAAAAATTTCATAAACTCATTATGAATAGAATAGAAATAAAGGTCGAAAAAAAATTTTGTTTATGTAATTTATTGTAATAAAAGAGTACTTTGGCAAAAATAAGTCATTATTTCTTCAAATGTATTCACATCTATTATAATATTTACAATACATAAGAACGCAAAAATTCAGATATAAAAATATTATCTGCATATCGATACATATGTCCTTAAATCTGCATTACTTTTACAAAATGTAAATGTCAAATCAATTTCTAAACATAAACATGTAAATCTTTATAATTCAAAAAGCTAGCAATAATTTCCAAAGTTAAATGATCAGGGCTAAATAAATGGTCAGTGCAACTGTAAATAGCCTCAACAGCTTTCTTTCGCAAATCAATAATTTCTAAAACTCTGCTTGCATGCATTTTTATCGTAGAGACATAATACTTATGCCATTGTTTATCTTCGCAACAATTCAATAACGACGACGAAACACTTCGATTGCGTATGCAGTCAGCAATATTCTCCGGTCGCCGCGCGACGATATCATAAAGAGAAAAAGATCTAAAAATTTTATATTTTTTCATGTCTTCAATCTGTAAGCCCAAAGAATGATAAAAGTTCTTCGACTTCTCGCGAGAAGAAATCGCGTCATGAATCTGTTGCTTGATCGGCACACCTCGAGCTTCCAAAAGTGCAAGATGAGCGAGTGCAGGTTTCAATTTTTTATAATGTAAAATAAAACAAAAATTTTCGAAAATCGTTTGATCGTGGCCATCAACGGCCAGAACATCAGCACCGTAGTGCAGCAGTAACTCGACTGATTCGACTTTATGGCGGCAAGCAGTGCACAAAGGCGTGTGTCCTGACATACTCAAAATATTCGGATCGGCACCTTCGGCGAGTAGATATTGAACAATTTCCAATGCGCTGTTCTTGATGGCGAGATGCAAAACATGGGCATTCAAGTCAATTTTTTTCGATCGCAGTATTTCAACTATACCAGGCTGCGGATTGCCGCAGAGATCAGAAAACAAATCTTTTCCAAAAGTTTCTTTCACGTACACGTCGATTTTGTGCTTCAATAGCACTTCTATTGCCTCCTTGCTCACATTCATAAAGAGTTCCGCGAGGAACACAACAAACTTCTCGTCAATTACATTCCAACAGATCAACCTCTCGACGAACGGTTTTACAAAATCTAAGCCCCGAGAAATGTTTTTGAGACTGCGAGCGAGTTTATATCTGAATATCTCTTTTCTTGCAATTACGCCGGGTCCGTACTGCAATAGCACACCCACGTTTTCTAAACTACTAATATCCATGGCAACTTTGGTCACATCACGGGATACTCCTAATTTGATTGATTCGTGACCGTCCAAAATCACACGTGTCACATCTGCGTCGTGCATGTGAATCGCGGTTATAAGGGAGCAGCCGGCTTGTAAAAATTTTTGACCGATATGTTCAGAGCTGACTCCGTTTCTCTTCAGACTCTCGTAAAAACATCTAACAACGCTGATTGGAAACTTTCTCTTTGCATTTAATGCAACTCCGAGTGCCGATTTTCCATTTGCGTTGGCGACGTCGATTTCAGCGTTTGCCTTCAGCAAAAGTTTCGCTACGTCGAATCGATTGTACAAGACTGCCGTTAAAAGTGGCGTTGTACCAAAATGATTCTTGATGTTGATGTCGCACCCAGAGTAGATCAAAAACTCGACCAGATCTTTGTTGCCCTTTCTTGACGATAAATGCAGCAACGTCGTGCCCGAATCGTCGCTGATGTCCAAAGATCGTAAATCTTTGATGATGGATTTCACCTCGTCATTTCTCCCTTCGGTTATGAAATTTTTCAAGTCTTCTACGGAGATTATCTTGCTTTGCTGCTGGCCACGCTGTAAAATTTTTTAAAACATTGTAGAGTTAGTACATACTTAGATTGTTAGAATATACGACTAAAAATGGAAAAACTGTTTGCTATAACAAATCGAAATTTGTAAAAATATCACTGCTTTTACTTATTATTGTTTGGGATGCATTAACTTCGATAAAGAGTGTTCCAATTAAAATGACAGTAAAGTGTCTGCAATTTTATACAAGTAAACTTTCCGTGAATTGGAGTTGCAATTTAACTAAACAACTTGCTCAATTGAAATTATTTGTAAATTTTTCGCAACGCAATTATTTGTATAATGATTATTATAAAGAACAAATAAAATCTTACATTTGTATCAAATTATCACAAGTACAAAATTGATGAGAAATAATAAATACATACCATTTCGTGGACAATCTTATTCAGAAAATTCATGTTGCAGAACAATTTTAAAAATCTGAGAGAGTAGTATAGATGTTACACAACAGCTAATGCTCGTTGGCACTGCCCACAACAAACTAATATCAAATCTCGCTTCCGCCGCTTCACTCGTACTCTGAACAACTGCACAGACTCCGCCCTTTCTTTTCTGTAATGAGGATCTTTCTGACGCTTGGCGATTCTGGTGCGACAAGGATACGAAGCATGGAATATTATATCTATACATATATTTATGGATGCGCGTGCACTCCGTAGATATAGATATATATTCCTGTGTTCTGTACCCTCGTCGCACTAACTCTACCAACCGGCAGAAAGATCATTTGACCCCCTCCGCCCTCCTGCTCCCCCTCCTTACTCGAACTGCGTCAGGATTATAGTTTAGGGGAGAGCGGGGTCCAATGGGCATAGTTGCCTTTAAAGCATTATTGACAAAGAACTAGACAACATTTCAATGAATAAAAATTACTGGAGAGTTCATTATCAATAAACAATCTAATCTTGTCAGTTACAGTACAAAAAATTAATTATTTGCTCATATTATCCTACCGGGTAGGACGAGATGGGCATGGGGGTGGTCCTCAATGAGCACCAATGCATAAATAATTATTTAAACAATGATACTCTTCACAAATAGTATTATTGGTTTCTAGTGATTGCAGAGTTGCAATACAAGCGTTATTCGCTAAATTGAGTGAACAATAATGATATAAAATTAAGTTTAAAAACCATTGATTATTGACACAGCTAAAACAGCTGTAAACAACAATAGTATAGCGTGTAAATGCAAGAAATATAGCAATAACTAATTGTAATATCATATTTACACAAATAAGGCTTATTAAATCAATTATCAATTTCTTTTTTAATGTTTATAACGGCCCCAAAATTAACATTTTCTTATATGGGCCGAGCCTATGCTCATCGCGCCGTAATGCGGGCGCTCATTGCGCCCCGCTTGCTAACTTTTTTTTTAACTTAAAAATTAATTATTGAAAGTTGATAATATATAATTTTGATGATACCTATTGAAAGAAGAAGCTTTGAAAATGTTAGAAATTCAAACTCAACTATTTTGTTATTTTTTCACGGTTTATTTATAACATTGACCAGGTAAAAATTTTACGATTTTACTACTGAAATTCAAACTATATTTTTTAAAGCTAAACTATAATAATAATCACTTTACTTTTAAAAACATTTAGAGATATAGCTTGAAAACTGCTCAATAAAAAATAATCAGCGTAAATGATCAATGCGAACAAAAGTTTCAAACTGTACAATCCCTCTGTTCTAGAAGTTTTTCTACTTTTACAGATATCTTACATATTCAATCCTATCAATGATATATTGTTGTACATTGAATATTGCTAATTAGTTCAATCTATCACGAATGGTTTTGGAATTCGAATGTGCATGAAAAATTATTGTAACAATTAAATTGTGAATGTTCGAAGTATTAATACAAAAGGATTGTTTTAAAATTGTTTCAGTTAATTCCACTCGAGTTTCTGCTAAATTATTTTTATAAATTCAATCCATCACACGTATATGTGTTTATAAAACAAACATTTTTCTTTTATTTCACCCAATTTATACAGGTTATAGAAATACACGTAGAAATACATGCGAAGCGACAATTTAATTCGAAAATAATGTAAGACAATAATACAAATAACAAAAAATTATTTGCGAAAAAGACAATATTTATATTTGACAATATTTATTTATTTGTTTACAAAAGTTCAATTTATTCGGAGCCATCAGTCAGCACAAAATGTAGCATTAAAACAAATTACATGTCCATCTGTATAATATAAGAATAAAAGAGTAAAAAATAGAATACATGTACACAAACATATTATATGCACGTCAATAAGGATAAGAACACAATTAGTCACAGAAAATAATTATTGTAGCATGATCTCAGACAAAAACGCGCAAGTCATGGTAAGTCAAGAAGCTAACAATCAGTTCCAAAGCCAAATGATCGGGGCTAAATAAATAGTCGGTGCAACTGTAAATAGCCTCAACAGCTTTCTTCCGCAAATCAATAATTTCCAGAGCCTTGCTTACGTGCATTTTGACCTTAGCCACGTAGTGCGAATTACGCCATTGTTCATCTTTGCAAGAATCCAATATCGAGTTCAAGACACTTTCATCGCGTATGCAGTCAGCAATATTCTCTGGTCGCCACGCGACGATATCATAAAGAGTAAAAGATCTGATAATCGTCTGTTGCTTCATCTCTTCAATTTGCGAGCGCAAAGTCTGATAAAAGTTCCTCGATTTCTCGCGAGAAGAAATCCCGTCACGAATCTGTTGTTTGATTGTTACGCCTCGATCTTCTAAAAGTGCAAGATGTTTGAAGGCAATTTCATTAGGTACAACATTGAAGGGGTTGTCAAAAATTGTTTTCCCAAAGCAATCAACGACTTGGACATCAGCACCGTAGTATAGCAGCAACTCGGCTGATTCGTTGCTATCCGACAAAGAAATGAACAAAACTGTCCGGCCAAAGTTATTCGTAACATTTGGATCAACACCCTCGTCGAGAAGATATTGAACAACCTCTATTGCATTGGAACAGACGGCAGCGCTCAAACGTTTATAGTCATTATGGCCATTCGAGTCAATTTTTCTTGATATTAGCAATTCAACTATACCAGGCTGCGAATTACCGTGAAGATAAAAAAACAAATCTTTTCCAAACGTCTCTTTGACATACACGTCGATTTTCTGATCCAGCAACATTACTACTATTTTTTTAATCGCGCATTTAAATATAAACTCGAGATAGATGACTGTGTTTTCATCGATCACATTCCAAGAGATTAGCCTCTCGATAAAATATTTTGCTAACTCCAAATTATATTCGCGTCGAAATAATATGAAATCTCTAAGTATGCGACAAAATGCAACTTTCATGTGATCCACGCTTGGTTTGTACTGCAATAGAACACGCACATTTTCTATACTGTTAATCTCCATAGCAGTTCCCATGGCAGCCATACATGCTGATAACTGGTCGAGTTTTTCTTCATTTTCCAAAATCATACGTGTCATATCTGCGTCATTCATGCAAATTGCCAATGCGAGCGAACAGCCGGCTTTCAAAAATTTCTGGCCGATTTCTACAGAGCTAGCACCGTTTCTCTTGAGACTCTCGCAAAAACATTTAACGACGTCAGCTGGCGTCCTTCTCTGTTCGTTCAGTGCCAAGTTGACTGCTGATTTACCATTTGCGTTGGTAATGTTAATTTCAGCATTTGCCTCCACTAAAAATGTTACGACGTCGAATTGATTGTACAGCATTGACGTTAAAAGGGGAGTTGAGCCGTAACTGTTCTTGACGTTGATATCGCATCCCGAGTCGATAAAAAACTTGACCAAATCTTTGTTGCCCTTTCTCGCTGCTAAATGCAGCAACGTCGTGACCGAGTCGTCAGTAACATCTAAAGAACGCAAATCTTCGATTATAGACTTCACTTCGTCGTTTTTTCTTTGAGTTATTAAACTTTTCAAGTTTTCGAAGATCTCCTTATTTTCTTGTGTGCCAAGCTGCAACATTTAAAAAAATGGCAGAATCAGTATTTATATTGTTAATCGTGTACGTTTGTAATGAAAAAAAATCACAATCACGGCAAATGCTAATGTTTAAATATACACACATAATTATGACCACATATTGATCTTATAAATATGAAGTGCAAAAACGGTGACAATTTATTCAAATGAAAATAGCGCTTCTGTATTTTAACAGATCTGAATTAGTTATTATTTTCAAAAAATATTCTGATTAATTTAAGCCATAAACATTTACAATACAACTATATGATTTACAGATAACGATTATTTTGAAGGTTGAATAAATCGTTAATTTTTTGCGTCGAAGTCATTAATGTTAAATTTAAATAAATTAAGACCGAGTAAATTAAAAATATATACCATTTTGAAGATAATTGTCTCCAAAAAATTAGTTATATTCCACGATAGAAAGAGTCTCACGAAACGGATGGTGTTCTCTTACACAGGTATAGGAAACCAATGCCACATCGCCGCTTGCGCTAGCCTTATTTATAGTGCAAACAATACCATAGATTTCGACCGTCCTTTACTTTAATCGCCAATTGAGACAACTACAAAATCTTATTTCCTCCTGCGCCGCCTTCTTACCTGATCAGATTAAACGTAATCCTTCAAATGGATTATGCGTTAGCAAAGCTAATTTACTACAAAAATAAATCTTTAACTGTATATTTTTGCAAGATATTTCTAAAAATGAAATATAACAAAAATTTTTATTTCTAAAAGTGGCATTTCGTTTGTTATTGAAAAATAATAATATTGATTCAGTCCAATCTCGTAATGAATGATTATAAAAATGAATCTGCAAAACAATAATACCAAAAAAGTTGCAAATGTTTGAAGCATGATTATTTATAAATCAAATTAATTTTTTAAGATCTATTAGTGTTACTTAATTTCACTTCTCCATTGAATTATTTTTATCTTTTCAGGATACTATAAATAAAGGCAATTATTAAACATTTATTTTTCTTTTATTTATCCAAATACATATAAGCTATGTAATCCATTCACATAGTGACATTTTATTATAAAGTAATGTTAAGCAATTAGAAAAATTACAAAATTTTCTATTCGAAATACAATTACACAATACTTATCCGAATAATTTCGAATTTGATAATAAATATTTTCAACTGAAATAAACGATTAAATTTTATCATACGTTTTCAAAAAGTTAAACGCTTTTACATGAATTTCATTTGCAAAAGTCATCATTGCAATACATTTTCTCGAATGAAAAATCTTTAAGTTAATATCAATCGCTCAATTAATTTCATATTACAATGTCATTAGGCAATTACATACAATATTCTTACGTAAAAATTTAACAAATCACAATATACAAATCAAGGTCGAATACTCGTCAAGCAAATACATACAAATCTCCATAATTTAAATACCCAATAATTCTCTCGATCACTTTGCCCTTCGAATCAAAACGTCCACTACACTCAGCTACAATTTCAGCAGCTTTGTTTCGCAGCTTCACAATTTCCGTCGCCTGTCCAAACCTCTTCTTCAGCGTCGACACGTAATACCAATGAAAGCGCCTGACAGAATTGCTCTGCAGTAACACAGCGACATTCTTCTGATTCTTCACGAAAGGCACAATCTTTTCCGAATCGTCGGTCAGCACCGTAAAAAGCGTAACATTCGGGCAAATCTCGTGTTGTCTCATTCTGTCCAATTGTTTGCAATAAGTCTCGTAACAAACCTTCAAGTGTCTAAAGATATTGATCTGCTCTCGAATCTTCGGTAAAATCGGCTGCCCGAGCGTCTCCAAAATTGCCAAGTGTGCAAGCACAGGTTCCAGCAGAGTAAAGTCACCATTGATAAGCGCCCAATCAACGATCGTCTGCTCGGATTTGCTGACCATTTGAATTTCAGCGCCGAATTGCAATAAAAGTTCCACGCACTTCTTATCGTCCGCCTCTAATTTTTTCGGGCTCAGAGCTTCGAACAACGGAACCCAACCATCGTCGTCGACGATATTCGGATCGGCGTTCATGTCGAGCAGCAATTGAACGTTGCGAACTACCCGATTTTTCACGGCAAGTTTCAGCGGCGTATTACCGAATTTACCACGGCAATTGACGTTGAACGATCGTTTCTCAAGAAGCTCGATCGCATCCAAGCGGTGATTAGCGAAGATATGCGCCAAAAGTTCGCGCCCGCGAAACACACTTCGGACGTGAAAGTCAACGTTGTTTGCCAGAAGAATCTTCACGGCGTCATTGGTTCCGTTTTCGACGATAAATTCGAGAAAAAACATCGTCTGCTCGTCGAGCGACTTCCAACCGTACACTTTGTCGAGTAGATTATCTACGATTTGGAAACCCTTTTTCGTTGGTTTTTTCACTAACGTGTGAACGAGAAACTCGAGCAACTCTGTTTTACATATACTCACTTCACCAACGCGCTCCAGCAGTACTTTTGTGTTCTCTAAATTAAGCATTTTCATAGCAAGATACAACGCGGCTGACAATGCATCGTCGTCGGCAATAAATCCGCGTTCAAAAATAATCTCCGTAACTTCCACAACATTCATCCGCACAATAAGATCCAAAGGACAGCCAGCATTCATAAGCTTGTCCGCCATCTCGTAATAACTTTTACTACCATTCTTCACTGCCCCCAAACAGCGATTTACAATGCCTTCTGGAACTTTCTTCTTGTCGCTGAAAAACACTTGAAGTGCGTTTCTACCTGAGTTATTAGCCGCGCAGACATCGGCACTGGCATCGAGCAGAGCAGCTGCCGATTTGAAACTGTTGTACGTCGCCGACATTAGCAAAGGCGTCGTGCCGCTGTTATCTCTGGCGTCGATCTCACTGCCATGCTTGATGAGATATTTCGTTAGCAAATGGTTGTTGTATTTTGCTGATAAATGTAGCAATGATGTGCCTGTACTGTCAATCAATTTGCTTGGATTCGATTTGCCGATCAGTGATCTGATCTCGATGTTGCGGTTCTGCTCGATCAACTTTGTCAGCTTGTCGTCGAAGTGCTTTTTGCCGTCTTTGATCGTGAACTGAAAATTAATTGTATGATAATGAGAACGAGTATAATTGTGTGAATGAATTTTTTTCTTAAACAGTGTCGCGTTAGAAGATAAAAATTCATTAACAGGATAAAAAAAAAACTTTTATCGCAATCTTTTTAATCTTAAATATTTTTTTTCAATCAACAAAGTTACAAAAAACAATGTGCAAAAACTACTTCTACAGTTTCAAAATTTTTTTTAATTAAATAAAATTCGATATTAGCGATAAACAAAACAAAATCAGTTTTAATTGAAAAAAAATGTAATTTTTTAATCAATCATCAACGCGCACACCAAAGAAAAAAAACAAACTTACCATTTTCGTTGAAATTTCAATGCGCGCAAAAATACAAGGAGTGAAACAGAACGATGTGCCACTGGCGAGAAACAGAGAAATACTAAACACTGCTAAACACTCAGTTCGCGGCGACACTCTGGCTAAGCGATGCGCGCGCCTTCTCTACTACCCCTACCTGGTGGTGACATAAATCATCGTTTGGTAGCAGCCAGCGGCGGTCGGCGACTACACGGAGGACGAGAAGGTCAGAGGTAGGTACACTCATTTTAAAAATTTTATTTTTCAATTTATACTTTTGCTCAAAACTCACCGTATACATACGGCGCAGTACGCTATCAGCTTCTGATTCATTTGCGCAATGAACAGTTGGTTTCGGAGTTGGATCGAGTCGATTACAAGAATAAACGAAGGTGTGTATTATCGAAAGTTGAGATTGCGAATCGCTTGTGCTCGTCGAAATGCACAATTAAAAGCACGCGCTGTCGAGGCTTTGTGCAAGATTATGCGACTTTCACATGGTTCTTATCCTATGATAACAGACGAAATATGTAATTACCTTATTGGTCCGGATTTACTACAACTACATAGCTTCAATTTCAGATGTTTAGATGAATTATAATACTTTTTGGAGATTAAATGCTTGGGAAATGGTTACAGTTAAAAAAATTAGATACATGTTACTACTTTTGATTCAATAATATGTATTCTATATTATAGCGAACAAAAATGTATTAATGATATTACATTAAAAGCTAAACAGTTTGTAGAATAGAATTGTCAATAAAAAAACGTTATACAGAGCATTGCCAGGTGGTGTAAAAGTTATTGAAATCTAATTTACTCGGAAAACTAAGTGTGGCACTCAATGGTGGCTAATCACCTTTCATTCAGTATTGAAAGTTTTTCTGAATTACAAATAACCACTCAGCAGATAGAGAATGCAATAAAAATCTTGATAATGAATTATAACAATAAACGTGATAATTATGAACTACTTCAAGCTGTTCTATATTATTTTGAATATTTATGTAAATAACTTTTAATGATTTATTAAACGTCAACATTTTAAAGTTTTGCAAAAAAATCTTTTTAATTCAGAGGCAGTAAGTAATACTTCTTTCCCTTTTATTGTACTTTACTATTTGAATTTAAAAAGTTATTCATTCATAAAATGATTATTCAAATACAAGTAAGTCTTTGTACGTAAGAAAGCTGAGTATTTTTTCTAAAATTATGTACTGCGATGTAGCTAATCCTGTACTCTCACAAATGAATGTAGAAGCCTTCATTTTCAAATCCATAATATGTAAAATCTTTTTCACAGAATTCTTCAGCTTTGATTCATAATAAAAATTCAATTGTTCCGTGTAATTGTTTTGTAAAATAGCTTTTAGAATTTCCTGATTGTACAAGCTATTAGCAGTTTTCTCTATGTCTTCTACCATTATGGTATATAACGTAATAGAATCGTGAATTTTAGTGGCTTTCAATGTTTCAAGCTGCTGACAGCACGTTTTATAAAAATTCATAATTTTTGGAGAAGCGTTGATATCTTGCTGAATTTTTTCTATGATCAATGCATCCCTACTCTCGTCAATAGCAAGCTGGGCTAACATCATTTGACGATTAGCAAAGCCAAAATAATCATGCCACAAGCGATCATAATGGTATGTACTAATGGCAAGCTGTGGGTCAGCTCCAGCTTGCAGCAAGAGCTCAAATTTTTTTCTCTCTTCAGAATCTTCATTCAGTTTCACCCATGAATTTTCATCATCATTGTTTCCATCCTCTAACTCATATTCACTATCATAAACCAAATCATAAGGACATGTTTCTAGAAAATTCAAAGGCACATGTCGTTCATAATCTCTAATATTTGGATTGGCTCCCAAGTTGAGCAGAATTTGTATGTCATCAATCATACCATATTTAGCTGCAAAGTGAAGAGCAGTAAAACCATTTTGACCATGTGAATTAATGTCATATTTTAAATGTTTGAGCATTTCCTTAACACCTTCTTGAGAATTTCCAAATAAGTTTATAAATAAATCATATCCTGGAATTTTATTTTTCACATGGTCATTAATATTAAGGTCCACAAAGAGGTTTATTACTTCTTTGGATGCATCTGTAAATATTGCATTCAGCCAGTACCTGCCTTCTTTTTCCAAAGAGTTCCAATCACTCACTTTTTCAATAATAGCCCTTATCAATTTTAAATCAATTCCATCACGCCTACTGGTACAAATTGTATGAAGGGATTTAATAGCATGCTCCATATTGCTTATATGGATTTCCAGCATAAATTGCAATAATTGATTGATATTTTCTCGATCATGAAGTTTGAAAGCTAGATCCATGGCTGCATGAGTTTGTTGAGGATCGATTTCACCATAGCGGTTTAAAACCATTCTTGTTATATTAGGCTTTCTTAGAGAGATGATGTGAGTTAGAGGACAGTTAGCCATAATTAATTTTTCAACAAATGCTTCATCGTTAAAACTGTCACTAATTACTTTTTTGAAACAGTACTTGAGCAAATACTGAGGTGTTTTTTTATTATTCAATAGCAATTGAAGGGCACTTTTATTTGATAAATTCTTCACATAAATGTCTGCATTAGCTTCAATCAATATCTGAGCTATTTTGAAATTGTAGGTTGCAGCAGCATACATGAGAGGTGTAGTTTTGGTAGCATTCTTAGCATTGACGTTACATTTTATTTCGATCAAATGCTTTGTGAGATCATGATTGTTGTATTTGGCTGCCAAATGAAGTAGGGACATCTGTCTACTATCAATTAAATCTGATGGAGCCATTTTTCTGATACGTGATTTTACTTTGTCATTTTCTCCGTATTTGATGAGATTTTTTATGTCGTTATTGAAACTTCCTTGAGAAGTAAACTATAATGATAAAATAGTAAGCGATTAGTAAGAATTCAATATATACGTGGAATGCTCATGATACTTTACTATGTAGCTTTTATTTAATTTTTTCCACAATTAATATGTGAAAGCTTTATAGTAAAGAAGCAAATTTAATTTTAAATTCTTACTAACCATTTTCATGCGTAATTTCAACTCAAAACTCAAACAGAAATTGGAACACTAGTAAGCTAGCTGGTAAAGATTGCACTACGCTAGCAGAGTAAGCTTTTATCCTGATTAACTTTGCTCTCGACTTGCTGATCAACTTGATTGCTGTAAACACGTTTACTATTTACACAATATGTTGAATTTTCGAGTTATATATTATGAAGCTATAAAATGACCTTCATAAAGAACCATCACAGCTTTTTTATAAATTCAAAGAACATGAAATTTTTGTTCTGTATTCATTAATAAATGTAATGAATCTTAATATATAAAGGTAACCCAATATATATTGAACACATAAATCAATGTAAATAAAATAAATATCATTGAGTTCACGATCGAACGAAATTTCACTATACAATTCAATCATTGTAATTATTGTTTCCAATTATAATAAATATTATAGATTATATAAATTCAAATATTCTGAAAAAATACCATTTCAAATTTTGAATATAACAAGATTATGTGATTATAAACTACAGAATATCTGCATTTTATAACCTATATCTATGATACAGAAAAGGCAACGAATATAGACGCATAAGCGTCTATATTCGTTGGAAAAGGCAAAGCAAAGTACTTACATTTACTATTTCCGAAAATTCTATAACTTGAGTCAAAAATTCTTCTCAAATTTTTTGAAAATATTTGTTTTATAACGTAGTTGATTGAAAGAAGCAATTAATAGCCCATCTGCAGATTGTCAATGATAACTGTAAAAACAATTGTGAATTATCGCATTATGAACACACCAAATAACACGTCTCGAGTTATATGAATATAATTCTAATTTGTTATTCAAATTGTGCTACCTCAAAATATTAAACAATCGACACTCGACAGGTGCAAATACTGCAAATACATCTCACAGCTCACAGCTGATTGAGCTCTGACCAACTGTCGTATATCGCGATTGGCCAATTGAAGAAAGAACTGAAAATGCACGCACAATGGTGGGAATTTAAATAAGTATCATTATCTAATTTGAACTTTTAATTGCTTAATAATCCTAAAATAACAATAATACTTGTATATCACCAGCGATGCAATAGCGTGAAAAATGATTGAAGTGAGAAATTGTTAAAGATTTTGAAGTTGATTAAATTAAATTTATTTTTACAATGATTTTTTTAACAAGACCCTTTATAAATTCAAAATGTATAAAATAATGTTCAACTTTTTTCATTGCATCCCTAAAAAATAAAATAAATTTATTTTTGAATTTGGTTATATTATGCTTGCTATTTCTGGTTTAAAATTGGATTGATTTGAATATTTTGTAAATTTGCTGTAAGAAAATAACACTGAACCAGTGTTTTAATATAAATTTATTAAAAACATTTTGCTAGGCATTTTCTTAGTTAATACCTAATACATTATCGACATTAAGAAATCTCACATTACAACGTTTCCGCTGATCATTACAGAAAAAAGTAATTTACTTTCTAAACAAAAGGTTTTCCGTTGTTGTTCGTCTAATTAATAATAACAAGATAATTAAAATACTTATGGAAATTACATACTGTACTACTTAAAGCACACCGCAAAAGTTACAAGAGTTATAAAACTAAATAAATAAATGTTAAGAAATATAAAATGAATGAATATAATGTTTTACATTTTAAGTCTGGCAAGAAAATATAACTATGTGAACATCATCAGATCTTTATAAGTCAAATAACTTAATACTCGTCCTACAATTGTATGCTCCTTACTTAAAACTGGAATAGCTTCACTCAAAACTGAAGTAGCTTTACTTGTCAAAGAAATTATTTCCAAAGTCAAATGAAAAAATAGATCCATTTTCGATTTGTAATAAGCATTCCATTGAAAGCTATCAACATTCTGTTTAAGAGACTCAATAATCTGTGGATAAGGAATACGTCGAGCATATCTTTCAATATCTCCAGCAATCACTGTAAAAAGTGTGACAGACCCATAGATCAGGAACTTTTTTAATGCTTCCAACTGCATACAACAGCTCTGGAAATAAGCTTTGATCTCCTGATAGAAGCCAATGCGAGTACTGAGATGCTTTTTGATGGGTTGTCTGTTAACTTGTAAAATTGCAATTTGAGATAGTATAGGTTCAAGTATAGGCAAGTCTCCGGTTTTTACAGCCCAATCAATTATAGTCTCTCCTGAGATTTCCACAGCCTGTGGATCAGCTCCATATTTCAACAGCAATTCAATGCAAACTTTTCTCGCTTGACCAGGTCCAGAATGTAATATCATGCTCAATGGTGGAACACCAGAATTGTCTGTTGCATTTGGATCTGCCCCCATCCTCAGAAGATATTCAACATCATCTACAGCAGTATATTTTACTGCAAAGTGGAGGGCAGTTAGACCTTTTTCTCCGCGTGAATGGACATTGAATACTCCTCCTCGATACAGGTCTTTAACTCCTGGATTAGAGTTTGCAAAAAGGTGAACAAATAAATCTCGACCTGGAAACCGCACCCTCACATTTTCATCAACTCTGAATTGTATGAAAATTTCCAAGGCTGGTTTTGATGCTTTTTCAAAAATCCCTTCTAAGAAGAATAAATAACTTTCTTCCAAATCTTGCCAATTCCTTACTCTCACCAAAAATATTACAAGCAGTTCATAGTCTAATTCATTATCCTTCTTGAACATGTTATTCAGAAATTGAAGAGAATCTGGATTTTTTACATCAATAAAAGTTCCCCATTGCAATAGTACTTTGGCATGGCGTTCATCCTTTAGTCTCAAAGCCACATTCAAAGCTGCTTGAGCTTGTAGAGGATCAATTTGATTTGTCGAGTGCAAAATTATACGCAAGACTTCTGGATTATTCAGATGAATGAGCGTTTTAATAGGACATTCCACTTGTATAAGTTTAATTGCTAATTCTTGATTGCTTCTACTGATGCTCATGATTCTTTCAAAACATTTGTCAATGATATATCTGGGTGATTTCTTGTTATTCAGAATTACCTGCAGAACACATTTGTTTGCTGAATTCATTGCATACATGTCTGCATTTTCGTTAAGCAAGAATTGAGTTGTTTTGAAACTGCCTGCCATAGCAGCCATTATCAATGGAGTCAAACCAAGTTTGCTTCTAACATCAATTTTAACGCCTGAATTGACAAGAAATTTAGTCATTTCTAAATTGTTATATCTAGCTGCTAAATGCAATAAAGATGTTCCAGTGTCATCAACAAGATCTGGCCACATGGTACCATTAACTAACGTCAATATTGCTGCATTTTTTCCTTGCTTTAATAATGCTTTGAAATCATTACTAAAAACTCTTTTGCCTGCTCTCACACAAAACTGCAAGAAAATGAAGTTTTAAAAAAATTTATTTAAAATTTTGTTTAAGATGTGCAAGTAAATTGTCCTTACCATTTTGAAGCGATGAATAAAGAAGCAATAATATAAAAACTAGAGAAATGTCTTCTGCACGAAGACTGTATTATGAAAACTTCCTAAGAAATTTATATATACAGGACTGCTTGCAACTCGTCAACTTTCTTTTAGTTCGTTCTACAATTTAATGTTAAACCATCCAATAATGACCTTCAGTTCAGGTATTGAAGAACTGAAATAAAGAAGTAGTCCACGTAAGTTCATTTATATTTACTATTTGTTTCATAAATTAATGAAGTATAAAGGAATGCACGAATTGAAGATATAAGCTTAAATAAAAATAGTTGTTTACAAATTTAAGTTGAAAAAGATAAATAAATTCTACTTTTAGAATTTAATTACGTGCATAAGCAAAAAGCCAAAAAACAATAATAAATCAATGAATTTATTTCAAGTTTATACATTTGTCTTACAAGCACTTTCATCAATCTTTGTTACATCTTTTTTCAATAAAAGAAATATTTAAGGGTTTTAGAAAGTAATAAAAATAAATTTTACTCACCACGTTCTCAACTGTAGATATATCAAGAATCACAAATTTGAGGTTTGAAAAAGCACTCAGTGAAATAAAAAAAATCGAATAAGAACAAAACCACTTTGTCTTCTTCGATCCACAGGTTATGTTCTTTCAAAAAAACCTCATATAGACAGCACTCTCTTTGCTCAACAAACAATTCTCCTTCAAACAATCAATTGTTAATCAGAATTTTATAAAATGCAATCTCTGAACGTGGATCTCGAGGAAAAACACGTTGCGACTCGCATGCCACGAGGACTGCCAATCACTGGCACAATCAAGACTCCCCGGCGTCCGGCGATACTCTGCGCGGCAAATTCGCCGCCGCGCGATGTTTTTTTTTTTTTTTAGAACCCGCGGGCGCCTGATCTTCCGAGAAACTGCGCGAGTTTCACGTGTCAAAGCTATCGCACGATGTTTTTATCAGAAAATCACTGGAGGTGACAATGGATTACTACATCTTTCGGAATGCAGTTGTTATTCGAAACTTGCTTATCGCCTTTAATGTATGCTATTGTTTATACAGTTTCTCAAGTCTCTTATTCGCGTAAAGAGAAAATCTACGAATGGCACGTGCTCATCTAACGTATCGTTATCAAATAATATCATTTTTTTAAATTGAGTAAAACAAAGTTCACGATTTTCCTAAAAAAAAGAAAGAATCATCATTTTTTTCTCCTCTTACTTCAAGTCTCGAAAAAACCCCAAAACCCGTCCACAAGAAAAGCAATTCTCTCTCCCCCCACGTGTATTTTAGCCTTTGCTACATATATACGGGCATTGTGTGTGTGTCGGTCGTTTGTCTCTCGAGATAATTGTGTATATGTGCGTGCGCGAAGGGATAAAGCGGAGCGTGCGTCGTCGGCGGCGGCGGCCGGTGTGCGGGATGATGCGCGAGTTACGCTGCTGCAGTCTGCACGCGCGCGTGCATTGTGTATATATATGTATGCACCTGTATATAGACGACGAGCGTTGTATTGTTGGATTGCACGTGAATGGATGCAGGTTTTTCGAGCGATGAAAAGGTGTAGAAACTTATACATGGGGTATTTAAATTTTTGACGTTTCGACTTTGCGGAATTTGTTAGATATATTGTTTTTCATCCTTTATATAAGATTTTTAGAAGCTTATAAAAGACTTTCTTTAAAAAAAAATGCGTGACATTTTATCTATCCCTCTATCTTTCGTCGACCCATTAAAACTAAACTGCTTCAAATATTGTAAATAACTCCCAATTTACATGGAATCAATCAATTCCAACCAGATGAATTGAGATAGATTCGAAATTGCACCCAAACATTTTTTATAAAAAAAAAAACAATGAATACACGGCACAGAACAAATAAGGACGAACAAGGGAGCTTTCAATAATAATCGAAAATCACGCAAGCACACACACACACGCACGTCGCCCATTGAGCGCGCGAGTGACAAGACAAAAGCAAAAGAGTGACTCTTCAGAAAGCGCTGCTGCAGTTTGTGTGTGTGTGTGTGTGTGTGTGTGTGTGTGTGTGTGTGTGTGTGTGTGTGTGTGTGTGTGTGTGTGTGTCTGTGTGTGTGTGTGTGTGTGTGTGTGTGTGTGTGTGTGTGTGTGTGTGTGTGTGTGTGTGTGTGTGTGTGTGTGTATGTGTGCTATGTTACGTATTCTAGTCGGGCGAATTGTCATCTCGTCAGAGAAAGAGGAGGCAGAGCGAGAGAGAAGCGAACCCGTTAAAAGTTGCCAACTTTCGCAGAATGGAACAAACGCGGGGCCATACACTACCACCCGCACACTGAAAGGGTGCACGTTCAATGTAAAGGAATCGCTGGTTGAATGGCGAAAAGAGATGCGAGAGAGCTTTAGCGCGCGAGAATGAACTTGCGGGATGAATGTGACTATTATTGAATATTTTTAATGTTGTGTCAGCTTTTTGTGAGATGGTTTTGTGTTTTCGTGACAGAATGAGATTGATAAGGCGTTGATATGCTATGATGAATAAATTTCAATGAATTTTTCAAAGTTCATGCATTCATCATCGAAAGCATGCTTTTCTTCAATTTTTTCTTCTTCGTCACTTCACCATAAGTTCAGTTTCAAGTAAAGCTTTCCTATGATAGACTATATTATATATTAAACTTCATTAATAAAATTTGAAATGCAGATTTAAAAAAGATTGTTTTTTACTTTTGAAAAAATCAACTGTGAAAACGTAGAAAAGCTTCAATTTAATTTCACGAGCTTGCGATGTAACATGCTGAACTTACATTGTTTATAACTACTACAACTAAACTTCCATTGTCCAAGCAAACGAAAAAATTTATTTGATAACGCATCTTTCGCTCAATGCACAAATCCAAAAGAATGAACGTCACGTTCATTTCAAAAAGACAAATTTCTTTTTCAACACTCCAAAAAAAAAAAGAAATGAATAGTATAATCTGCCTTTCACGGAATCTCAAATTGCATCGAAAACTTTGAAACGAGTCGCCCTCGAAAAAAAAAAACGAGGAACAAAAGAAAAAAGAGAGCGCGCGCGCGCAACTAAAAGCATAAAAATATCCCAATACAGCAGAGAAAAAGCTCGAAAAGGATGCAGACAAAAGCGGCATGCAGAAAGAATAACAAAGCAAGACAGCGCGCAAGCTTTTCACCAAACTGGCGCACGTTAAACAAAAAAGAGAGAGAGAGAGAGCCACCTCGCCCACACACACACACACACACACACACACACACACACACACACAGTACATCGAAAGCAAGTACGAATAATTCGTGAGAGAGTGCTTTTGTCCGTTTCACTCTCGCTCGCAAGCTTCAATTCGAGTAGAAAATATACTCGATCGTCGCGTATGGGGCTTCCCTAATTACCACCAAGGCAAAGTCCATTCAACGGACATTTGGCGCTGGTATTATGCGAAAATTCACGCCACCGACGGAGAGTTACGAAGTTGTCAGGGAGGGCAGTATTGAAAATTTTGCACAGTTGCTCGCCGTGTGTGTGAAAGCCGACGAAAATTCACGAGCTATTGGCGCGTGCGATTCGATGGCGACACACGACGACTGTTATCCGCGAGAGAGTTTTCTCGGTGGAGATGGTGTGTTAATTTGGGGTTGCGGCGAGAATTAGTTGTCTGTGAAATTATTCGCTTGAAATGCGGCGAATATTTTAAAAATCTAATGTTTGCATTGTAAAACGATATAAATTTTTTTTCGGGTAATATATTAAATATTTTTTTAGTACGTATATGCTTGAGAATAGTAAAATAAAGCATTTTAAGGTTTTCAATGGTTTTCCAAATTGATTTTTATGAGGTTGAAGAAAAAGTTTTTATTATCAATTGTGCTAGAGATATCATTAAAAAACGTCAAATAATTTTACGAAAGGGTTTATTGTACTTTAAGAATAATGATTTTACTTATTATTTATTCAAAAAAATCACCCGGCGTCAAATTTTGTTACAATAATAGTTTATGCAAATAACCATTATAATAGTAGTGTATTAGACGCTACATATAATTTTGTCTTTCTTTTATGGCTTTAAAAGATATGCTCCTTACGACTTAAAAAAATCGAAATATAAAAATACAACAAAGTTGATTTACGTTTTTAACTAGACAAATTAAAAATGTAACTGAGAACAAAATTGAAGCATCAACACAAGTATTTTCCAATCTATAAAATCACAAATCAAATAAGGCCGTATATATCAAACAAAACAAAAAAAAAGCAAACCTTTTCCAAAATCGAATCATTCCTTCCACCCTTTCCACACCGCATCTGTCCTAGCAGCAACAGAAGAGGTAAAAAAAAGAGAGGAAGAGCTCGGGTGTCAGGGCGAGAAAAGAGAGCGCGAGCGAGCGAGTACTAGGGGAAGAGAGAGAGAGAGAGAGAGAGATCGGTTAAGTGGGCGAAATTGCAAAACAATGAGGTGAAGCGAGCAAGCGAGGTGGGCTAACAATGTGAGGGACAATAGGCCTGATAATGCACCCGGAGAATGGACGCCTAGACAAAAGAGATAGTGCTCACACTCTCTCACACACGCGATGATGTATCGTTGTCTGTATATGTATACGTGTGTGTGTGTGTGTGCACCTGGCCGATCAAATCGCCCCGCGAAGACGAGCAGGATACGAGCACCCGCGTATATGTATACATAAGCTTTTCGATACTAGATCGCTTTGGGAAAATGCTTGCATATAGTTGGCGATATTTAATTTGAGGGTGGAATTAGTCTTTCAGCTGATGTTAATGAAAAATTTGATTTTATTTATAATTGTGATTTTTTTTTGTTCGAATGTTTCATTGCTCTAATGTTGATTGTGTAATGCTATGCGATATCGTGATATTTAGGAGAATTTGGTATAATTTTTTTTTTAAGTTAAAATGACGACAACGATTATTCAAGAAAATACTTTGATGTTTTTTTAGCATATGCTTTCCACATTGGACGAGCTATTAATGTATTTATATAAGTAGTGGCTTATTTGAATATAAGTGTGGCGTACTCAAGCGATTCAATTTAAAATCTTTATTCAAGAATATTATAATATGATATTATTCACAACACAATTCCACCTATCTAGAGAATTATACATCTCATTGAGCATGTTTTTCGATGGTTTGATGAATATATTTCAAACTGTGGCCGAATCCAAGATAATACTGAGGTGAGAAAATGTAATTCTAGAAAGAAAATATGCATATGCTTGACATGTCATTTTGAAATAAGAATGTAAGTGCGATTTTTGCATGCGCAAAAAGAAATCAAATAAATCATCACAATATTTTCTCGTAAAACTGTAAATTCTCTCATATTTTTAAGAATGCGATCTACGTGAAAAAGACATTCAAAATTTTCATATTTCCAACTACAAAAACACAAAACAGCAACAAAAATAAATCTTCAATTCTAGAGCAAGTCTAGCTTGAAATTTGAAAACTAGCCTTGCACAAGTGAAAAGTGCTCTCGTCTGCTGTGCCTGCTATACAGCAGCAGTAGGCAGCAGCAGCATCAGCATTGTGTGCTCGCTTGGCATTCAGCTCTGGCGGAATGAATGGAAAAGCGACACAGAGAGCGCGAGAGAGTCTCACAATCAGATACGTAAGACACAAGAAAGCATATAAAAGAGTTGCCATTATACGCGAAGCTTAAATAACAGCGCTTTGCTCGGCGGCTGCTGCCACTTCTCGCTTCTTCTTCTTCTTCTTCGTCTTGCAAGCTTCTCTTTTTTTTTCGCTCTCCTTTTCTTTCAAGCTTCTCCGAGAGCTTTTCTTTATTTTACCTTATTTCGCGCTCGCGAGGTCACGCTGCTGCTGCTGCTGCTGTTGCTCGAGCCTACAATTAATGACGAATTCTTTTCTTTCTCTCGTTTTTTTTTTCGCGTGAAAGTGCGAGGTCTTTGCGAGCGCGGAGCACTGTTTTCACAGTTTTTCTTCTTTACAGCTTCGCTGAGGAGATCTTTTTATCGCGCGCGCGTGCTTGCTTGCTTGCTTGCAGGGTCGTTAGGTCGTTGCATGAAAAGCAGCTAATTACAATTTGTATGACTTGTGTATCTTGATGCGATTTAAAGGTGCGTTCAACGAGTAAAACTGTGGAAATCATATTTTATTCAAATTTATTATGTTTTCAGATTTTCGGTATCGAGAAAAATAATAACCCCTTTTAAAGAACTGAAAGGATTACTCGCGAACTTATAACTTACAAAAGTTATTACAGTATTTGAACGAACGGAGAGGTAAATTTCTTTCCATATAAGAATTATGGAAAGAAATTGATTAAATAGATTTCGGAAAACTGAGTAAATTCATCTGGCGGCAGCGATATTAACAATATCATCTTCTATCAACACAATAAATACTAAATTTTTTAAGCGTGTCTAAATTTAAAATTGAAACATTTACTTTGAAATTAATTTTAAATAATATTTTTGATCTCAATAAACTCCATACCTGACTCGGTTCGTAGCTCATTCGATCCATTAAAAAAGATCAACGCAGAACCACAGTCACTCACACCCACGATTACATTTTCCGACATTTTCAAAAAAACAATACGAACCCTTCGTCCAGAAAAAAAAATTCATCATTACAAGCAATTACCACAACATTAAAAACCTCGAGCGCATAAGAGTTTCGCGCAAGAAAAGATCTCAATGAAAAAGAGGGAGCGAGAGAAAAAAAATGATAAGGACAAAGCTCGCGCTCGCGAGAAAAAAAAACAGCTTGATAAAGCGATAGAGCTTGCTTGGGATATAGTAGGGAGAAAAGCTTGCAAGGAAGAAAAGTCGCGCGGTTGAGAGAGAGAGAGAGAGAGAGAGAGGGAGAGTATAGGTGCATTGCGCACACACACATACACCACGAGAGTGAGAGAGAGAGAGAGAGAGAGCAAGAGCACAAAGCGAGCGAGCGCGAATCGGCCCCACTCATCCCGTCCGTCTCATTGTGTCGGACGATTGTCTTAGAATAATGGCGGCGACTCACAATAGTGACTACAATGCTCGCCCGTCTAACAATGCTTCCCCTGACGTCACGAGCCTCTATGTGAATGCGCTCAAATCGTCTCTCTTTTCTTCTCTCTCTCTCTCTCTCTCCCTTCCCTCTTCCCTCTCTTCCCTCATGCTGCTCCCTCGCACTCTCTATGTGTGTGTACCTCTTTTCTTTTTCTTTTTTTTTATTATTCGACGCCGCCCGAATTTTCGCTTTCACGAATTTGCGAGAGAGAGAGAGAGAGATTTATTAACGAGGGATTGGGTGAAGGGTCAGGTGTGTGGTGACAGGTTCGTTTCGATACGGCAAGTGCAATATGTTTCGAAATATTTAGTCTGTTGGTACTGTATTCTGTAGGCAATATGTTTGTAAGCTTTCGATTATACTTTATGACTTGAATGAAGTTTCAAATTAATTGGATAAACTGTTACAGCAGTAATTGATTTGATGATTTTGCGGAGAATAAAAACACGCGAATCCTTGCATAAGTCGAATATTTAAATTAACGAATTAAAATAATCATGAGAAAAATTACAGTCGAAATATTTTGACGGTATTATATCATCGACGTGCTAATTAATTATTTATCAAGGATTTTATACACTCCTTTTCATTTTTCAGTATCAAGAGTATATGAATAAAGAATATTCAATAATCATTTCTATGCAAATACAAAAACATCGTAATGTAAAGTTACATTCATTCACGTAGCATGAATGATCTCATTACCATTTCAATATTTGTATAAATTTAAGCAAATTAAGGATGTACTATAAATTTCAATATGTTGATTTAATATCTGATTCGTCTTCCTATCATATTCTAATGCTATAGAAAAGGGGCACAGCAGATTTTGTCAGGATTCTATTTTGCGTTCGAAAATTATGAACCGATAAATTCGCAATGGTCAAAATTTGGCTTATGGCCCTTTTCGACAACCACTGACAGGGCTGCCCTCTCGAGCTTCGTCCAACTCTGATTCATTTTTCTATCGTGTTCTTTAATTTAAGACTTGTGGATTTTGGTATTCGATTATACACTGATAAATTATTGTGTAAATTCTAAAAAATTATTATAGTCAATGACGTTTAATTTTCGATGGAAACATTAATCACGCTTTATTAAATTTATTGCTGGCTATTAGCTGGTTAATATTTAGCTATTACTGCGATGTAATATAAAATTAGTTTTTCTAAGTTTAATGGATGTGTTTTATTATCCAAAGTTTGCTTATTATTGGAAGAACAATCAATCCTAATCGGATGTACTTTATAATTTTAAATAATTCATTAAAGTAAGTATATATTCATAAACTCATATTCCAAATAAAAGTTTATATTCAAAAGCAAATAAATTAAAAAATTCTTATAATTAGAAAATTGATTTCATTATTTATTCATATTCAATACGTTGCATACGTCACGAATGAATGATCGAAAAAAATTAGCACTCTTATTTCATCTTAAAAAGTATCTACAATTTATTCACCGCTACGATTTTGTCACCACATTGTATTTGATAATCTGAATCATTAATACACCACAAAGAGTTTATTGAACATCTGTTCTTATTCATATTTTCCCAGTTTCAAAATTAAAAAAAATATTTCGCTAAAGCAAGTCAGTCTTGTACTCTACGTACATTCGTCAATAACTTAAAAATTAAACGCCTGGCAAATTAATTATAATCACAACTGATGCAATCGTCACCCATAAAAATCACAATACAACAAACTCTCTCAAACACAAATCACGTATCGTCGTCGTAAAAAAAAAAAGAATCCATTTCACTACTCAGCAGTGCACCATTTCTTCTTCGCTCTCTTGGACATCTTTTTCCTAAAATCCGCCAATATATCAGGACTCATCCAAAGCTGTGGTTTCTCGTGATACTCAGCAACAAGACAATGCTGCGTTCGTCCGATAATCCTCGCAGACACACATGAATCATAAGTATCGTAAAATCTCGGACTCAATTGTAAATGTTCGCGTAGTCTCCAACAACACTGTCGTGGCGACGACGTTTGTTTAGATTCGCCGACGAATTGCGTGATGACGCTGTCGAATTTCTCACCCATCTCACGTAATACACGCACTCGGCTCAACTTTTCCGCTTGCGTTGGCTTGTCCATGTCCTGAAAAATCAAGACGTCCGCGCGTGAGTTTTTCATTGACACAGAAAAGTAAAAAAAAATCGAGGAAAGATATACATACGGCTAACGCAGAATCTTCGAGTACGTGCGATGGCATTTTAGCGCGACAGGAATTACACATTCGCCGGTGGCTTGGCGACTGATATATATATACATAATACACTCAGGTGACGATTAGACATGCGTATCCCCACTTTTTCACGTGGACTATACGTCACGAACTCCGCATCGATCGTTTATCTATTTTTCAAATCGATCTTTCTAATCGCCCTCGAATTATACATTCAAAAGGAAAAAAACGTATCCACGCGCGCGCGTGTATTTTTTATATCCTTGACATCGAGAGTCTATCTATCTATATCTCTCTCTACTTCCTATCGGCAAAAAATGCTTTTTCGAATAGCTCACCGCATCCGTCGAGCGCCAGTGATTCATAGATTTGGTCAGATGTTAGTAGTTTAGTATAAGTATATACAAATGCGCGTGCGAGCTTCGGTCGCTTATATATATATATGGGATACATAAATAAACAGCGAATAGGCTAAACTCGCTCTTTCACTCTCGCGAGCCGCTCGATGTCGCATCGCGAAATCCGTCAATTATTAGCGGTGATAATGAACAATCAACGTGAGTTTTGTGTTTTTTTATTTTTTTTTATTTTGGGTTTTGTTAGTGGTGTCACCTTTTTCTTTCAGTGCGCGTTATGTTGCGTGCTGTTGTGCTAAGATTGCGTGTTCTATCAATTTTTGGAGATTTGGTAGAATATATGCTTGTTGATGAATTTCGTGTTAAACTTGGTTTGATTCATCGTTGATCGATTGATAAATAAATCGATGTTTTTCTGTGTGATGAATTAGACGACTAGAAAGTTTTAGCAATTAAATTTGATCTAATTACTTTGTAAATGCGATACTGCTTAATGCAATTTACATATATTCGTTGAATGAATTGAAACTCGTAATATTTTTACTAATTTAATTGCAGGTTATGAAAAATAAATTTTCAAAAGAATAATAATTTATTTAATGATAATCACAACGCAGTAAATCTTATTTTCACAAATCGAATTAAAAAAAATGTGTCGTTGATCAATTATTAATTAGTCCAATAATTCAATTCAATTCAATCGAAAAATGACACACAACGTGAAAAATATAACTATAATTTTATTCAACGCAAAATTAAAAATTAAATTTTTGAAAACTGCATCTTCTCCCTCAAAAAAATATCATTAAATCACGTCTCTTTTCTCTACAGCGAATTCACGCGAGATGCGCAACAGAGCATCCAACATAGCGCAACAAGAGGTGCGTAATCTGCGCAACATCGCAGCCCAGCTGGACGCTATCTTTCCCAGCTTGTTCGATGATCGAATGAGTGCGCCTCGCCATGGTAGCCAGCAGCAGCAACAGCAGCGTACGCAACGCAAAGGCAATTGACTTGACGATCAATTGATTGGTTGACTTTCCGAGGCAATACAGTGTTCTTTATTTTTGTAATAGTCTTTTTGTGGATTTTATAATATAGACATTGAGAGTGTGTTAGTTTCTGTCAATGTTTGTTGTTGATACGTTTAAAAGAAATGTATATTCTGGATGTTAAAGCTGAGATCAGTATATTAGTAAAATGCATATAGTTGTAGATTTATCATACCATTTCTGTAATCATATGTGATATTAGAGCAATAAATGAAAAGTCAACCAAATTTCAAACAAAAAAATCTACGTGTGCTGCCGTTTTATTTCTTAGTGAAATGTGTATTTAAAAAATAATTACAAATTAAGATTGGCTCGGTAAACATAATTACACAAAATTAAATTTAATTGTTTTCTTTTTTTTTTCCTACGTTGTCATGTAAGTGAACTGACACATTTTTCTATGATAAATTGTTAATTTATCAATTGTAAAATGAATTCAATATAAAAACATAAAGTTATTTCTAAGGTGATTATATTATTCTAGTAAATCTGATTGATAATAGTTAATGACTTTGCTAGAAAAATTCATAATTACGAAAACACTCGCTAGGACTTCTCATAAACCTTCAAAAGTTATTCACTGAGCCGTATCCAAATATAAATCGTATTTAAGTAGAATATCATAGAAAATAATTTTAAAAAATGTTAAAATATTGAATGTCTGCCATTGCAGTCGTTTTTAATATAATAAAGAAAAGAATGACGTGTGCCGACGATGAATCACTTAATATTATAATAATCAAAAGTAATTAAAAATCGAGAATTATCAGTACTTACGGCAAAAAAAAAAAGTAAAATTAAAAATATAGATCCATTTTTTAGAAAATTATCGCTATAACTCTCCGCTTGTACAAACATCAACGCAATCCTATCCATCCCATTCCCCATAGACTCTCATCACCAATTCAAACAATAAAACTCACTCAACAATGGTCAACGCGTCTCAGGAGGAATCTCCCGTTCGCTGGGGGGAGCCGACGATAAGCGTTCAGCCGAGTGTGAAACATTATGAATTTTTTGTGTGTCTTTTCATAACTGTATACGCATCTCGCGCGCGCGCAACCCTTTCGCACATGCTGGTATCTCCGTTTTATTAGTTTTGATTGTGCAGTTTATAATGGCAACCCCCTGCTGATTTGCGTATGGGCTAGTTTATTGTCACGGCGGACGTTTAGTTAGATTAGCTTTGATTTATGTGGCTGATATTAAAGGTTATAGATCGTTATATTATACTATCGCTATATTGATACTGATCTTATTTTAAAATTTGAGGCTGAAGTGGATTTTTTTTAATTATTATTTTTTTCTAATGTATCAACGTCTCTGGTTTATATAATTTATCATATTTTATCTTTGAATGATTAGCAATTGAATAATTAAAAATCTTTCAAATATCCATAAACTTTACTATCACGCACTATGGGAAAAAAAAACCACAATATAAACATTATTTATCCCTCAAAAAAAAACCCTCACAATTTTAAAAACCCAAAATGTATCAAGCGGCAAGCATGCATCGACGCAATTAATCAAACCCTCGCATCCCTCGTACACACAATAACAACGCGCGCGCGCGTGCACGTCCGATCGTACCTAAAGCATAACAAAGACACCACCACTATATACGTACACCACCAACGCCGCATCAGCTCCAAAAAGGACGTCGTCGTCGTCGTAGTCGCTCGTCAAAAGCAGCTCTCATAAGCATCCGCTAATGGACTCGCTGCTGCTGCTGGGGGTTGAATACATGGCGCGCTCTCTTGCATCCTGCGGAAGGAATACTCTCTCTCTCTCTCTCTTGCTATTGTGTGTATGTGCGAGTGTGTGTATGTGAGTCAGAAAATATGTGATTCATGCACGCGTTGTCTGTGCGTGTGTTCGCTAATATGAAGCCTCATGACTATGTATGATCTGCCGACGTTGCTGCTATAAACTGCTATGAAGAATTTGGAGCACGTGTCGTTGTGGCGTTCGCGAGAAAATAGATGTTTGTGTGTATTGGATTTTATTTTTTTGTTGTGTTTTTGGATATACATTTTGCGATGACTATGTTTAATGTGTAACCATTTTTTATAATGTTGATATATTGCGATTTGCTTTGGATATTTTTTCAAATTGATGAAAATGTTTGAATAAACTAAGCAAATAATTTATGGCAATAATGTGTTCACTTCAGATCATTTTAAAATAATGAGCAGTATTGATATTATTGTCATTGTTATACTTATAACTTTTTGAGCAGAATTTACTTAATTTTTAACGCCAGAGAGGGCCAGCAAGATAAAGTTTGCGTACTTGTGTTTTGAAAGTCTTCAATTTATAATTGAATCATTTTGCAATTCGAAAATGTGAATACTGAAAAATCTACTAAAAAACTCATAATTTTCTGTGCAGTGAGTCATAGTTCACAAACTAATTATAATTTGTACTTTCAAAAAATATATTAAAAGTGAACTATATTTATGCATAATATTTCATAATTATTAAAAGTTCTCAAATTGCATTCAAAAATTCTTAGTTTTTGCACTACATTCGACCTTTCTCGCAACTACTCTTTCTCTAAGCCTCCCTGTTTCTCCTAATCTCATTGTAAATCTATCACTACAGGGATAAGCCAGTTAACTACCTCACTAATACGCCAGCCTCGAAAATCGCTAATCCCATTGGAAGTATAATCGCCAGCACCAACGTCCTTTCCCCTGCTCTTTAAGAAATTATAAAACCCTCACAACCATCATAGCGTGTCATTAGTGTCGATCGATTCGTTCAACATGCATCACCGCTACAACAACCACAACGTTCTAGACAACATCGGCATGATGGTTCGCCAGCGAAAGTACGTCAACCGAATCTCTCAGCTGCAGAACTACGGTAACGGACCATGTCAAGTTAGTTATCGTAATCTTCAGCATCATTATGGCAACGTCGTGCATCAGCCAAACTACGTTGATGCAAGGTGTCGGCGAAACCATGATAACGCGATGTACTACTGGCAATTCAACGGTAACGCGATGCCTAAAGTGCAATTCCGAGGCTACTACGAAAATCCAGTGCCTAGGGATCATTTCAACAACGGTGCGCATCTTCGATACGATCACGTCATGTTAGACCAGCCATTGTACTGTGCGCGTGCTAGAGCTATTCGAGGCAGTGGCTTTGAGGTCGAAAGTCTCTTTCCACACGGAGATCCTTTGCCGGAAAAACCATCGGCCAACGATTGCAGCGTAAAGCCTGAATGGCCAAGGGCGAGATGGACTCATAAGGAGAATCCAACGTGGCAGCCGCCTGTCAAGAGCCGCAGTGGAGAGTACTCGGGTACTGAATTGGTAAGTTGAATTTTTTTTTAAATACAAGCGTTTTTTTATTTTTTTTATTTAATTGTCATTTCACTGAATATTAATTGTATTTTTCAGATCAAAGCCAGAGGTGACGATGTAATGGCCACTAAATACGACGGGCCGTCTACTTTTTGCAAGAATATTCGTACGCAACCTTGGCAATTGGTATCAGCCACGGATCCCCACGCCAAAATCATTACGAGAAACTTGATGTCTGACTACAGTAGAAGCGACAGCTCGGACAGGTCAAGCACGAAATCTGGCTCGAGTACTGACTGGACCACCAGCGAATAAATACGAGTGGAGTGTTCGTGAGTTTTCCGTTTTTCATGAAAACTTCGAATATATGCATGATATTATGATTAGCTTTAGTTTCACAGATTTCTAATTGTACGCGAATATTACAGTAAACCCATGTGTGTAAATTTACACACATGAAAATGATGTCACCCATAAGAAACACATTGCCATCCAGTTTACACACATGGAAACGTGTAAAATCCGTGACAATGTATTTCTTGTGGGTGACTTTTGGTCGATTATTTTGAGCGCGTTTTTATATGACACTTTTTTTGTATGACGTAGAACAATGTAAGCAATGACTGTGAAAGTGATTTATAGACGATATGACTTGTAGAATAATTTGTAAATATGACTAATTGAATTAAATTAATTGAAAGATAAACAATAATGTATTGACTTTTTTACGAAAATTAAAAAGCGCACGAATTATATAAGTATATGCAATTAAATTATTCTTCAGATAATTCAATTGAATTTAAAAAGGAATATAAATAAAAATATATCTCTTTATCCTCAATGTATTTTTTCAAAGGCAATTTAATTACAGAGGATGCCTGCTCTCACTACGTGTTTTTTTAACTCTGAAAATTTAATTTAAAACACTTTAAATATATTCTGGATTAAATAATGATCGTCTTGTAACTTTTAACATTAAATTTAAAGGATGTAGTTTTTAGATTACTACGTGTATTTGGATTATTTTTCAACAGATGAGACGCGCCATTTATAGTTTGTGAAACGTGATTGTTTTCAGTCAATGGTTTATTTTGTTTGCAAAAAGTGAAAAAAGTAAAATGCGATAAAGTTCATTCATAAAAAATATTTTCGAGGGTTTTTCGAGTTAATGATTTCATTTGAATTAAAATGAGCCATAAATTGAAAATTATGTAATAGAATCTATGACTGTTCTAGTCACTAATAACCTTATAAGGTGAATGTGACTTTAAACTCGAAATTAAAAAAAAATCTATGACTGCAATAAATTAAGCACCACGGAAAGAAATGCACTAAGTATGGTAGTGGAAAATTGAAAAAGTTTTTTTGTACAAACTTTCATAATTGAATTTATTGTACGATGCTTTAATTTTGTAAAGTGAAAATTCATCAGCCATTAATTACATTCATAGTTTACAATTGCATATAAATATTAGAAACGTCGCTATCAAGAAAAAAAATGCATTTTAATTTGACTCACACAGCATCGCTTAGACTTTGATATTCCCGCAAGCAAGAGAACAAAAAAAAAGCTAATCTCAATATGTCGAGCACAGAGAAGCTTTTGCGCAATCCATCAGATGGATGGTATACGATCGCATATACATAAAGCGATCGCTCCTGCAGTATGCACTTCTCGAAGATTTAATAAAGCTGCTGCCGAGCTCTTGGATGTACGTATATATATTGAGAGAGAGTTGCGTTGTCGTTGTCGTTGTCGTCGTCCCAAAGGGCCGGAGATATCTCTACAGGATCGCTCGTCATCCACCACCGGCTCAATGGCACAAAGCTATCAATGGCCCATTGTCGACACGAAGATAGGTTTCCTTTGATTGCACGCGAGGCGTTTGATGTGGCGGGTTTCTCATTTTTTTTTCTTCTTTCGCTACCGACAAAAGACACTTTCATATTCCGGCATCGAGGATTTTTCTCCAACCCTCCACTTTTTTTTTATCATTGATTTCTTTTTTTTTTATTCGTCGGATACCCCCGAGCGAACGACTGCGAATGTTTGAATGTTGAGATATGGAAATGGCTAAGGATTTTTTTTGACGTTTTGTTGGGTGGATTGTTAATTAAGATGAAAATATTTTTCTTTTTCAAAGTTATTTTGAGAGTTCATAGAGTTCATAGAGTTCATAGAGTTCATAGAGAGTTCACTGATACGTGTATATGTTACATTGAAAGGATTCAGCATTATTATAATTATATTATTTGAATGCTTTTACCAAATTCTTTTTCTACATTATTTATATATAATTTTCTATGAATCTTATAGTTTTTATAATGTTGGGGATCAATTAAATAGTAAGACTGATTTAATTCTAATAAAATTCAAAATTCTATCGTAACTATTTTCGCATAAATCATATTTGCAAACAAATTCCAAATATTTCATCGAAAAGAAGCAAAGCCATATTATATGCGCATACATTAAGTAAAAGAGGAAAAGAACGGCCAAGAAAATATTTAGAAATCAGTGAAGCGCTTGAATGAGAACAAATTGTATCATACAATGCTAGTTTGTGCAAGGCAAAAGCGAACGATGAATAGCCTTAATAAACTCGCTGAATCCACGAAAATCTTTCCAAGCCAAAGGCACATGTCTATTGATGAAAAGTTCAATCTCGCTTCCTCTTGATCGCTCGTTGCCTGACTCTTATTCATATTTTCTTTACTATTATGCGGTTATACTTGATAAATTGTAAATTTAATCAATTTTCATATCGAGTTTTGCAAAATTGTATCATTTTATTTTATGTAAAATATTTAAACATAATTTGTTTTAACTTAGTAAAAACTATTGGTTAACAATTTACAGAACAATCAGAGTTTGTATTACGCAGTTATTACAATGTTATTTTATTGAAAAAACATCAACTTTAGCATATGCGTTTACGACAAATTTATAATGGATAATTCTACTTCTATTCAAACAAATTCATCTTTTCATAAAAAGTTTTTGTTTGGAATCTAGAATCATGACATTGATTTTTATTACACGTAGTAAAAGTATCGACTACGTATATTAATGCATAGAAAATCGAGAATATAGCCTTGTAATAAGTTACAGCAAGTGTGCATTATTAAAATATATAATTTCTTAATTTGACTGTTCTAAAAATGTGCTAGTCGTAAAACCGCTGTTATTTATTTAAGTATTTATTTAAACATTGAACATTGAAAATAAAATAAAATCTCACAACAGGAAATATTCTATAAGCCGAACTCGTTCTCGCAACACACGTTCTCCCCGCCCAATCTGTTTATGGCTCAACACAGCATTTAAACCCTTAGCGTTGCATCTAATTGCGCTAATCCTTTTACTGCACTACCTGACTTCTCCGTTCCCACCTGCCAAAGACACTCTCTCTCCCACTACAGCATCCCGTGCAACCACTTACTATAGGGAGGGTGGAGTCATAACTCGCTCCTTGCAAACTCGACGCTCCAAATCAGCTTCCATTAGTACCACCACACTATCCTCATACTTCTGTAAGAATCACAACTGTAACTTTGTCAGTCGTCAGTGAGCATCCGAAGCCGCTTGTTGTGTTACGATGGTACCACACCGCTACTCCTCGGCCACTTTATCACCGCGTTGCAATTACAACGACAAGATGCTGCATCGTCATAAGCAGCCTGGCTTCTTGAACTACAACAACAACAACAATAACGTTTACTCGGTGAACGCGATCGAAGCCCAACTACGCGCTGCTGCCGCCGTCGCCGCTAGCCAGATGAGCCTCTATCCGCACGGGGAACCTTTTCCGGATATCACTATCCATGATTTTGAGATACAGAGGAGATTGTGGGCGAGACCCGTTTGGACACACCAGGAGCATTCTATCTGGCAGCCGAGCATCGTGAGAGCTAAATTCGATTTCAAGCGGTTGGGTACCGAGCTGGTGAGGTTTTTTTTTGTTCGTTTATTAAATTAATTTTTTAGGATAATTAGCAATGCTAGTAAAATTCGTAACTAATAATTTTAAATCGTTTTTTTTAAGATTCAAAGACGCTGCGAGGATATGTTGATGCCGTGCTACCTGGGACTGAACAATTTCTACGAGAATATCCGTCCGGAATCTTGGCAATTATTGTCGCCGATGAACCGACGCTCCAATGTCGTCGCTACAAGGAGTTTGGCAAGTGATGATAGCAAGAGCGTTGGCTCCGACTGCGCGAGCGTCTGTAGTGCAGAGGAAGGTGGCAACGAAAAAAGCAAACTGCCGGCATTGTCGTTTGGTGAGTATTTTATCAACATTGCGGGAAAGTACGTGCGGTGTATTGTGAATTTAACGGAGGGTGGGAGTAGTATCCGCAGTTTACTTTTCAAAGTGCGTCGGATAAAGTAGTACAAGTAAAAACTTAAAAATACAAACGATTTTTTCGTATTTAGTTATGAAGAAAAAAGCTGCCATAGTATCTAAATCAAAATTAAATAACAAACTGCCAAATGCGTTTTAGTATTTTTTATAACTAGTTGAACTATAGTAAACGGGCTATAGTATTTAGTATTTTTAATATTCCAACAACATTAGCATAAACCTATCATATTTTGCAAATTTAATTAATAATTACATGTCATAAATAATTTATTATTGCTTAAATATTACATCGTCCATATAAAATTTTAGAACTAATATAAATCTTGTATGAGTAAATTTATTTGAAAGTTTGAACAATTAAAAAGTAAAATAAATAGATGCAGATCGGTTTATTAATTTATCACTCTCTTGTGTTGCAGAATTCGCAAGCAACTGGGACATCGATTTGTGAAAGACACGAGCACAATTTATTGGGCGATCTCGCCAATTTGACCAATTATTCATCGACTTTGGATTTTCTCATCCACGCGTACTCTCCGAATATATAATTGACATTATTTTCCTTTCCGGATATATTCTTATTATGACATGCTTGAGTTCGTTCGATTCTGATTTGAGAAAAATTGACCTAACGTATCTTTCAACCGCGTGAAAGATAAAGACACGAGTACATTGATTAACTTAGTTGTGTAAGCTCTATAGTTTTATAATATAGTAACTCTATATTGTAACTTTTATTTTGCTAATGTAATGAATTGAGTGATTGAATGATGACAAAATGATTTAATATAAAGCGTCGAAAAATGATCCATAGATATCAATTTCATGTTCACTACTGAAATAAGACATATTTTATAATGCAAAAAATTGTAGTTTTAAATATAAACATTCCCAAATTTCAACGACGTATGCATAATTAAGTGAAATAATTTTGATTTACACATAAAAATAATTATTTTGTTTGTCGGATTAAATTAATTTAATGCTTTGCTAGACACAAAGCGATGACTAGAAATACATATTTTGATAGATAGAGTATTAAAAATAATGCCATATGGTTTATTTAAAGATTTGCATTAGATGACATAGAGGGTGCTATTCACTTTTATCAAGCAATTATTTGATGAGTTTTTACAAGATATATAAGATAATTAAAACTGCCAACTCGTATAATACAAGCCACAAGTTGATGGCGCTTGCATTTTCAGCTGCGGCCTTATGGTTAAAAAAATGGTTTTCTTATCCATATTAAATATTTTCAAAAACAGGTAAAACGTCATCACACTAGATATCCAACCTAAATTTATCAAAAATCTATTAATATAAGTAAAAAATAACTATCGATACTCTCCTCGAAACCTCCATCACAAACTCGCACTCAATACTTCATCTCGCACACAGACAAAAATTTGAATCTTCACGCAAATCCAACGAAGGCTAAAAAAAAAATAATAAAAAAGTTCGGAACCCGCTATAGAGCAAAAAAAAATAAATTCGCGCATACACACATAGGAAGAAGACGAAGAGAGAGAGAGAGGGGGGGAAGGAAGAGCGCGCGTCATTCAAACGCGTATATGCGCGTGTGCGGTTCTATGAAATCAAAGGCCACATTGTCACCCGGAATTACCTCCATTCGAAAACGACGCATTCAAGCGGTGCTCGCTCGCTTGCTCGCTCGCGCGCACGTGGAATTAACCCTATTTGTTTGCCAAGCTACTATATATATGTATATACTATACACATGCCATTCGTTGCCCGCATATAGCCTTCGAAAGAGTAGAGAGAGACTATATGCGAAGGGCGCTATACTATATTTACTTTGTTTTAGATTTGTATGCTTTTATAAGTACGAAAAGTCGATTGTAGATGACGTTTTTTCTTGTTTGATTTGTCATTTAGTGTATTGAGATTGTTTAAGAGATATAAGTTGTTAGTTTAGTAGCGTATTTTATATTCTTCATGTGTTTATTTCCAGGTAATCAATGGTTTAATAGATTATTTAATATAAACCAGATAACTAACAAACAATTTACTTGTTCCAACAAATGAAATTTCAAAATCATCTATGAATTATTTAATCATTACACAAAAAAACTATTAATTTCCACATAAACCATAACAAACATCTTAACGACAGTCCTCCACGTCTCATACACTTTCATCCTCCTCACACAATTTTCATCACACTCATATTACACTCCGACTGTGGCGGCAGTGGTGGTGGCAAAGCGAGCGGTCCGCGCGCGGCGCACTTGCAAAAGGGCTACATTATTTGAAAAGCTACGAGGGAGAGAGGGAGGGAAGGTGTAATTCTCGCGGGTCGCATTGAGGCGGTGGTGGCGGCGGCAAGCGACAACAATGCCCGATTTTAATACACTCGCGCACTCTAGATTCTTTTTTTTTTGTTTGACGTATGCGTGCACACCGGCGCGCGAACAAAAGTCACAACATAGAAGCCTGAAAGAAGACGAGTCTTTCTCTACTGTGTGTGCGCGCAAGAGAAAAGAGCGAGCGCGCGCTTGGCTTTCAACGTGCCTCGTGTGCTTTCATGTGCCCGAAAAACAGCTCGCGAAAACTATATGCTGTGTGTTTGGGACAATGGGTATATGAGGTGTATGTGTTGAGGATGTTATGTTTGTGTGTGTGCGATTGATTAATGTTTTGTATGTCTTCGGTGAAGTTTTTTGGTGTGTGTTGATTTCGGAGAGATTTTTTTTGTTGGATCAAATTTTGATCGTTATAAACTGATGCTTCTTTGGATTACTTTTCATCGTATAGAAATATACATTGAAAGAATTCAAATTTAAAAAAGTGGTTTTTTAATAACTTCATTCATATAATTATTAAAATAATCTTCATACGTAAATAATAATAATGCAACTTCGATAATTAAAATATTTAACTCAACAAAAACATCAAAGAGTACAATTTCGCGAACATTATTAACGTTTTTCGAATAAAAGCGCAACGCAATATTAAGCTTGAATCGACTATATAGGACAAAAGGCCAATGTAACTCCGAAGTACACAAAGTGTGCGTATATATACCTGTTACGCACTCAATCGACCTCCTCTCTCTCTCTCTCTCCCTCTTCTCAATTACTGCGCATTTTCGTTATAAAAGCGCAAGCCAATACACAAAATAAGCTGGACTTGTTTAACTGCGCGCGTGTACAATGCAACAAAAGAAGCTCCAAAATAACAAACGAGCAATGTTCGCTGCTACTGTACGCACTCATCCCTCTCCCTTTTACTTTTTTCCAGTGCTAATTTTATACATCATCAGCGTTACATTGTCCCACGCATATATAGGCGGCACAAAAACATTTTTAATTAATAACCCTGAATGAACGGGGAGGAGGCAACAAAGAGACCGAGAGAAAAAAAAAATACGCTATCTCTCGTGGGCCGCGCGCGCGCGAAAAGAAAAGCCTTCTTTTGAAAAGAGAGAGAGAGACTACATTCAACACGCTTCGAGGGCCGTCGATGAATGACACGGGAAAGAGAGTGAGAGAGAGAGAAAAAATATATGCTGTACGGAATATTGTCAAAAGTATTCTTTTATATCCTATTACAATGTGCGAGAATTGAAAATTCCAAGAGTCTTTGACGGGGGGGGGGGGGGGAAGATTTGAAATGTCGCGCCAAGGAGCTTCGGTTGTTTGTTTATCCTTGCGCGCTTGTCGTTTCGTGTAGAAGTTAAAGTAGATTTTTTTATCGAAGGTATCGATTTTTTTTTCTCTATATTTTCCAGTGCTATTGTCAATTGGGATTGTTGAATTTTATTTATTGTTCGGCGAGTAAAATATGGACGGTGATTTGTACGAGAAGTGAGATAGTTGTCTTTGTATACGACAACAACAACAACAAATATCTGCATGAAAAATGGGTATTTGATTCGTATCGAAAACGTGGAAATAAAAAAAAAGTTTTTTTTTTCTGAAAAATATTCATGTACAAATCATTCATAAAATTTTGATTTATGACGAGAATATATATATATATATAGAATATAGATGGAGTATGATGACATTACGCAATTATACATTTATTTCTAGTACGCATTTTATTAATCAAACGCTTAGTGGAAAAATTATTGATTTTAAGTAACATAATTCTTTTTAAATACGTACTACATTTCGGGTTCAAGTTTCTCATCAACTGGTGAAATAAAATATAATTTTTCTGAGAAATCCAACGAAATATTTTTTTACAGTTCTACGAAAAAGATTCTATTACAAAAACAAAACCAATGTTTATGTACTCATAACCTTCAAAATTCAATGTCTCGCGAATTTATTTCTCGCAAGTACCTTATTGCACTTACAATCAAAGTAAAAAAAGATCACTTTTTCGCTTGAAAATCCCAAAATAAAAACCACTTCAATCTCACTCCCTCCAAAAAAAAATATTTCATATCAATCGCACCCAAGAGCTACTCACCGAAAACTGCACGCGATCCCGCGATGTCATCACGCTCCTGCAGATATCAACCACTCGAAAAGGAGAGAGAGATGGTAAGAGGATATTGAACACCATCATATCACCGCTGCAGCACCCACAACAACTTCAACAACAACAGGACCAAAACAGAGAGAGAGAGAGAAAGAAATCACCTCTTCACACTATATATAAGCACACCTACACACAGACACACGCGTATAATATCGAAAGCACTCCGTCAATAATACTCGCTTGCGGCGAGTCATCATCGATGCAGCTGCTGTGCTTGCAGCAGCAAGCGCTAAAATTCAAAAGCGCGCCGCTTGCATTGTCCGCGTGTCACCGGCAAATATGCACCTCTCCCTTCCAAATATCATCTTTGACGACTTGCATGACAGCCCATCCGCCAAAAACACACGTATTACGGAGTCGATTCGCTTCGACAGTAGAATAAACTCATTCTCACTTTTTTTTATTAATTATTACACTTCACACTTAAAAAAAACATTAAAAAAATAAACACTGTAGAACATTTTACATCGAAACAACAAAACATAACGTATAATACTCGCGAATAAGAGAGAGAGACGAGCTTGTGCGTCCGCTCGCGACGCGCGCCGCACGGCAACTGATGAATACAAGCAGGCGCCTCCGCCAAGTTGAATGTGCCTGCGCGCTCCCACCAACGACCACTACCGCCACCCAACACCCGATATATAACATGCGCGCACATGAGTTTTAGGGTGTTACGGTGTTTGCGGATTAACTCTTTTCTTCTTTTTTTTTCTCGTATGCGGGATGGATGAGTGTGTTGGGTTATGAAGGAAATGTATGGTGTCACGGTGATTTAGGGATGGTTCTTTTTTTTTTGTAGATGGGGGGAAAATGAGTATTCGCTGTTTTGCGATGATGATGTCGTTACAGTTTGAGTGGATGAGTATGTGGGTTTGAGTGATCAATTGAGCTTTCGTACTTGAGCTTTTTTTATCGCTGTCTTCTTTATTTTGTTGAGCCATATACAGCAATGACAGATTATGTATTGCGTTTTATCAACCAAAATTCAATAGAAACAATCTTTACTTGAAAAATATTCTTTATTAAAAAAAAAAGTACGCATACGCACGCATTGTCATGAAAAGTAGATATTTCGCGAGATACGATCGCTTTTACACCCCGAAAAGCTGATTCATTTCACGCGCGTTCAATGTGCTGGAGAGAGAATGAAAAAAAAAGAAGAAAAGCCCTTCGGTATTATTATGCCAACGCGGCTCTCTCTCTGTGTGTACGTATGCATTGCCGGACCTGCGCATCGTTGGATCTATTTTTCGGCGTGGATACGCTTTTTCAATGCCCGCACCCGCGCGAGCGAGAGAGAGAGAGAGAGAGAGAGAGAGAAGTGAGAATATGTGAATTGTTTGGCGAGCTTTTTTTTCGTATTCGAACGACGTAGTTTTTTTAGTGTAAAGTGTTAATAATAATTTTTTTTTATATAACGCAATTATTTTTTTTATGATGGATACGAGAAATTGCTTTTTATTTATTCTCGCTATTGAATGTAAGGCGCGGGTTTTCGCCTCATCAAACAGCGCGATACATTCAAAGGACAAAGGATCAAGCCTTATCGCGTCACTTCTTCGGGAGTCTCCTCTCCTCATATACAACGGGGGTGGCTTTTCAAAAGACTCGTTGTATGGAAAGGAACGAAGAGAGAGAGAGAAAAAAAAATTTTTTTTTTTCGTCAAATGGGGTGACGATTTGTTTGCGACGATCTCACTGAAGTTTTAGAAATGCTGTGAAGAAGATGGGGAGAGAGAATCGAGTCTCTTTGTATACTTGCAATTGTCATTGGTTTACATAAAGTTTTTTTCTTTGGTAGATGACATTGAAAGTGTATAGTTGAGTTCGGAGTTGGTATACTACTCTTTTTAAAAGTTTATGGATCGTCAATGAATATTTCATTTTATTATTAAAAAAAAATGAACGCAAGAAAAAAACTCGAAGTGCAAAAACAGAGGGATAGAAAAATTTCTGATCACACGAGCCATTTACACCAATTTCAATTCCCCCCACACCCCAATCAAAACTATTATACACATCCCATCATCAGCACAGCTCTCCAAAAATTCACCACGTCACTGCAACTAAAAGGCGCGCGCGCGCGTGCACTGCACACCCTACCTCCAAAAAAAATATATATTCGTCAATCGCCTACTACAATCCATTATCTCATTTGCCAGTAGGAGAGTAAAATTGAAAAAAAAAAAACACAATTCGTAAAGAGAGATAGAGGGGTGGAAGACGCGCGGCCTGCCGGAAACGATTATTAAGCGCGGCGCGGCCCATTGTCGTCCAGAAGAGAGAGAGAGAGAGAGAGAGAGAGAGAGAGAGAGAGAGAGAGAGAGAGAGAGAGAGAGAGAGAGAGTGCGCGATTCATGGAAGTTGACCGTTCGTTCGGGCTGGCCTCCAAAGGAAGTCGGCTAATTGGACTCGCCGTCGCTTTCGTCTCTCTTTCTCTCTCTCTCTCTCTCTCTCTCTCTCTCTCTCTCTCTCTCTCTCTCTCTCTCTCGTCTCTGCAGTGAGAGCAATTATATTGTTTTGCCTTTTTCAGCTCTTAATTCGCATTGATCGCACGAAACCTCTTTCTCTTACTCTCTCTATGTTGACTTTTCATGAGATCTTCATTCGCTCGTAATATAGATTTTTTTGATAATAGTAATTTTGTTTGTTTTTTTTTGCGGTAGGTGTCGTTCGAATGTTTTTCTCGATTTGTAATTTGTATTTAAAATTTTGTAGTTTGATTGATTTATCGGCGATCTTTTCAATTTATCGATATAACTTATAAAAGCCTTAATGATTATATTCTAATTGATGTGTTGTTGTCAATTAAGCGAAACATTAATAAATTTCAAACAAGAATTAAAAAAATATAGATTATTTGTTTGTATTTTTCATAATATTTATGAATTATCCTTATAAATAAAAATAAAATTATCAAAATCTGTAGTTAAAAAAAATTCAATAATATCGCAAAAAAAAAATCGTAGACACACTATTTCGTTCTTACGTAAGCATTGTTAAAATTAATTCTCGAACCTCCCGCCACCAATGCACGCTCGCAACTGTGTTTTTCTACTTTTTCACTCTCCGCACGTGACACACATTAACCGCCTATGCTAATAAATCCTTCAGCATACGAAACAAAAACCACCTCCGAGGAACAAAGCGTTTTACTCAACGCGCACTGAGTGTTAGAAAAGTGCACGCGCGCGCGACAAAAATCTGGAAAATAACAGAGTAAGAAGAAGAAGAAAAAAAAAAGCAAACTGATAACAGAAAGAGAGAGAGAGAGAGAGAGAGAGAGAGAGAAAGATTAGAAGCGAATGGCCACAAGAGAGAGAAAGAGAGTCCTATACATTTAAATAAATAGCGTTTCATTATAACTTTTGTGCGCGCGTTACTGTCCGCCTGACAATGCCTGAAACAAAGCGGCCCTCCATTGTTTGCGAAATAAAAGAGAAGTCCCCCCTCCCCCCCTCTCTCTCTTTCTCTCTCCTCTTCCTCACTTGTGCTCGCGCGCGAAAGCTTTTCTTCTTCTCGCCAAAAGCTATAGCGAATGCTTTTTCAACTGTGTTCACCCTCAAGACGTATTATACGTGCGCATTTATATATGTGTCGCTCGATCGACTTTTGCGAAAAACTTTTGCGATGTGGTGCGAGTGAGTGTTTTGGTGTTTGGGTTATTGCAAAATTGATTGAATATACATATATAGTATGACTGGATAAGAAGAGATTTAAGATAAAAATGATTATAAAAGAATGGAATTTTTAATCAGTAAACAAATTATAAAATTAAATTATTACATGAAATTCAACAATCCACACTTATTACTCGAATACTTGAATTAATCATTTTTCAATTGCAAAAATTACTAGCATCCCAAAGCTATAAAAAATTTAATTATTCGAAAAAAAAAGAAGTGCAAATATTTGAAAAATCCGATCTATTCCTTCATTTCGAACTCGGAAAACTTGCATCAGAGCGGGCGCTAAGCAGATACGTTAACGGCTGATAATCAAGTCGAATCGTTGCTGCTGCCACGAGGCGCGGTTTAATGAAGCTCGCGCTGTTAGCCGTTTAATTAGAAATCCCACGATACCACCACTAGCAGCACCACCAGCAGCAGCGTATAATCCTTTAGCTCGGGATATTAAGACGCGAAGCTTAAGACGAAGGAGGGTGATGATATGCATATTGCTCGCCTCTCACCGCGACACTTTAAACTTTAATCAGCTTGCGGAGAGTGGCTGTTTTCCACCTACAGTTTACGACTTTATTCTTCTTCTTCTTCTTTTTTTTTTTTAATTTTGAAAAATCAAAAACTGCAATGAAAAGCTCTTATATTATATATCAGGCTTGGCAAAAGTACGGAGCACAATAGTCGGTAATATCGGCGAAGAGAGAGAGAGAGAGAGAGAGAGAGAGAGAGAGAAGTGCATTCAATGCAATAATTATAAATTGCTGTCTTTCAGCGGCACTCGGCCAAATGGACGCGTAACGAAGCGCCTCTCTCTCTCTCCGGCCAACTTTGCTTTTGCCGCGTCCTCCTATATACCGATGTGCGCCGAATGAATAGGAGATGTACCTACCCACCAGCGCGACCGCATTGCATCTACGAGTGGTTAAGGATTTTTAAAAATAAAGTTTGTTTATTTTTTGTTGTTGCGAGGAATAATTTGTGCGGGATAAGATGGTTTATTTTCTTTTTTGGGGAGGTGGATTGGATTGGATGTTTTTTTGTGTGGAGAAGAGTGTATTCAGTGTTGAGTGGTGATGTTTTTGAGTTTTGACAAAAAATAAAAAGAATTAGAGCTACCTATTACGTTATTGAGATAAAGGTTTTTTTTGTATACAAATTTCAGATAGTCCGCGTTTTTATGTGAGGTCGATACTGAAATTCGAAATAAAAGAAGTCAAGCAGAATAAAAAAAAATATTGCCTATTGAATCATACGTATTTTCAATGAACACTTAAAAGATTGCGCTAGAATAATTCAGGAACGCCTCCGCCAGATAGTATAAAATATTTTTTAACTGTGAACAGAAAATGCAATTTATCGAAATAAATTTTTATCTAATTCAAGTGAGAATGGAAAAAATTGTTAGAATTATTGTTTTGCGTAGCCTAGTAATATACATTTGATTTATTAGTATTCTGAATTATTATTCAACATAATTATTAGCTCTTTATCGTATTCATCACAGTATTTTAAATGCCGAATAAAAAATATTTTAAAAAATTAATATTTCTCCCCTCCGTCAAAATCAATCAAGATCTTTTGTTCCACGCAGAAAGAAAGAAAGAAAGAAAGAAAAAAAAGTGCCATTCAATCACCGTCGACACCTTACAAAACCAAATCAATCGTAAATAAGCCCTCCAAATGAGCCACGCACAATTTCTCCCCTCATCTCACGATCAATTATTTCCAATCAGCATACCTCTCTCCAAAAAAAAAAAATCCCTCCTCGCTATAAGCATCCTCGAGAGATATAAAATTAAACAATTCCAATCGGGCGGAAAATAAAGGAAAAGAACGTCGGGCTGCGATCTCGCGCAAGCTGCATACGTAATTCCGCGTATTGTATGGTGGAGGGAGTTAAAATCGCGTCTCTCTCTGACCTGGCGTATCGATCTTTGGCCGATCATTTGCATGCTCATTGTTCGCCAAAGCGCGAAAATTCCGACACCCCGAACAATATTCTCTTATTCGTTGCCGAGTTTCCCACGTGCCTTCCATTCCTCTCTCACTCCTCTTTCTTTTATAAGAACTCACGAGTTTTTTTTTTGCCAATTATTTGTTCGTCTTCTCTAAGTACTCCGCGCGCGCGCGCGCGCAAGCTCCTGTCTTTTGTGCTGCAAGCTCGAGGCCTTTTGTACGCCACTCGCGCGCTGATTTAACTATGACGGAAAAGTCCGAGTGCAACGCGAAAGAGAGAGACTATGTTAGGTTTCCCTTTATTGCCATTCTTTCGGTAGCTCAATTATTCTTCTACCTCCGAGCTTCTTTTTTGTTTTGTTTTGTGTTTTCTTTTCGCGCTCGTGCGATGGAAAAATTGCGCGTTTGTTTTCGAAATTCAGATTTACGAGTCTTTTACAATTTTGAAGTCATCAAGTAAATTTAAAACTTGTCTGTAGAATGATGAATCTCTCACGAATATATCGAAAGGAAAAAAAAGAAAGTCACATCATAGTATAGCGGACAGATTTAGCGCAGTGAGAGTGGGAGAAACGGCCGCATATTTTTATGTCATCTCGCGCGAAGCATTGTTGTCACGAGACAAAAGCAAATGTGGCGGAAAAATTGCGGGGAGAGAAAGAAAAGGCAAGCGGAGACGGCCGATGAGAGCTTGCGAGGAACAGAATGGGTTAATGCTGAGAGAGCCCGCGCGAGTGCGATTATTATTATTTGACGCGAGAGTTGCCTGCGAGTGTGTACCTTCTTCCATTTTTTTTTATTTTTCACTTATACTTACTCACGTGCGCTTATATTGTTAGATAGATTTTTATAAAGGAATTTAGTGTAAGATTCATTTAAAAGTGGGTGATTAGAATGGGCTCAGTTAAATTTATTCTAATGTGTTTTATTTTTTGTTTTGTTTAAAATGAAATTGCATTGTACGTATAAATAGTAATTAGTTTTTAGTCGCTCACAGAAAAGAGTTGTGAGTAGTATGAATTGAACAGTATGAGTATGAAATTATAAATGTTAATCACATTAGTAACATGAAAATGGAAGCAAAATGAATCATTAATACATATTTTGATTCAAATAAATACTTAGCTACGTGACTATCAGCGGTGATACGTACTCTGTTGCTATACATTGAAACTAAAATACGAAAGGTTGTTTTAATACAAATAAGCTGGAATCGGATTCACCATATCAAAGGGGATTTGACTTGGAAATAATTAATGACAAATAATTCGAAGAAGCAATAGTTCTCATTTTTAATATTCACAATACAAAATTATTATTCATAAATATTATTACCAAATGAATTGTCAATCGTTACTTTATAAAGTTCAGCATTATATTTTGACTCATTTCAATTTACCTGTACAATCCAAAATTTGAGATAAGATTTTTAATTTTCCCAAAATTATAAGATTTTAATATAAAACCCACGGTCCCATCGATTCAAAAAAAATCACCTTCCTCATCCCACCCAAGCTTCCAACTTTTACCTATTACGTCCAAATTCTCGCACAAGCATTCCACGAAAAAAAAGAGAGAGTATAGGAGGGCTTCGGCAAGCAGACAACACAGACAAAAAAAAAATGAAGTGAGCAGCTTAAAAAAGGAGCGAGCGAGACAACATTGGAGCAAGCGAGATTTAATTAGCATGGACGGTAGCAAAGGTCCTCTCTCTCTCTCTCTCTCCCTCTCTTTCTCGAGGGTTCCTACCGGGGAACCAGCAGCAGCGGCAGCAGTATAGAGTCGGCCAGTTGGAGCGTTAAAGTTAAATGACGGTTGGCGGCTGCTTATTCTTCCCGGCAACTGATGCTTGATAATCCGCGAATTCTCGACCCTCTATATATACGCCAGCCAATTTCGCTCAATGGGCCAACTCGCGCAGAGCTTAATTGTAGTTACTTCGACATCTATCCAACTGCAGAGTTACGCGAGCTTTTTTTTTCACTCTCGTTGTTTTGTGCCAGACTATATATGTATATGTATATATACGTGCGGAGGGAGAGAGAGAGAGAGAGGTGATGCTTGATTATTCGGAATGATTAATAATGGACCCATTGTTCGCGCTTTTGCTTTGCGAGCATTGTTCGCATGTACGATCGAAAGAGAGAGAGACAGAGAGAGAGAGAGAGAGAGAGAGAGAGAGAGAGAGAGAGACGAGCCGATTTGTTTTATTTTATGAGCTTTTCCTACTGTTGGATTTATTTGGAAAGAGAGTGTGCGAGATTTTTTTTTATTTCGCCTGCTGACTGTTATAAAGTTAGATGGGCTTTTTCGACAGGTGTTCTATTGTTTTTTCACATATATTTTTTTTGTTCATGGCCCACTGATCTTCCTTTTTTTATTATTATTATTTTCGTGGAAAAAATAATTGAAAAATACAATGCTATTACACTCAACTGGCTTGATAAAACTTTTTATTGTGTGTTATATTTATCTGTAGTGCTAATTTTTTTTATCGAAAATACGCCGACAAATAAACGATCGATGTTATATTGACAGTTTTTGCTTTGAAAAAAAAATTCAATTGTTACCCATTCTCAAGTATACGATGTCTCGGCAAAGGTGTCTACATCTAGTACAACAATCTCTCGACACGCGCATCGATTTTCAGTTTGAAAAAGAAGAGCCTCGAAATTACCAACACCTTGACAAAAAAAAAACCCTCCCCCCTCTCCCTCCAGAGAGTGTGCGAGATGAAAGACCTTCCATACTGAAGTACACTCGACCGACCGACCGCACGTACCAATATCGAAACTTGTTACAATATAGTAACTATCATCGTGAAAAAAAATAACTAAAGCTTTCATGGATAGAAGAACAGGCACACATACGTACACACAGTTCGCTACATAGGTAGAAGGGTAAAGAGGGAAAAGGCGAACAATGCGCCGAAACAATGCTCGCAAGGAGGACGACGACGACGACGAGTTGCAACGCGGACAATAGGCAGATACACACATACTATATACACAAGGAGAGAGAGAGAGAGAGAGAGAGAGAGAGAGAGAGAGAGAGAGAGAGAGAGAGAGAGTGATGAGGGGAACAATTACTAGCCGAGGAGGTAAAAGGGAAGGCGACACGAGGCCGCTATCGGCGCACACCCGAGAGAAAAGATGATAAGGATTGCTTTGGGTTTTGTGTCCGCGACGATGTGAAGCTTTTTGTATGTGCGCGGTGATGCATTGTTATACTAGATATACTCTATGCGTGGATTGCTTTTGTAGAACCTCATTGGAATAACTTTGGTATATGAAATAATTCAAATTGAAATCGAGCTTTCACTCTCGATCCTTCGCGCCCCGAGCTTTCGACGAAACAGCTTCCTATATTATAGTTCATTCAAAAACAAGAGTCCAAGCGTCATCTCACTCTGGCAAAGAATCATTCACACGCAGACACAAGTATATTTGTAACATACACATACACAGAAAGCTCTATATCTCCGTCTGGTCCTCTCTCTCTGGTGCTTTATGATTGAAAGAGAGCGAGGGTGGGTGGGTGGATGGGTGGTTAGGCGCCCGCGCGAGGTGGGTTGTGTGCGACGACACACAATGCGCTTGAGCGAGAGGGAGAATGTCAAGTGGACATTGTTGACGCTGACAATGCCGCTGAAATTGCCGGAGAACAAAGAGGTCTTATGATGACGCTGTGCCGCCGCTGCTGCTGCTGCCGCCGACGACGAGCGAATTGAGCGACGACGCGACCAGACCAGTATAGAGAACCAAACGCGGCGCGCTGGACGCCCGATTATTCTACATATACATAACGGGGATGTGTATATATAGGTGCCCCTTTTCGATGAGGGTTGGAGTGTGTATATGCTAATAAGAGGCGATTTTTTTTTTATTGTCGGTGTGGATTGAGATGTTTCGTTTTGAGAGGAGTAGGATATTGGTGCTTGAAAGGATTGAGGAGATTTTTTTTTGTTTGTTTTGGCTTGAGAGGATCGTGGAGATTTTTTTTGTTAATAGTTAATATAATTGTAAAGTGTTATTTATTCTTTAGTATTATGTGTAACACGAAGATTTCTACAAAATAGTTCAATTAATGATAACCCCGAGAATAACCCTGATAACAGAATTATTTTAGCTTCATTAAAGAAAAAACTATAAAACATTCGATTGACAAAACGGACTTTTATATACCACTGAATACATTTTTAGTTACGCCCTACTTAATTTTTACATCCTATACCGTCGAGATCAAATACTAAAATTTTCTCCATGCGTTTATTAGTTTTATTGATAATTAATCATGAAGAATGCATATTTTTGATTAGCATCGCCGACCACAAAAATAAATTATGGTTTGCAGGAAAAATATACTGTCACTCTAATCATTAAAATTCCCGATCAACATATATTATGGTACATACTTGTACAGATATTTCCATACACAATCACATAAAAAAGTATGAAAAAAAAATCGAGCACATACATACATCATAGAAAAGTAAAGAGCTTTGTCAGAGGGTATAAAAAAAAAGCTCGTGCAAGAAAAACCACCGCGTGCGCGGGAGTTGCTATATATATAGTATACAGCAGGAAAAATGCTGAAAAGAATGTATTTGCTGCTGGGGGTTTTGAAAAGGAGGCCGAAGTACAAAGAGTTAGAACGCGCCTGAGCGATAAAGAGAGAGGGAGAGAGAGCGAGTGAGAGAATGAACGAAATTGAAGAAAGAGAGATAAATATAAGTAGGCAAAAAAGGTGGAGAGAGAGAGAGAAATGAGAGTGAGAGATAGTGAGAAGGCGAGTGATGTTGTCAGAGGGTGAGAGAGAGAGAAATGTGTGTATGCGATGATTGTTGATGAACGAGGATAAACGTATGTTACGATGGGACGTTACAATGAGGTTAATGACTTTTATTTTATTTTATTTAGCGACAGAAAATTTTGCAATTACATTCTATAAATAATATTACATAACGTTATATAATAATAATGAATACATTATATAAAGTATAAATAAATACAGAGACAAAAACTGAAAGATATATAAGAACAAAGAGTGAAAGTTGAAAAGATGGATTCGAAGAAAAAGAAAATGAAACGCGACGAAAAGAAAGTAAGAAGACGAAAGAAGAAAAAAAAAACAATAAAACTGAAACGAAAGTGAGACAAAAGAAATGAGAGTGAGTGAGAGGGCTCTTAAAAAAATCGAAAATATTCCTTTGTACACACAAGAAGGAAAAGTCGCTTCTGCGGTAAAAAAAAAATCAGCGTCTTACTCACCAACGCAAACCTTTAAAAAATATACATTTAAAAAGCGAATTTTCAAAAAAAAAAAAAAAACTAAATTTTTTCGCACACGCGTGAAAGTGAGGCATTGGGCTTTTCGGCCTATTAATCAAGCGTTGGCATTGTATTGCGGGCCGAGGTAAATGGCGCGAGCCGAGCATCCCTCGAATATTATCAATACGTACAGAAATGAATCGCTATCGGGTAGGTGAGGTGAAGGGGGGGAGGCGAGGTTCGCCTTTTCAAACTGGCGCCCGCGCGCTTTTCATCAATAGCAGCCAGAGCAGCGGCACACACAAAACGCTGACGTCGCTTCATCATAACCTTTCAAAAGCTATATAACGTATATATATACTATACTATACGCGTATATACAGCTTTTCACTTCTTAGCGTTGCAAGTACGGAAAACTTAAGCTTACCTCCCCCTCCCCACCCAACCTTTCTATACACAGAGTTTATAGATAAATGCGCGCGCGCGCACGGCTTTTCAGACGCTCCTCAAAAGACGTTTCTCTTTTTGGATTAGCGATGGCAGTTACGTGTATAGCGACGTTGCGCGGGGGTCTTTTTTTATGTATATAAAGACTTTGCGATGTTTTTTCGTGGTGCTCGTGAAAGTTCGAGAGCGTACAGTTGTACATGATATGGGTTTATCGGATGAGCAGCAAAATCTACATTTTTTATCAAATGAAATAAAAATACATTCAAATTATGGATGAATAATGATCAAGGTATATTTTATTTATTAAAGAAGTAAAACATTGCAGTAGATGACTTCATTAATTCTGAATTAAATATACAAGGATCATACCTCCATTCTTAATCGCGATATCGTCTATCGTCCAAACCCCCAATTATAAAAAGCGTACACGTTCGAAATAAAGATATAGCTCATACAAAAGACAAAATTGCGTACAGTAGATCGAACGATGGACGCAAAAAAAAAAAAAAGAATGAATCGAAGAGATGATAGATAAAGGCAGCAGTAGCAGCAACGGCGGGCGCGACGTCTACTTATCAATCGATTGGCTATTCAGCGTAGCAAGTCAAGAGAGAGATAAATTTTTACGGTAGGGTTGGCCAAGTTGCGAGCATTGTCAAGTTCCTATGGGCTACGACGACGACGACAGGACGGGAGGACAATGCTTTGCTTGCTTGCTTGCGCACAATGAACGGCAAGACTATATACTCGCCTGAATTTGCTCATTGACTCTATACCGCGCGGGCGCAGGGGAGCAAAGATGATGACCTCCGAACATGTCTTCGTCTTCACGCTTCATCGTGCAAGTATCAAAGATTTCCTATACATATATATGTATGCGATGTATAAGCTTTGTGTCTCTGTGTGCGTCACATCGCGACGAATTTCAGCGTTTGTTTGGCTGCTTGCGTCATTCACGTTATATATACTGATAGCGATGCTGTATACAATGATGAAAGAGTTATGATAGAGGGAGGATATTCTATTGTGTGTGCGTTTGTGGTCCAGAAATTTTTATGTGGGTATTATTTGATTTTTTTTTTTTTTTTTGCTGTGCGTTTGATTGTACGAATTTTACAAAATGAACGAGAAAACTATATGATTGATATGAAATATATTTTCTTTTGCTGGTCAAATTATTTGTCTTTAATTGCTAAGCATCTGATGAAACAAAATACAGACATATTTATTTGTTATCACTCGACTGTGGTAAGATGTATCTTTAACCGGAATAAATGAAAGACTTGACTTTTTAATAAAATAATTTGGTGTGAGTATCAAATCAACTATCGCGCCGAAAAGTTCAGATATTTTTCTTCGACAATGAACATTAGCGGTAAACGTGAAGGACGTCGCTTGAATCCGTTGTCATCGGTAATTTTTTGACTATTTTTGTTCATAATTATTATTAGCTTTTTGTGAACTGTATAACGTTAGAAATGCAGAATCGTTGATTGATGTATAAAATGCATGCGAATACTCTCGTTACCTAATCATATGTATGATAAAATTTGAATGATTTGAAGAGGTCGAGGCTATGTAAATATGACGATGCCACGCTGTGGTCTGCTTTGGAGGATGTGCAACTCAAAAGCAAATTTGATTCATTACAGTATAAAATTGATAAAAATGGAGGTAATCACAGCTTTGGATAAAGACAACTCATTTGTTTAGCTCGAGCCATTACTAAGAAAAATCGAATTATTGGGCTAGATGAAGCTTCTTATAATGGCGATCCTGCCACGGATGAGCTCATACAAAAAACGATAAGGTCAAAATTCCAAGGATGTACGGTTCTTACAATAGCACATAAATTAACAATAATGGATTATGATAAGGTTCTAGTGATGGAAAATGGACAATTACTCGAATACGAACATCCACATCTTTTGCTATACAGAATAAACACAGTTATTTTTCTGAGATGGTGAATCAAACGGACAGTGATATTGCTGAGCAAATGAAAACTATTGCTCGAGAGGTATATATTCTTTCAAAAATAAATTATATTCATGATATTAATTACTTTTTTAATTCTTCGATATCGTCGACTGTAAAATTATTTAAAAATAAAGTAAAGTAAAAAGCGGTTGAATAATTTATTATTTTTATAGAACAGTAAAGTAATTTATTTTTCTATAGAAAACTTCGGATGAAAAATAGATATTGATTTTTTTTCTTGAAATATATCAAATTATTATTGTAGATTATAGACAGATGTTTTATCTCTGATTTTTTTTTCAGGCTTATGATAAAGATTGACATGAAGTATTTTAGGACAAACAACTAACTAAGATGGCACTCAGAAATCTAAGTGAAATATAAATAACAATGGCATAAAGTATGTAAAAAAAACCTAAAGGTATATTGCTTCAAAACTGTGAAATATTTTAAGAATATTAAAATTATAATTAATAATTTAAAAAATAAAAACAAAATGCACTGTATTTTCATGCCAATTTTTCGAATGTTGTAAAATATGTATTCCAATAAAGTATCTTAACAAATTTGAAATCACTTTATCAATATTGCTTAAAATTATTATCAGCTGACCAAAATCTATTAATTATACAATTAATTTTTTTACAAAGACACATGAATTATTCGCAACTAAAACGTACTTTAATAGAAATAATAGTTAACTGCAGATTGTACCTTTCAATAATTGTATAAATTACTTCTCCATTTTGGCATGTTAAAAAAAATAAATGTGAGATCGCACGATCAATTAAAACAAATCGGAACACTGAACAAAAGAAGAAAGAAAAAAAGAATTTTCAATCTTAATAAAGAGGCGAGCTCACGTGAACTTTCAATAATCTTTTCTTTTGTCAAGTTATTCAGACGATCAAGCTCGGCTATATAGCGATAGATATAACAATGCCTCGCTGTCGGTGTGCACGCAAGCAACAGCAATTTTCAGAACAAATGCGCGCGCCGCGGAAGCGTGCATTAAGGGGTTGGCAGGAGGTCTTCCGCCACCCGCGACTATCATTCCACTTCGCTCTCTTTTCAAAGCATTCAATGTACATTCGCTGACCTATCGAACATTCTTTATCGGGGAGACTAAGTATTTTTGAATTAAGAAGAAATTACGAGATTATTTTAATTTGACTATATTAAAATTTAATTAAGCAGCAATTACGTATTGCGTGCTTACTTGCTGTGTATTTTCGTCAGATGTGCGATTTTTATTCAACAATTTAAATTTTATATTGTTCTACAAAAACAAAAAAAAATTTTATCGTAAACCAATGAAAAGTTTGATGTAACGTGACAATTACTAAAATTATTTTCGTATAAAAATTCACTCCAGCTGATTGATCGCACTAAATTTTTTTCAAGGTAAAATAATTATTTTACATACTTATGAACATAAAGTACATTTGTCATTACGAAGATAAAAATTCAATGTCTAAAACCCACGGAAAGAAAAAAATGAAATTGCAAAAGCTCGCGCGACGCGGTCGATGAGGAAGATATCAAATGATAAAGCTCGCTTCCTACAATCCACCCTCTACCGTAGTTTAGCCGGGTGACGCGCGATGGAGCTGTAATCGGAAATATCGTGCGAGAATAGCAATTTTGCGATCGATTGATTAGAAAATGTAATTAATTTTCACTGCATGAAAGCTTTATAATTAAAGGGCGTCTTATAAAATACATTTATTTAATTATGTTTTTAATTTATTTTTCTCTTTTGGGATTCTCGATTGCAGATTAAATTTGGTACAAAGATAGATAAAGTGGAATTTACCGCATTTGTTTATTTGAGTAATATTTGTATATAAATTTACATACAAGTAAATTAATAATTACATCACAATACATTCAATTTTTGCATTAAAAAAAATGTTAATTGCAATACTTATTATTCAATATCTTATAACACTACAATGTTGACATACAGAATAAAGTCGTAAGTGCTGAAATATATTTTCACAAATAGCAAATAAAATTGTAATACTATACGCTCATACGTTTTTCCACGTGATTTAAAAAAAATGTTATAGTTATTTATGAATAAAATATTAATATCATTTCAAGTTGCTAATTTTGTAAATTTATCACTCTAAATATTATTGGATTATTTCTTAAAAAGACGTACACTTATACGTTAAAAATGCGCATCGATAAAGAAATAAGATTAAAAATATAAGAGACAGATAAAAACACTCAGCTAAACAATTTTGAATCAACAAAAAGAGCGAGCATTAATCTGTACGAAAATGGAAATGAATTACATCGAAAATTACAATACATTAACGCGCACTTGAAAACTTTAAATCTTTCACGACCAATCCATCTCGAAATCACAATCATCACTGAACCCACGCATTTCATCATCGTAAACCACTTCGTAATACTGCTCGTGCATTTCGATCAACCGCGCGATATCGTAAAATTCACTTTTCGTAGCAATTTTCCCGAAAACGAGTCCTTGACAGGTAGACGTCAATCGAGCGCCGTTGGCAAGCAGAAGACGAACGGTATCGATGCATCCGTACTCCACGGCGATGAGCAACGGAGTGTAACCTTTGAACAAGTAGGTCGAAGAACTGCCGACTACTTCGTTGACGTTCAGCTTGGATTTGCCGTTGGCCAGGTTGTCGAGGAAGTCGCTCACGACGTCGGGGTTGTCGCAGGCACATGATGCCATGAAGTGCGATAGTCCGAACCTAAATGTGAGAAAGAAATAATTAATACGATTGTCTTTTAAATTGATAAAAAATATGTATTTTATATAGTTTTGCATCGAATATTTTAAATTAATTTGCTAAAAAAGTAAAAAAAAACATAAAAAAAACCACAACGTACAATACGAATAATTCACGCGTATAAAAATTTATATAACTCGATAAAAAATCATTTAGCAAACGACATATAAAAATAAAATATTATAGATACACTATAAATCAATTTAATTGAAAAAATTATCTCACTTATTAACGTGATTAACTCTCTCGCGATCGTAATGGAAAAGAAGCTCGATAAAGTCCCCATCCATGCGCTCCAAAGCCAAGTGGAGCGGGGTAGATCCATTTGCATCCTTCGCATACAAATCCGCGCCGTACTCCAGCAGCAAATTGGCAACATCGAGTCGTCCGAACTCCACGGCCATGTGGAGCGGCGTGTAACCGGCGTAAAGCGACTCGGCGTCAACGTGAACCTATAATTTAAGAATTAAAAAAATTCAATCAGATATTTATTCGCTTTATGATTTTTTTATGTATATATCGACAATAAACTCACCCTGCAATTGATATCAGCTTTGCCTCGCTCGACGAGGCACTCGACGAATCCCGCATTCGGCATCGACGCAGCGACGTGCAGATAAGTCAGTCCGGACTCGTTGGTCTCGTTGCGAAAACTCGTCGTCAAGTGAGCGCGCAGCAGCAGATCCACGATGCTCTCGTCGACGGAGTTGTCGAACGCCAAATGTAAGGCCGTGTCTCCCCGAGGATCGATGCGACTCACCACGGCACCTCGAATCAACAGACTCTCGACGAGTTCGTAAGGACTGTCCTTGTGGATGGCCAGATGCAGAGGTGAATTGCCACGGTATCCGACCCTGTCAACGCTACAGCCGTAGTCGATCAACAATTGAGCCATGTCCGATTTGTTGTAGAACAGAGCTTTTACCAAAAGTTTATGGTCCTCCGGGAAGGATGGCAAACCCTCGGTGGCGAGGATCCATTGGAATTTCGGGAAGTCCTCGGCAAGAATTGCGGCGAATAAGGCACTCATTTTGTGGAGAGTAGAGCTGAAAAGTAGGAAAAAAAGTTGTAAAATTTTTGCTTGTGATGTGATTGATATTGGTTTTTTTAGTAAATTAATGAAAACTGAAAAACGCGATAAGTATAACAGCGTGAAAAATGAACTTTTTTTTTTAAATAGAAGCAGTGTGTGCAAAAACCTTTAAATTAACAATGTTATAAATACTTTAATTTCTGAAAATTCAATAATCTATGCGTTTAAAAATAATCAAATATGAATGCTCACCAGTTTTGAGTATAAGAATTTCTGAATCACCAACCGCCAAAAAACTCACGGCGTATTTGAAAAATCAAATCGCCGATTGTCGAAAAAAAAAAAAACAAACACGAGCGGAGATCGTCAAAGTCCAAAACTACAGATGAAACAGCACTGATGGAAAGTTAAACAGTAAGCTTCGGAAGCACCTTGCAGCACGACGGCAAACAACGAACTAGAACGCCCCTCTATCCCTGCAACTCAATTTATATACCGTATAGCTCCTTTCGAAAAGATCTGCACTAGATCTAATCTGCACGCTTACTATCCTCAACCTTGCACGTGCCTTTCACTAATGGATGCGAATGGCAACGCCTCTCGAAGAGGGAGAAGCGTTGTTTTTCCCCAAATGGAAATTCAAAAAATTTTCGCCCTTTTATGACTGCGCGACAGCTGCCTGGCTATAGTTTAAGGGATTACGGCAATTGGGGATTCCCCGCAGTTTCTCACACCCTTGTAATTATTGCGATGCTGTGATGGAAATTTACGTTGGATTTTTTTTTGTTTTTTAAAAAGACGCTTGTTATAGAAATTTTGAAATTATTTTCACTTATATTATCAAAATTTTTTGGATCGTTAATATAGCATACAAACTCTGAAGCGATGATTATGCGTTTCGTTCAACTTGCATAGCAAAGAAAAGGCACTTTTATTTTTCATTGAGTATATTTGAAATTTGGAGTGTATTGTATGAAAATCCAATAATATACTTTGAATATTTGCGATTTTTTTTAATATGCATTTCAAATAAATACAAAATTGAATGAATCGTATAAGATATAATGAAATTCAACAACGTTGATTCTTATGAGTAGTATATAGCACTTGGCGCATAGAAAATTTACTTGTATTTTATTTTTATTTGTAGTTTGCGTTCTACAGTATAAAATTATCTGTATACATTCGATAATATGTCGTTAGTTACGTTATATATTTAAGCAATAAATATTTCATTGATAAATAAAAATTCTGTTATATTCTATTCATTTTTATATTATTCATTTTCATCTATCAGTCGCGACAATGCATCTTATTATTTAAAAAACAATAATAAATAGATTAAATTTACAGACTTCAAACATATTTCAATTTATGATTACGCGATACTGTTTGCGAAAGTTTAATGCAATTATATAAAAAAAACAATTATGCAGTAAAATAATATAATTTAAAAAATATGTAAAACGTTTATAGCCACAGAGTTTTTTAATTTCACGGTGCTTATGCAATTAAATATTGAGAGTACATATTCAATATTTGCATTCTTCAAGCCACAATTGAAATTCGCGCATATTTGCAACTTAGAGTAAGTACTCGTAAGTTAAATTACAATTCCAAACTCTGCGAAACACAGTTGCTTTTTTATATACATGCGATGTATTTTCAATGCGATGTGCTCACTTACGTCTATTAATTTTATTATAACTATCGATTTTATAGAAATCGAAAGTCATAATAAAATTAATACACGTACATAAGTGAGCACATTGCATTGCAAATATAGAGATACCAAATGAGCTTTTTTATGATTAAATTCATATTTCGATTTCGTTTGATTTTCTACTTTGAATATTCACAATTACACAATTTTTCACGGTTCAATTGATTTAAATAATTCATCTGGTTGAAGTATAGATAACTATATGAGCGTGAACAATTAAAAATATATTTTTATGTGTCCGTAAATGAATTTTAGCGGCGCTGTCAAATTCACTACTTCGTATAAAGACGCATGTAATCAAATTTTTTTAAAATTAAATAAATAAGAGCAAAACTATAAGTCATAAATATATCGTTGTATAATTGTGAGAAAATTTAAAACATACTTATTCTCTGCAAAAATGAATCTTCCCATTTTTTTATTCAATAATTCGTTTGCAACGCATATAAGAATTCAATATATCGATATTTTATCTTCAAAAGTTTAATATTCAAAATTGAAAAAGCTATGCATTTCAGTGAAAGTTTATAGCCGCATTCTCTGCAAGCGACATTATATTTTATACCCGCCAATATATTTTATTAGTCTGAATATGCCAACCAGAAAATAAAATTCTAGAAACCTTGAAATTCCGTCTGTTCGGCAGCATAAAATCCTTTCACTTTCTACTCCGGAAAAGCGTAAATAGAATAAGGAATTAGCAGCAAACACAACAAGCAAAAAAAAAGTGCCACATGTTGTCCATACACCAAGAGTAGTACTCTCGAACCCTTCAGAACAGACACGTGTATACCAGATAGTTCTCGACTTCAAAACGCAATGCAACGATGAAAAAATTTGGGACTCCTGAAATTGCACTCCCATAAACCTTATCGCCCAAACAACTCAAGCATCTGAGCAATAAAATAATCGAGCAGTCCAGTAGCAGTACGAGAAAGTAGAACGTTTGGAAATCTGAAAACAAGGGATTAGTGTCGAACGATCAGTGCCGCTCAGGTAAAAATTCGAGGAGTAGCAGCAGCGAGTCACCCTCATAAAATCATAATGATCGGGAAAACCCAAACCGTTTCCCCAAGAGCAGCATCCCAAACGCGTGGATGCACCGAGGGGCGGATACTATCACGCCTCGAGCTCCGATTGGCCGAACGAGATGAAGATGCTGAGAGGCAGCGAGAGATGCGGTAGATGGTAAAGCGACGAGAGAGAGGGTATATGTCAGTACATATGTGGCAGCGACGGACGGACGGACTGACAAAAACCGTACGATTGCTGAGCTGAACGGACGTGTTTTTGAAAGCTACTCGATTTTTTGTTAGAGTTTTTGAACTTCGGTGTCGAGCGAATTGTTTGCGTTGCTTTTGGAGATTCTCAGCTGCTATTGTGAAAGGTAACCATTGTCACACGTATAACTTAGTTATTAAATTTTAATTTATATATCACTTGATCAGTTTTTTTGTATTTTTTAACTTTATGCTGTACATTTTTTCGCGATTTTTTTACTATTATCCAGTTATTATAAATTCATCAATCATTATACAATTAAAATTTTTTTTCTCTCAATTAACGACGCGAATACTTATATTTTTAACAGAAAATTCTTATAACTTATAAAATAACTAATACATTTTTCTATTTTCAGATGACTATGTATCGTCGATCCATGCTGTTCGCGGCGATCGGTAAGAACGACATCCAAATGATCCAGTCGATCCTCACAACGGATCGCGTTCGATTGTCGTCCGACGGCACGGACTTTTACATGCTACGAGAGTCCATAAAACGTAATCGGAAAGAGATCACGAATCTGCTTCTCGACCATGGCTGCCGTGCGAGTTTGGCATCGTTCATCGGCGACTCTCCGCTTCACCTCATCGTCGGCAAACCGAAATGCTACTCACTGGTGAAACGACTGCTGAGACGAGGTGCAAACGTCAATCATAGGAATCAATGGACCGAGACGCCGATACAAGTTGCTTTCGCTTCGGGAGCTGAGGACAGGGTGATTCAACTTTTGATGAAGGCATATCTCAAGAAAAATACGGTGAACGAGACCAACGGTGACGGCTTGAGTTACCTGCATATCGCTTCTGCGGCGACTGATCTGCAGTGCGTGAGGAAGTTGGTGGAAGAAGGCGGTGCTGACATTCGTGCAAGGGTAAATTTTCATTATTTTTATATTCAATTTTTAATAACTTTTTCTCTTGTATAAATTTACTGGAAAATTTATCGGATAAATTAGTTTTTTATATAAATTTATTTTGCATAACAATTTTTTGACGAATTATTTTTCGGTTCACATTCTTAAGTACTTTCTTCTCGTATAAATTATCTAGTTAGTAACAGAACATTTTTTCTCGTTGTACAGGTGAATGAAGATAGTAGCTCGACGTTTGCTGGTAGTACGCCGCTTCACTTGGCCGTGGAATTTGGCAAAACGGAGGTGATCCAGTATCTCCTTGAACAAGGCGCCGACATTTATGCTCCGGATGGCGAGGGATGTACTGCAATTCATCTCGCACTGGAGCTTGGAGAGACGGACATCATCGAGCTGCTGTTCGAGTATGATTATAAACGGGAAAACTTCTGCAATGAGTAAGTACTTTGATTTTTTGTATTATAGATATTTTTTGATTATTTTTTTTTTTTTCGATGAGAATGATTGTTCGGAAAGGTCGAAATGATGTTATAGATTTTCGTTTTAATGATTTTTGAATGTTTATTCTTTAAAATCGAGCTTTTTTTATCTTTTAAAGTTTTATCTTAAACGAAGCTTTTTTTCTTTATTTTATTCATTACGTGCACAAGTCCTTTAGATTATGATAGTTAATAAAAAAAAGTATCCTACGAATGAAATCTTACATTTTTATTCTATTTTCAGCCAAGGCCTGTCGCACTTCATGGCGGCATGTGCTTGCAGCGGTACGGAAATCGCCAAGAACTTCCTCGCCAACAGGTTCAAAGATGGTGAATTCTTGAACTCGAACGAGATCGTCGATAGTCCCGATAATCCAGAGTACTCGCTGAAAGGGTTTACTCCGCTGCACTTCGCGGCAATCTTCGGCCGATTTGAAATGACGAAGCTTCTACTCGCCGACGGTGCTAATTGCTGTGCAGTTACTGCTCGTAATATAAGTCCGAAGATGTTCGCCGAAAGGAATGGATATCAAAACATTGCTGATCTGCTCAAAGCGCATTGTCATGGGTACGATTGGTTTTTTGAAGGGTGATAGGGAGTTTTTTTTAGTATAAGGGATTACTAAAGATTTTTGTAATTTTGCAGTAGGAGGGATTTGTGAAATTGTTTGGATTAGCTTTTTTAATTTTATTCGAATATTGATAAATGCTTCAGTGTATATGTGCGTTAAAAGTACGATTTAATATTTAGATTAATTCATTTTTTTAACGAATGCGAAGAAATGTCGTTTGTACTTAAAATTTATATTGATGCGAGTTATTGAAATTTTCTTTGTGAATGTAAACACATGATTGTTTGAGCGATAAACATCGATGTATGTATAATTTTTGCATATTATTCGTTTTCAATTGTAATTTTTAATTGGAAAAAAAATTACATTTTCTGTTTCATTTGACTCAGCTTGAATTTTCATCTTTTAAATTAATTAATAGCAAAATTATACATATTTTGTAGCTCCGTTTGTACGTCTATAAATTAGTTGCATGTATCGAATTTGTAACTTTGTAGTCTATCTTCGAATAAGATAAACTTTCTAAAGTTAGCTCTGTCAATTGAATCTTATAAAGCTATCTAACATGCCAAGCTTTACTGCAGGTAAAACTTGAAGCATGTTACGTTTCCATTATAAGATTTGTTCGTTTCAATAATTGGAATAGTTTATTCAGCGCATAACTTATCATAATTGATTTACTTTATAGAAAGTGTTTGTTGCTTAGTCAATTTTGAAAATATCTCAACATAACACATATAATTGATCACTGTATTAGCCTCCTGATAATCAAATTGCGTACTTGTAGTCATTCTAAGAAAACATTATAAATTCTATTATTGTAGCAATAAAATAGTTATCTTAAATAAATACATAAATGTTATATGTGTCTTTCATCCCTAATTATACTTAATTTAGCACGACTATAAAATAATTTTGAAAATTAACATATATGGTGAAAACTTAAACATTTCAATATGTGATTGACCGAGTATACTAAATTCTAGTTTATGTTTGCGGCCTGTGCCAATACGTAACATGTTTTTATTAATTTTTTCTTGTATAACTGGACTATCAAAATGATTAAATTTTGATTTTCTTTAATAAAAACTGATTTCCAATAGACGTTCGATAATATTTTTAATCAATCCTAATAGCCTCTAGCGGCCTCCTCTGTAACCAGGAGAGCCGCCTTCAGTGCAACCTGAAGGCCCACAAGCGCCTGAAAATGAAAATAATCATCATAATAATGTTCATAAATTGATAACTCGGAAAATATTGTTATACTGCAGAATAGCAATAAATTCCATCGAAGCTGATTATCATTTATAATGAAGCGAATTCATTAGTGAAAAACGGACTAGCTATCGTGTTTTAAATAAATTAATCTAAAAATTATAAATTGAAATTACGATTTGGCTTCGGCAGAGCCTCACTGGCATTCATCATAGCAAAGACAGCAACAATACACACAAGAAGAGCACGTATAAATTTCATTTTAACGTATACTTGGATCGTTTTCAAGTTGGAAAAACGACTATAATTATTGATAGTGTCGTGTATGGCTTTGGCTTACTTATGAAAAGTTAGAGTCCGCTTAATATTCCTACACTTTTCTTAATCTAATCTTCAAGAACATTATTACTGGCGCATTTATATTTATCGCTGAAATTAGCTGTAATTCATGCTGAATAATAACTTAATTAAAATAATTGCGAACCTACGTGCGTCGAATTATCTCATGGAAAAACTTATTATCACTCAAAAAAGATGAATAAAATATAATCATCACAACATTGTTCTCGGTCACTATTTGGTAAAAAGCTGCGAATAGTTTTCAAGTTATTTTAGTTGAATTAAAATTTTTTCTTCAGTAAACTTTCAGAAGCCGAATTTCTAAAATATATTATGTAAAATTTTTTACTTAATGTAACATGTTGTTGACATGATGTTAAAATGTTTATTTAAATTATTGTCAATAATTTTGAATGCAAAGTGCAAGTCCGAGCAACTTTCATTGTAAAGTGTTTCTCGTTTTTCTCTCACCTCGCGTCGGGCGCAGTACCGCGCTGCTGCCGTGGAGAAGTCTTGACCCCGAGACTTTTCTTTCGCCAAGAGCATGAGCATACCGCTTCTGTATTTGACCAAGCTCAAGCATCTATCTTCGTTGATAAAAGTAAGGATAGATTCAGAATGTTGGGTAAGATCTCCAATACAGTGCAGAAAAAAATCAACGCACATTTTTGTGCCTATATATATATA
>JAWWMK010000040.1:14459886-14499692 GCA_035047105.1 Galeopsomyia nigrocyanea
TCGTTACTTTCTAAAAATTTTGTAACGACGTTACGAGTAACGTCGTTAAATAACGACGTTACTGCCCACCACTGGTTCTTGTATAGATGAATTGTTTATTATCGAAAAACTGCCGCGTTCATTTTATTATTGTTGAGAAAACGATATTGTTTTTCCCTGAGATTTATATCCGAGAAATAGTTACTTACGAAATAGTTATTGAATAGTAAAGAAAAAAAAACGTTTTATATTGTTGTCAACAGATACTTATTTTTATAATTGTTTTTGTCCACATTGAACTTTTTATGAATAATCCGTTTTTATTCGTTTCGAGAGTTCCGATGTGGCAGGATAATTTAATTATGTGTTCAAATTTGATTCTTCTTATACTTCAGTTACACTAGAATATGTAAATAATAGAAGTATCAATCAATTGGCTATACATGGATTTTAAAAAAGGATTCATGTATAGTGGAAACGTTGAAATATAGCAATAAAGAAAAATATGTGTATAATTATGTATCTGCCAATGCAAAAACTTTCATAAATAACGCAATACTCAGAAAAATAAGAACCATGATAACACGACGAATGTACTGCCGACTGATATATTATTATTATCGATTAGTTGTTATTTGCTGTACATTATTGAAAATAGTTCTTCCACGCATATTTGTGTCGAAACATTGGATAACCAAAATTTTTTCATATATAAAGATTCTTCAATAATTTTTAATAGATGAATTAAATGTTCATTCTCGTGAAAATTTTTCCTTTCTACTTATCAGAGATCTCCAAATGTGATAAGTAAAAATGAAAATTTTCTTTGATCTTTGAAAAATGCATGATGAACAATTTACCACGTAACTTGAATTTGTATCAAAATTTAATACTAAATGCTAAATGTATAGAAAAAGTAACTGTAAAATAGTTTTGTAGAGAATTTAGACAAATAAAGATGACATATTATTACACTCTTTAAAATAAAACTTGTTTCCTACTACCTCCCAATATTATACATACCTTGCAAAAAAAAAGTAAAATATTTTCAGTAGTAATAGTCGAGTTTGGACAGACAGTCGTTTTAAAACTGCGCGCCACATTGACTGCGCAAGCGTAGTAAGCACCGCATATCAGCTGCCAACTCATGGCTGCTTTCCTTTCCCTCGTGCGGTTGCGGATTGTTGGTTAGTTCACGCGTGTGAGAGCGAGCGATCCATGCTGATCCACGAGTGCTGTTTATTTTTTTTTACATTTAACAGCTTCTTGTCAGTTTAATACACCGCGAATTAATTACGCGAGTGTTATTATTTTCGTCGTGCGAAAATTAATATTCTCGTGAAAAACACAGACGAAACATGGTAGACCCGCAAACAAACACGACAGAAGGTGATCCTGCAGCTCCGCCGAAAACCGCTAAACAATTGGAAAAAGAAAAGCAGAAACTTGCAAAGTTAGAGAAATTCAAGCAGAAGCAGGAGAAGAAAAATGCTACCGCTGGCGGTGAAGTTAAAGAGAAAACGGAGGTACGTTTCATTGTTGGAAATGTTGAACTTTCTAAGTGGTAAGGATCCCATATGGACAAGGTATCATCCTGCTGCGAATGTTAAAGTAGATTGCATCAGTCTGATTCACCTGTCATTTCAATTTGCCTCGTGTCTCTGTCAGCAAAATGAATTGCCAAAGTTTTGCAAGTATAAGTGACAGACTGTCATTTTTGTATATTGAAAACAGCTGTGCATTATTTTGAAATTTTTAAGAGATTATATTATAAAACAAACGATTATTTAAATAAGTTTAATCATTCTAACACTATTGTTTATTTGGTTGAAATTGTTTATTTCAAGTAGATTTCAAGGTGTCAAAGATGAGCTTACATACTAAAGATATTATACTTAATTCAATTTGAAATGATTACATCAGAAATAGCTAGTCTTGTAGATAGAATCTACAATAGTGTGAAAGTATAATTTTTTTTTTTTTTGAGCATGACTCAGTTCAAAATGTAATAGGTTACTCCAAAACAGAAAATGGAATACGTATCACTAACTGCAAACATGGTTTTTCTAAATCATACTAAAAATTTATTTCGTTCAAGCAGAAGAAGGAGAAGAAAAAAGAAGTGAAAGAATCAGCTGTTTACACAGAGAGTACTGCACCAGGAGAGAAAAAAGATGTATCATGTCCCATGCCTGACACATACAGTCCACAGTATGTTGAAGCTGCCTGGTACTCGTGGTGGGAAAAGAGTGGCTTTTTCAAACCAGAATATAATGTAATGATTATTATATTATTGAATGATTTCTATAAGATTTCATAAATACCTTTTAACTTAATATTATTTTATTACAGAGGCAAAGTATAACGGAAGATAATCCTAATGGAAAGTTTGTAATGGTAATTCCACCACCCAATGTCACTGGTTTCCTTCATCTTGGACATGCACTGACAAATGCTGTAGAAGATGCAATTACAAGATGGTAAGTAATAGTATCATTAATCTTCTACACATGATTTTTTAATTAAAAAACTAACAAAGAATTATGGAATTAGGAATCGAATGAAGGGTCGCACGACGCTTTGGAATCCTGGTTGTGATCATGCTGGTATTGCTACTCAAGTTGTCGTAGAAAAGAAATTATGGAGAGAGGAGCAAAAGACTCGTCACGATTTGGGACGTGAAAAGTTTGTGGAAAAAATTTGGGAGTGGAAGAACGAGTAAGATTTATCCTTGTTATTAATATACTGTAGACCGTTATGTATACTATATTCTTAGTATCTTATTTTATTTTAGAAAAGGAGATAGGATTTATGAGCAGTTGAAAAGATTGGGTGGTTCATTTGATTGGGACAGAGCTTGTTTTACGATGGATCCTAAATTATGCCGAGCGGTCACCGAAGCATTCGTGAGATTACACGATGAAGGAGTCATTTACAGAAGTAATCGTTTGGTGAATTGGTCTTGTACTTTGAAAAGTGCTATTTCAGATATTGAGGTAAATTATAAAGTTTACTTCATTACTCATTTTGTCACAATATTCATATCCATTTTATAATGTTCGTATTGTAATTTTTCTGTAGGTGGACAAGATGGAGTTGACTGGAAAAACATTGCTTTCCATTCCGGGTTACAAAGACAAAGTAGAATTCGGTGTCCTAGTGCTATTTTCCTATGAAATTGAAGACACGAATGAAAAGGTCACTGTAGCTACGACTCGTATCGAGACGATGTTGGGAGATACTGCTATTGCCGTTCACCCTGAAGACTCGAGATACAAACACTTAATTGGAAAGCATGCCAAACATCCGTTCTGCAGCAGGAAACTGCCGATTATCGCTGATACGTATGTCGATATGGCATTTGGAACTGGTAAGAATCGGATTATTTTTTATCAAATGAAATCTTTATTCGTAGTTCAATACATAGAATATATTTAATATAATCTTGATAATTTTTTAGGTGCTGTAAAAATAACTCCCGCTCACGATCCGAACGATTATGAAATTGGTAAAAGGCATAATTTGCCATTTGTTACAATTTTTGATGATGATGGCAACATTGTTGGCGATTACGGAACATTTACGGTACAATTTTTTGTTTTATCTTTTTTTTTTAATTAGAATGTATGCGGATAACTGAAATAAACGATTAAAATTAAATTGCAGGGAATGAAGCGCTTCCATGCTAGAAAGGCAATTATCAAAGAACTGACTGATAGAAGTTTATTTGTAGAAATTAAGGACAATCCTATGGTTGTACCTGTCTGTAGTAGATCAAAAGATATTGTTGAGCCGCTCATCAAACCACAATGGTAAACGAAATGTTTAAAAAATCACAAATTAAATGGTAATTTTCGTCACTATTCATTCACTTGTTTATCAGGTATGTCAAGTGTGCTGATATGGCAGCTGCTGCTACCGAATCTGTAAAGAACGGAGAACTGAAAATAATTCCTGAGCAATTCAAGAAAACGTGGTACTATTGGATGGAGGGAATTAGGGATTGGTGCATTAGTCGGCAATTATGGTGGGGTCATCGCATACCGGCTTATTATGTTACTATTGTGGGTAGCAGTAATGAGGTACTGTAATATTATAAATTAATATTTTCCATGATGCAAATTATGCAGGATAATAAGGAATTATTTGCGTTTAGACTTCAGATGACGATAGATGGGTGAGTGGACGTACAGAGGAAGAAGCAAAGGAAAAAGCAGCCAAGAAATTTAACGTTAGCAAAGATAAACTTGTACTTAAACAAGATCCAGATGTTTTGGACACATGGTTCTCATCTGGTCTTTTCCCATTTTCGATTTTCGGTTGGCCTGATCAAGTAAGTTTACGATTTGATATGCATACATTATATGTTTTATGCTATTTTGACGTATTTCATGGTTTTACAGACAGACGAGCTCAAGGCATTTTATCCTGGAACTCTTTTGGAAACTGGTCACGATATCATTTTCTTCTGGGTAGCGAGAATGGTGTTCTTCGGTCAGAAGTTATTAGGAAAATTACCTTTCAAGTAAGATTCAGCCAACAAAATTTCATTTATTATTTTCTGTCAAAAAAATTAATAGCAACATAATTCACTCAAAACAGGGAAGTATATCTGCACGCGATGGTGAGGGATGCTCACGGTCGGAAAATGAGTAAATCACTCGGAAACGTAATCGATCCTATGGATGTGATTCGTGGTGCCACGTTAGAGGTAAAATATTTGTATGTTATCTCATTATTGAACAATACAAAAACTAACGAAAGTTTATTTCGATATCCTAGAGCCTTCACAAGCAACTATTAGACTCGAATTTGGATCCTCAAGAGTTGAAACGCGCGATGGAAGGTCAAAAAAGTGATTACCCACAAGGTATCCCCGAGTGCGGCACAGACGCGTTGCGTTTTGCATTGTGCGCTTACACCTCGCAAGGCAGAGACATCAACCTTGACATTCTGAGGGTGCAAGGCTACAGATTCTTCTGTAACAAGCTCTGGAACGCTGCCAAGTTTGCTCTCACGTATTTTGGAGATGGCTTCAAGTATGACGAGGCTGCTGATGTTAAGGTGACACTTTATTTTATAGCCAGCTTTTGGTTTTGAATAGCTTCTTTAGTCAACCAACAATCCGCAGTATGTTGAAGCGTATGCTACGCTTTTATAAATCAATTATGAGGCGTAATAATTTAATAGGTGTTTTAGTTTTATTAACAAAGTATAACCCATCTGCATGGTACATCCTCACCAATAATTTTATTTTTCACCTCAAATTAGTCCACGTTTTGTTTGTTAATCCTGCTCGCAATCGACACTCCCCTCTAGTGTGCCAAATTATTTTTGTAAAAATATTCAATACATAAAAAAATTAAATAACGATCCGCAGTCGCTCGATGCGAAAAGGGTAGTTGGCGATGTCGACTGGTATACGCGCACATTATCCGAGCCTTGCGTGCAGTCGTCGCTCGACGCCTATCTCGCTGACTATCCCTATCTAGATGGTTACACACCTTCGCGTCTCGATCTCAAAGTACACGAGGCTGTGGATAAAGCGTGCCTTCAAAGCAAACCTCATCTCCGACGATGGCACGCTCATATCAACAGTTTTGACACTGAGGAGAGGAGCAAATTTCGAAATGAAAATCGCAGGATCATGTCGTATTGCGAGATTAGGATTGGAAACGAGGGTGACCGTGCTCGTGGATTTCAGGTGATGGTTGCATGCGGTTGTGATTACGTGGTGTAGTTTGTGAATAGTAGAAATGATATTAGACTGCGGAATTATAATGCATGTGAAGAATTTTAAAACAAGAAAAACAGTTCAAGAGATTTTTAGAAAGACAATCATAGTTGAACAAATTTACTTCAATATTTGTAATTTTTGTCGCAGCTTACTGGTAACGAGTCCAATGTCGACTTGTGGATGCTATCGAGGGTGAGTTACGCAGCTAAAATTTGCGATGAAGGCTTCGCTCAGTACGATTTCAACGGAGCTACAACTGCTTGTTACAATTTGTGGTTGTATGATTTGTGCGACGTTTACTTGGTGAGTAGTGTAATTTTTTCGGTGCTTCATTTTGTAAATTCTCTGTCTAATTTTTGTGACATTTGATAGGAATGTTTGAAACCCGTGTTCCAAAGTGGAACTGATCAGCAGAAACAAGCTGCTCAACGTGTCTTATTCAAGACTCTGGATGTGGGTTTGCGATTACTTAGTCCATTCATGCCTTTCATCACGGAGGAGTTGTATCAACGCTTACCTCGTAAAAACTTAGTCCATCCCAGTATTTGCGTCAGTCCGTATCCTACTGCTGCCGAGGTTTGTATTTTAATTACTTGTTACAATAGATTACGTAGAAAAAGCAATCATTAAAAAAACGTAGTTTATGAGAAATGAAATTCCTAAAAATCAACTAATAATTATTGAATGAATTTGCAGTGTCCATGGAGAAACGAGCAGTTGGAAAGGGACGTCGACTTTGCTCAGAAAGTCGTTCGAAGTATTAGGTCGTCGCGAGGCGCCTACAATGTACCAAATAAAACGAAAACGGAAGCTTACTTTGTGAGCCACGACGACGAGCACAAGAAAAAAGTTACTAAGTACTCCGACATTATCGGTACGCTGGCGTACTCGATCGTTCGTCTGGAGGAGCCTCCTGCGGGTTGCGCTATTCTTACGATTTCCGATAAGCTTCAGGTGCATCTGTTGCTGAAGGTAAATACGAATCGTTGGATTACCGATTGATTGTTGGAACGTATTTGAAATCAGAATATGAATTAAATGTTGTTTTACGTATATTTTTTTTAGGGTATAATTGATCCTGTCAAAGAATTGGAAAAACTAAAAAAGAAAGAGGAACAATTGAGTGGAACGATTCAAAAGCTGACACAAGCTATGTTATCAGCTGATTACAGCGTCAAAGTTCCAGTTGAGGTGCAAGAAACGGACAAGGAAAAGTTACTGAACAGCGAAGGCGAGATGCAGAGATTGGTAGAAGCTGTGGAGGCTCTACGAACGATGTAAACAAATGGCATTTTTCTAAATGAATTTTTTTAGCATCAATTTCACTAAATCCATTATTTATTAATAAAACGGAATCTTAATGTTTGGATATTGCTGATGTGTTTAGTCATTTCACCTTGCTCTCTGAATGATATATAAATTAAATTAAAAGAAAAAATAATAGAAAGTGCGGTGACATCAAATTTAATGAAAAATAATGCACGCAGCTGCAACGCCAACAGCCAAGTCGCTGCGCTGGCCCCACCCCTACTAAATTCTACTCGCAACAGGGCTTCTGGCTCGAATATATTGGATACACAATAGAGTCAGCCATCAGGCTGTCTATACAATTTTACCCGCTGGACGGGAGCTGCTATTATTCTAAGCGTCGCTATGTAAGATACCTTTACCCTATTCTGCCATCTACCCCATTCCCCGACTCTGGCTGGTATTTCAAATGTACGCTGCTCTGGATGAGCAAATTTTACAACTGTCCGAAATTCTCGTGGACGAATATGTGTCATTTCAACTAATCTAATATACCTAAGTATAAAACTTCGATATATCATTCAATTTGTCTTCTTTTACCCTTTCAAAAGCACTCTTCAGAATTTTTTTTAGTTACTATTTTTATTCGATTGTAACTATTTCAAAAATCCTATATAAAAGATGCAGCATGGATAAAAATGTCAAATACACTTCTCTCTGTCGTTTGTCATTTATTTGTATAAATGTAAAATAAATTTGTTACTTAATTAGAATATAAAAGACAATACTCGAAAAAAAAATGAAGAGTAAAAAAAGATAACAAAAGAAAAGTGAAATTTTCTACTGTGAACCGTCCGTGAAATAGAGCCGAGAAGCTTTTGTATTCTAAACTGTGCATGAAAAAAGGCAATGAACTATCATATGTGAGATACGTTGCACTGAAACTTTAACATTTCCATCGCAACTTACTGGTAACGAGTGGAATGTCCTATTATGGATGTTGATTCTGTCTTTATTCAAAATATTGTCCGAAGCATTAGGTCTTGGCGCTTTCAACTAATACGAAATTAAAGAGAAAAAAAAGTGAAGCTTACTTTGTGAACTATGACGACGAGCACACTGAAGAAGGACGTTGGTATACTCGATCGTTTGGACGGAGGACCCTCCTGCAGCTTGTGCAATTCTTTAGATTTCGACTTCAAGTACATCTGTTTTCGAACGTAAATACAAATAATTGATTATAAATTTATTTATAATTTGAATTGTGTTTTTTTTAGTTACAGAATCATTACGAATTAATGATATAAATTAACTAATTAGAAGGATTCTGGTGATGGATGAGATTTTAAGGATAAATTAATTTTTGAATCACGCCTATTTTTTATTGATACTGTCTACGGATAATTCAAAAGGTGGAATGAGCCATGTCATCGGCTGATTATAGCTTTGGAGTTTCTGCTGACAAGTTACTCAATATTGAAGGCGAGATACAAAGATCGTTATAGAAACTATGAAAGCTCTATAAATGATACAAACAAACGAGTTTTTTTCTAAAAAAAACAATTTAGCACCAATTATATCAAATCATTTATTAATTACTAGTGCTTTTAAGTTATTTCACCTCGCATTTTTGGCATTAACGTTAAACCAATGCTGAAAGAAGAAGGTAGTAAAATAACAGTGTGAATATTTTTATTTTAAAATTTATTTGTGCCAATGTAGGTATATAATATATATCTATAGAAAGATATACGTTAACAAATATATTACACATTCCCTAAAAACTCATGTTCAACGGAAAGAAAAATGAGGAAAGTAAATACGCAGTATGCGATAATGGAGTTTGAGCGCATTTAATTTGCAAATAATTGAGTATTCTATACGTCCTAATTCTCCATATACAAAACAATTGTTCTATAAACTTTTATTTTTCGGTAAGATGATGAATAATAACTGGTAACGATAATTAATATAATATAAAAGTTCAATTGAAGTAAATATTGTCGACGGTCGCGAACTAGCGCGACGCTATTTGTGAAATATAAAAACTAATGCTTTTTTTTGAAAAAAGTGCGTTACGATATACATGTACAAATATAATATATAGAGTCTAGTTTTTACTTTCGGAATGATCAATCTTTCATTCTCGGACTATCAGTTAATCGTTACTTATTTACAAAAAGGAAGAACACAATTGCCACATTGAATTTTCCGTTTTTTTTTTTCTCTCTCTGAAACCCAATGAACTACATTATTATGCTTCTAATAAAATTTCGCACAAGTAATTACGATGATAATAACTAATAGTAAATCTCAAATTTACATGTTTAGATATGTCGCATTTAATTTTGTTGTTAATTCTACTTTTGTGCAGGAACTTGTGCTGTTTAGGTTCCAATAGAGCTAATTTCATACTCACGGTACATTTGTAACTCACTATGTTCATATTCAGATTTAAGCTTATTCGATTAAGATTGTCAAAAATAATGCCGATAATAAATCAAGAAACACAATTCATCGTATCGTGAAATTTACAACAGAATAACCATCACAATTAATTTAAATATCACGATAAAAACCAAACTTTAAACTAAGAATCAATGTATTACGAAAAAAATGTTTTGATTGATAAATGAAAAATCTTTTAGTCAAATCGAGCTCCACAATGCGAACATCTAGTCGTTTATTGGACTGATTTTTCGTTGTACCTTGAACAAGATATAACAAGCAAAAGCTGAAGTGATAGACTTGAGTGTGTGTCAAAAATAAATCGCTTTGCGTAATATCATTTGCACTGATACACGGACAGACTACAGCTTTGCATATCACAAAAAATTTTGAAAGCAGTGTGTTGTAGAATGTTTTGAGCAGACGTGAGAAGCTTACTTTCAAATAATTTTTTTTATTCGTTTTATGAGATATGTTTTCGTTATCACCAGTATTTGAACAAAGTTTTTTTTACATGATTCAATGTAAATAAATAAGCACGTTCACCCATTTAACTCACAGTACATTGTACGATTTCACGGAGACACGATTAGTCTAAGCTAATCATTAACGAAAAGCTGCTCAAGTCTGCTAATGAAACAATTAAAAAAATATCGACGAAGAAAATATCCTTTTTCCTGTAGTTTCTCAATAACTATATGAGTGTTATTGATTATTAGAGTTATTAACTATGCTCTGTGTACTATCAAAAAAAGGCTTTTTTTGATGCACATAGTTTTACAAATTCATCCAAAAGATATTTATCCCACTCTCTTCCATATAGCAATGAATCCCCTCTATAAATGACCTTTTAATTTGACTTAGAAGTGTCTATAAGACTCCCTGATTTATAATTTCAATTGGAGAATTGATTATTTTTTATCTTTTCATAAGGCCTAACTTTCGACTGTTAATCAATCGTTAGAGTATTTGTTACATCTACGTTGATTTTTCTGAATAAATATTGTAGATCTAACTGCTTTTTTTTGGTTATATTTTATGTGTAATATATTAATGTGGGCCTTAAAAAATAGATAAAAATAATTACTAAGAGTTGCGAAACCAAATAAGAACTAAACAACATTAGACACTAAAATTATAATTTACAAATAAATAATTGCTATTATTTAATGGAAAATATTTCTTTGTTGATTGATTTTTTCGGTTGTTTTTTTGGCGTAGAATATTTACCATTTTTTGCCAATCAAATAACGAGAGTTGCTCTAACATCTTAAATAACCCTGTGTCCGAAATTAGTACTAAACTTAAGTCCAGCCCGTGGAAGAATTATATTCTCTCACTATTCGAACATTCGATTACAAATTCATATAAAAGCTTCGATTCTCGTTAAAAATTACCGTTTTAGCTTATATTTTGTGCAGCTAAAATATACACTAGATTAAACCAATACATACTATTAAATACTTGTACATAATTATTCGAATTAAATCGAAAGAAATTCAATAATTTTTCAACAAATCCTTGCTACGAGTTACAACTTGTATAATTCTTCTCAAAGTAATAATACACAACTTTCGAATAGAATCGTGGACAATCAACAATGACCAAATCAAAAAAAATCATCGCAAATTCAACTACTCAACAACAAACACATTTTACTCCAACGCGAGTAATCGTATACAACGTAAAATTAAGCATCTCTCGTTATTTCATCCGTCTACACTAAAAAGAAAATAAAAAGAAGAAACTTTCGCAATCTCTGACTCTCAATTGCAATTTTAAAATCAACTAACTGCGCTGCCCACCTACATTACTCGTTTAGTCGAACTTGGTCCAGTTGCTTGGCGATTTGACGGTCTGCTGAACACCAAAGGCCGTACCGAAGGGCTGCTTGTTGCTGTAGGTCGGCTCTAACGATGGCTGCGACGAGGATGTCGACGAGGCCGAAGCGTTGCCGTTCGATAAGCTAAACTTGTTGAAGTCTAGGCCGTATTCTTGGAGCAGATCCGAGTCGCCGATTTTTGACTGGAAAAGAAAATTTTCAATATTTGAATAGATTTTACATGAAACTTTAAGAAAATGATTACCATCTAATAAAAAGTTTAGTAATGTCAATTTTAGCAAATTGTTTCATTAATTACTTGACTTGAAGGTGCAGGTTCGGAATTTCGCTGTGCAGGCGTGAAATAAGGATACAACGGGTTGCTCAATCCTTCGCTCATCTCGGGTAGGTGCAACGATTGACTCATTTGCTTGGGAATGCCAGAACTGTTCGACGATGCTTTTTTTGATAACAGCGGATCGAAATCTTCATCGCTGTTCGTCGAGTCCAACCTGATTAGGTCGTGCACGTCTGGCGATGGTTCCTATAGATGACAAAAAAAATGAAACTTTAGCACTCGTGATTCGTTATTTTGTTGTCGGGTTAGTCTGAGAAAATTTTTTGTATTAGAGGCACGGTTGTAGACTTTCTCGTTCTAATTCGCTGTGCTAGAAATGATTATTTATTGTAATCGAGTGTATTGTATTAGTGTTTTAAAATGTTTATTAATAAACTAACTTGACTATTTGAAATATATATCCTACGGTTAACACAATATTATATAATTTTACAACAAAAAAATTTTTGGCAAGCAGGACACTTTTATTCACAAAAAAATAAACGCAAAGCAACTATTCATAACGTAACCGTGCCAGAGCAAAAAAACAAAACACACACAAAAGAAAAAAAAAAGAGCAAAGAAAAACCAAAACAAAAAAAAAGAAACATTTACCTTAGCAGGTGCAGAGCAGGTATCGCTAGATTTTAATGGCGTAGGTGGTGATTCAGCGGGCGACTTATGTTTGTGATTGTTGCGAAAGAGAGGATTGGGAATACCGAAAGGATTGAGTACTTGGCTAGTATCGAAAGGATCGCTCGTACCCTCGTTATTGTAAATATCATTGAGAGTACTTGGATTAGTATACAACTCGAATGGATCTTCGGTACGAAGTTTGTTGAGATTTTGATCGACCGACAATAAATTATTGGTCGGATTGACGAATTCGTTAATCTTAGGCTCGTTGCTGTTGCTGCTACTGCTGGGTTTGGGCCCGATAAGCGGTGCCTTCTCTTTGGAGGATTTCATCGCGGGCGGTGGTGCATCGGGAGGTGAATCTTTGGTTACTTGTTTGTTGTGTTGATGGTGTTTCGGTAGGGAATAGTGCTCGTAAGGATCGCAGCTGTTTGCCGGTAGTAGTGTTGGGCCTTGTCTCAAGCGGCCGTTGCTCCCCAAGGAGGACGGCCTCAAGCTGTCTAAACTGCGCACTGGCTTCAGCTGCAATGATATGCAACACTCATCTCTCTTTCTCTCTCTCTCTCTCTCTCTCTCTCTCTCTCGCGCGCACTCATACCCTCGCGACGATAGATATTATTGAGTCTTGCAATTTTGGTCTCTCGATCTGTATTTGTGTTTACGTTCAATGACGTCAGTAGTGTCGGACGGCGAAAGAACAAAAAAAAAAATGTACGCGCCGAGATATAGATGTGTGTAGAGCGCTGATAAACAGTCAAAGGCGCTGCGTTGCCGATAATGCGATTTTTCTTTTTCTTTTTGAAAATGCCAGCCCTAAAACTCGACCGGACATGATAAGTATTATCGAAAATGTACAGACACTCGATGGCTTTTATCGTTGCTGTATAATGTTTATTTTTGGGATGGAGTATTGCGTGGCTTTTGCGACGAGTAAGGCATAATTACAATTGTTTTTTTTTATGAAGCAGCATTCTTTTACCGTGGCAAAAAATATATGCTGTTATAATGGACGTTTTATTACATCTTATACTTTAGTTGAAAAGTGAACGTGAACTGCAAAAATGTTTTTTACATGGAGCAATTTTTTAAAGACAACTGCGTAGAGTGGTATGATTAATCAATAATCCAAAATCCGTATGTGGAGGATGAATCGTCGTGAAACTTTTTAAAAGTGAGTAAATTTAATGCTACGCGACTATCAGGTACAAAATGTAACATGCTAAATATGCAAATGAAAATGGAGTTTTTTGCCATTTCTGTCGCAAAGCCACACAAATGATAATATTCAGGAATATAAAAAGCAATCATATCCAATTACAATGACTCAAAATTCTAAGATTCAAACGTCAAAAATGCGCAAGACTTCGTTAACTCGCGCGACTCTCGAGCGTTTTCTCCAATTTCGCCGACGCAGAAAAGACAAAAAAAAAACAACACTTGCACTTCAAAGAGCGCGAACTGTTATCATTAACGAAAGAGAAATGCAACTATACTGAGCGGAGGCCTCGCTCGCTTTACTCGCTTTGCGTCGTCGTCGTCGTCGGGGCGCACGAAATCTAGCGCATTATGCAATGGTACAATGATATTTCGATTTACAATTGTCATACAAATAGTCATGATGTGTACGCGGTGATGTACATTCCATTCTTATTATTTAGGCGACACATTTATATGATAGAGTCGTATGAAGAAAAAAAAATTAGTACAGCTTACGAAAATTGATCGACGTATATCATCGTTGGCGCCGTCCTGTCGTCTTATCAAAGTCAATGACAAAAAAAAATAAACAAACAAAAAAATGAAAGGGTAAGATATACTATGACATGCCAGCTACGTCTTTCAAATCTCACGAATTGTTCACCAATGAACAAAAATGATGCCCATGCTCGCACGTGTGTATATGTAAGTCACAAATGAATGAGAGAATAGTGCAAAAAAAATAATGATGATCATGTATCTGCGTGTTTGCTACACCGAAATATGACAGTTATCTTACGCTTCGGTCCACGGGAGGCGTGTTTGGAAAGATGACGTCGCGTAGCTCGTGCATCAGGTCGATATTCAGACGCTCCGGTGGTGAGTCTGGATCCTCCGGCGAACCTGGCGATAACGGCGAATACTGCTTTCTACTGTGGAGCATGAAAAATTTTCTACTCTTTACTTGAGCACGCAATAGTTCTTTTGTAATATTGATGAAATGAAACTTGAGTTTATAAAGCAAACGAATAATTATATAAATTTAATTATAAAAAGAACTACAATATAAACTCAAGTTTATTAATTATTCTGTAGTAATGAAAATAATTATGCTATTCGAACAAAAAAAGATTTAGCAAAACTTACCTAGTTTCAACGTTACTATTTCGAAGCCTAATTTCTTTGCGATAGCTAGTCGTGGGCGTAAGGCCACTGGGAGATTTAGACGGAGAAGCGAAAGATATTGGCCTTCTGTCAAGAGTCGGCGAACTCGGCGCTGATCTAGGTTGATTGAAACGCATACTGTTATCTCCTCTATTCATTCGTCCTGCAATCGAATTATAGTTGTTGAGAAAAATTTTCTCGATTTAATTTAATCACCAGCCTTACCTTTCAACTTGAGGCCTTTGTAAGCAGTCTTCATGTCTTTTCCTTTATCTTTAACCTGATTGCAATGTGAATTGTTGAATTGCTTTGGAAATGCTTTGGAGAAGAAATAAAGTGCTTACCGATTTTACAGCATATTTTACAGCGGGGTTTGCCTTATCTTTTACACTACGAATAAAAGCAGAGCCTTCTTTGCGCATCGCGTAGGTCCACTCTCTGTATTGTTGCATAAATTTACTACCGGATTTATCTGAATAATTACAAGCTTCCATCTCGAATTCGTCCGAGAAACCAAGTCCTGAGTTTAGCATGTGTAACCTTTCCTCTATAAACTGTAATTAATGGTTGAAATTTATTATTATTTTTCCATAATTATATATAATTTACGCATATTTTAAAATTTCCCTGTCTCGTGTCGACACCATATTGTACTTTTTAAATCAGAAATGCATTCCGCGAAAAAAAAATTTGTAAAAAAATCTTTCTGACATGGATTTGACTTTAAACAAATACAACTTTTGTATACAAAGTATTACTTCACTAAACACGATTAAAAAATATGCACCTTATCTCTATCTAAAAATGTTCGTACTACAGTGAAACGCAACATTTGGAACTTGGATGAGTAATGCCTTATCAGTTTGATTTACATTCATTAAGATATCAAATTTTTAGCGTATCATCGGTATTTAGTAACGCTTGTATAAACATTCGCGCCGCCCGTTCTTTGGTATACACTGCTTTTCCTGCGTGGAAAGCTTTATCGCGTTTATAATGTCGAAAGATTGCTACAAGATTTCATTGATCCAATTCGAGCTGTTTAAAAAAGAAAAAAAATTGAACCTGTTGAAAAATTTGCAACTCCAACATTTTTCGGAGAAAAGGCTGCATGGAAATAGGTCGACTTTCGACAAAAGCCTCTTGATCGAACGTTATCCTAACGTGGTCATCGTTCTGGCCTTGTTGTAAGGTTAGTGCCTCCCGATAACCGGCCGTTAATTGAACTAATGCCCTCAAAAAAGCCCGTGATACTCCATCGCCAAGGAGGGCAGGTCGATTACGCAACGCTCTCCTCAAATTCGTTACCTAGGAAAATACATTTTCACAATTAATCTTTGGTGCACATTGAATCGTTGGTTTCTTTATTTTCTAGAATTTTCGCGATTGCATTGTATTCAGATAAATTGAATGCACTTTACTCACCACATCTTGAGGTAATGATTCCAAGTCTTGGAAAGGCGACTCGATCGTATTATCATCAGCGTTAAGAATAACAACTTCTCCCAAGTCACTTTGTCGTACGCGCTAATAAATAAAGAACAATGTTATCATTAAATTCTATACTATAGATTCGCATTGAATCTTCAAGCTATTTATGGAACAAGAGGCAAAGCTTTGATAATACTCTTGTATGGCAATCGCTTGAAAGCTCGTTTTGTACATACATCAATTTAAAAAAAAAATTGTAATCGACACTACCATGAGGGTTGTAGCTGGCACTCCAATGAGAAACGGCATGGGTGCTAATAAATAATCCATTAACGAACGAGGTAAGACTGGTATGTATATGTGTTGCCAGATCATTGGGTAGATTAAAGCATTGCAAGCTTGCACACATGCACTTAATCTGGATAGTCTTTTTGACGTGAATATAATGCGCCTTTCATACAGCATGGAAGCAAAAACCATCATCATGTTGTGGGAATCAACCGCGCTAAAATACTCGGTCAGGTTCCTCTGCAAATCGAATCGTTCCATATTACATTTAGAAACTTGCATTTATTTCGGGTCAATTTCCCAAGAGGTGGATCTATACTTACGTTCTCTGGTATACTTGGCAATTGGAATTGCTTTGGCCTTTGACAAACGAAAATCTATGGCGGAATAAAAAAAAAATTCGCTTGGTGAGTATTATTTGAAAAAAAAAATTTTAATTTTGGGCATTGAAACTCACAGTCTTATCATCCGGCAACGGAATACTGACAGAAGCTCCAGTAACTGGAATATTAGCCTCATAAACATCCCCAAGAAATTTCGATAAATCTCCGGCATTATTACTAGAAACTAAAGTTGCTATGTGGTTCAATAATCTACAATGAAAAGAAAGTGATTAATTTAGAAATATTATAAAAGATGAACTAAAAGATATTAAATTTCATCATACTTATAAAATGTTTCATGCCATGGTAAAGCACTTAAAACGACTAAAGCTGTTTGGGTCTTTGGATCATGTCGACAGAATCCAAATGTCCATTTTGAATCTATGCTTGTGAGTACGAATGAAAAATGCTGGATTGCAGTGCTGGAAATAAATGATTTTGAAATCAATATCAATGATTTTACATGTAAATAATGAGTGATATGTTTTGATAAACTCACTTTTCAATTTCACAAGGGTATGCAAACTTAGGAACAGATTTGAGTACTTCTGTATCGTTATACGATTCAGGGTACCTTTGGAGTATCCAAGCTTGTTTTTCTCCATTTGGTTGAGCTACTTCACAGAAGCACTCGAAAATCTGTTTTACATTCTCTCTGGAAACATTAAATTATATTGTACAACAGAAAATATCAAGTTTTAATGAAATTAAATATTCATAATATTAAAATTATCCATCAAATGAAATTAGCTTTCAACTATTTCTACATAAAATCAATTCAACAAAGTTTACTCTTCGTAGGGTAGCCATATTCAGAAAAGTTTCTAATGTTTGCGCAAGCATTCCATTTCCATATATGCAGGCTACCTAGCAGCATGTGGAAAGACTTTCAAATCAGAATTGCTATTTTTTTTAACCCTTTTTACAAACAATTTTGAGATGAAAAGAAAAATAAACTATGTAAAATAATTTTGGAGCAGTTTAAAATAATATACTTGCAAAAACAATTGCAGTTCAACGTAATTAATCAATAATTTGACAAGTATAAAAGTACTTTCAATTCACATATGCTGTAAGAATCTTTAATTGCTTTATCAAAGATTTCACAACTTCAGCATTGAGCATGTATGCTACTTGTCAGCACATCATTTTCAATGTTACAACAATTAATAATTCTCAGTGACACTTTTTTTTTCTCAATCGTCAAATGAACCACGTTTTATCAGGCAAACAACAAACACAAAGATAAAATGTATGAATGTTCACCTCAATCTGGAGCCCATGATGTTGTGCTTGGAAGCAAGTGAACCTCCTAGTGCCTTGGACTTTGATTAGCTTGAGCATGATGATGCTGGGTGCAGTGTCTTTTTGACATTTCAGCGTGCAAATTCCAGCATCGCATAGCAGGTCTATTTTAAAACGCACAGACAGCAGCACGCACTTGCGATGATACACTTTGCAGGATGTGTCGCTCTATTCCGAGTGAAAAGAGAGAGAGAGAGAGAGAGAGAGAGAGAGAGAGAGTGCAATTGAACATGCGAGCGCACAGAGAGTTTGCTTGCTGGCTGGCCCTTGGCTCACGGTGCCTGGCACTGGCCGCAGCCGAGAGGAACGGAAAAAGAAAGAGCGAGCGCGAGCGAAACGAAAAATAGTGGGAGTGAACTGCTGCCTGTCGTCGTGACGTCACGCCTCTATTATTCCTCGCGAACTCGACTCTCGCTTTATATTTGTTTTCACGCCGACCGACGGATGACTCATTCAGCGATCGGCTGTCACACAGCGGCCCAACAACCACTGAATAGTGAACCTGTGTTGCGCCCCCGCATAAATACACGTAAATATCCTATCGAGAGTGCAGCAGTCTCTCTAGTGTGTTTATGGTGCCCGAAGCGCCACAGCTGATAACAGAGTGACGTCACCGGAACGAGGTTATGACGGACAACGCGATCATTGGCTGCATTTCGGCCTTTTAAATCGTCGCTGCGCCGCAGGGATTTTCGCGTGCAGTGATTTCGCCAGCCGAGTGTGGTTATACTGATTGGTTATCAAGTTTGAATTTTCCGATTTTGTTGGTTTTTTTTTTTGAAGATTCCGAAATTTTGAAGTTGTCCTTGCGAAAATAGATATTATGAGTTACACTTCGGACGACTCGACTGTTCCTCGCGTTCAGGTCGATGGATTTGGATTCTTACCCGATGATTTTTGCAATATCGTTCGAAGGTAGTACGAGTATAATGTCAACACTTGTGAAAAATTTTGTGTTAAAAAAAACTGTCATTTATCTTGCAGATACACAATCACTAACAAGAAGAACGCGACTGTTAGATTGATAACTTTAGGCGCTGGTATACAATCGATAACGCTGCCGAATAAAAATGCCGATATGGCCGATGTAATTCTAGGATTCGATGACGTTAGCGGTTAGTCATCTCTTTCTCTAGAGTTAATTAACATGTAAAAAAAGACTCTCCAACGACTTCTTTCTCTTTCTCGAATAGGCTACCTTCAAAACCGTCACATCGGCAGAATAGTCGGCTGCCAGTCAAACTGTATAAGTGAAGACTGTGCTTTCGACATGGTCAACTGGGAGGCGTATATTTTGGGTGAGCAAGTGGTGAGAGAGAAAAAAAAACCGATAGAATACGGTATATTTTGGAACGAACTCGAGACGAGAGAGAGGAAAGCATGTTTTTTTTTCTTTGCGAGTGTGTGTGTATATATAGGTGATGACGCACGTGAGCTTGGAGTTGGGTATGCTGACTCAGGTGACGTACACCTGGACCGATGAGAATCGACTGCACGTAGATATATGCGCTTATGCCACCAAATGCACACCCGTCGACTTTGGTTACCACTGCTTATTCAATTTAGCTGGGCATGCAAGTCGTTTGCTTCTTTTTTATTTTTGAAACAGTTTTTTTTTTCTTTCATTTCAAAACGCTGTCTTTATCATTTTTTTTCGCTTTGAAATAAGAGTCAAGTGAAAATTACGAAAGACTTTTGCCTTTGCATTTTAGCAGCAGATAAGTTTTGTCTAGATATCTTAATTTTCTTACTTTAGAGCGATTTATTAAAATATTTTAGAGTCAAAATATTTATCTTCCGCGTGAAAAATATCTCGCTTTTATTTTAATACTCTGCTATGTTTTTTTTCATTGGCTGATGGAAAATAAATTTTTCAAACTATAAATAACAGGGTATGGGTGCGAAAGAACTGAAAAATCATTACGTCACGGTGAACGCCGAACGATGGATAGAGCAAGACATTAACTGCGACTTGCCAACAGGTGTGCTCCGAGAGATACATAAAACAGTTTACGATCTACGCTGTCATACACGGTTGAATGCGAAAAAATTACGCCGAGTCCCTGGCGGTGGTTATAATCATAATTTTTGCATCAACAACCCGAGCGGCGAGTGGTGCTATCGATTTCATGCGAGGTAATATTCTAATGATAATATTTGCAAGATTCGTCTCTCGAGTGCTGCTAATTTTATTATAGAGTGACCCATCCAAACAGCGGAAGATCGTTGGAAGTTTTATCAAATCATCCGGCGATGCGATTCTATACGGGAAATGATTTACCTAATCCTGAAAAAATCTATCCTCAAGACGTAAATAATAATGTAAATCTCAAATTTATATGATTATATTGTTTAATTCGCAGTTTGAAAATTTACAATGCATTTGTCTTAGGACATTTCTGAAGACCGAACCGTCGAATGTTTCGAACAAATGATTGGCAAAAATGGATTACCATACAGAAGACACGGATGTTTTGCACTAATTCCACAAGGCTATCCAAAAGCATCACAATTCCGACACTTCCCGTCAAATATATTGAAACCCGGCAAAATTTACGTGCACAATCTCACTTATGACTTTGGCGTCGACAACTGAATTGTACAGATTTTCAAAGAATTTTTACAAGTAAAAAACCAGTGTAAAATATAAAAATCTCTTAATTTTTATTTAGTAAGAAGGAGAAAACTAACGTAGTATTCGCATTATATACGAAGAAAGTATCGTTGACTATAACACCGTACAAATTGCATTCTGTTGCACTATGTCCATGTAAGAACATCATTCTCGCAGTCTCACGAAACAAGAAAAAAAGAAATTAATCAGTTAATCAGGGCCTAAAAAAAAGGGGCCTCAATTTGCACGCAACACTATCCCGGCTTGACGGAATTGTTTTCGGTAGCTTCGATCGGTTTGAGGGGCGGAGTATGCGACTGCTCTTCCCCAACTTGATCAGTCTTCTCGTCGACGTTCTTCGACCACGAGCAGCTTCTACGTCGCTCCGGCGACTTTGGCAGGGACCACGAACTGCTTCGTGATTTTCGACCCTTCGGCGATGTGGTTCTTGATCTCGCTCGAGTCACGCGAATATTCGACCCGTCGCGGCGCCGCTTCGGAGGTCGTCGACTGCTACGTTGCCTCGAGCGAGAACGGCCTCGCGATCCCGAACGAGACCTTGGCCTTGACTTTGACCTCGATCTTGTTCTGAAATAAAAAAAAATTATCATTTTCAATCATCTCCTAATTACGACTAAATTCAACGTGCAAAAAAGTCAATACGTTTTGATATTCTAATTTGAAATAAATTTTTTCCAAGTACAATTTTCACATTTTTTAAATATCTCACCTTCTCTTGGACGTAGTACTCGCAGTCTTCCTCGATCTAGATCTCGACCTGCTGGTGTGCCTCTTTCGCGAGCGTGACCTTTGACGAGTTCTTGAGCGCGACCTGCTACGCTCGCGATCGTCCCCAAGAAACTCGCGATAATCTTGGCCGACAAGACTCGCAAAGTACTTGTAATATTGTTCGTTGTACTCTTGGGCGTCGTAATGCTGGTAAGAATCACCTTTGCGATATCTCCCTCGACCTCTTCCACCACCACGTCCTCGACCACGTGGAAAACCACGTACGGGCGGGTAGAGTAGAGGTACTGGGTTGTTGTAGTACCATGCCTGAGGTGGCAGACCAGAGTAAACGTCTGATGGATAAGGCAACTGTGAATCTGTAAGAACAAATTGGAAAGTTGAATAGTCTTGATAAAATTTACTTTGTTGGTGAAAAGGAACGTTTATTACCTTTCGAGAAATTCTTGACGGTTTTTCCAGCAACACTTTTCAGCTTCTTGTTGTCATTTTCTGAATCTTCTGATTCATCGTCAAATATTTTAGCCTGAAATAAAAATGAAAATCTTGAAATGCTGAATTTGTGTAAAAAATCAATACTTGAGGTCCCTCCATACATGATAAAAATATTGTGAATCAATTTGTGCTCATTTGGAGCGAAAATTTCTTTAAAATGATTTTTTGTAAATGAATTTTCAAAGGTATAAACCTCATTTTCCAATTTGTTAACTTGCAGGTTTTGTTTACTTTCTCAACTTAATTTTCAAGAATTTATTTAAAAGAAATTACAGCACTGAATAAATTGATTCACAATACTTTTAAAACACTAATCTATCGATAAATAAACCTTAGAGCAAAGATTGCCCCTCACTTATCTATCTATAGATATGTGTGGCGGGGTTTTAATCGAGTAATACCTTTTTCTTCTTTTCTTTTTTATTCTTCTTTTTCGTTTTTTTCTCTTTTTTATCTTTCTTTTTTGAATCATTTACATTTTCTTTGGAATCGCCGTCAACCTTTTCTTCTGACTTTTCGTCTTTCTTATCGTCAACAGTTTTAGATTTTATGTCGATCTCATTTTTTTCTACTTTAATCTGCAATAAAATGACAGGTAAGTTATAATATGAGTATATTAAAAATAACTACATTGAAATTCCAAGATCCTAATTACCTTAATTCTATCAAATAATGCATCCAACAATCTTATACTTTCTAGTTGTCTTTGAGCTTTAATAAGTTTTCTCTCTTCCCTAGCTATTTTAAGTGAAACTTTATCTTCTTCTTGTTTACGAAAAACAGTTAAAACTTTGCGTTTTCGCTTTTCTTCCCGCGTTCGTCGCCTGGACTCTTTGCCTTTCAAATCCGCTTCTTCCTTTTTTCTAGAATTGAAGCATCATGTAAGATTCTTGAAAGATAAACATAGAGATATGTAAAAAAAATTTATATAAGCCTACTTTTTTTCTTCCCTTCTTTTGGCTTCTGCTTCTTCTTTACGACGCATTTTTTCAGCTGCCATATTATCTTGCGCTATAAGCCTTTTTCTCTCAAAATCTCTATGAGATACTGAATTATCACTCATATGCTTTGTTTTATCGAAATCAACCTAGTAACAAAAAAAATTGTTGTAAATCATTGATATACTTCAAAAAAACAAATAATATTACCTTTACTGAAGCAACAAGATGATTTTTATCCTTATCTTTTTTAAAAAGTTTCATGCCTCTTAAAGCATCCATTACTTTGACAAAATCCATATACTCTATATACTGAATGTAGGCATCAAAGAAAATACCATCTTCATAACTAAATTTTTGTACATTTGTTCCAAGCCTCATTCTTGTTCTATAAGGATCAGCTGCTGGAACATCAACTCTCCTGATGTTACCCCACCTTTTGAAAATTTTAGTAATCAGTGGTTCACTAGGAGTCTTTCCATCATCTTCGCTAAACCACTTTACAGGAAGACCACAGATATGGATTGTGTCTGGCCTTTCGCCTGCTTTCAGTTCGTTCATATGCTTTGCATCACGAAAGTAAGAGTCCCAGGAATGTCTTGACGGAAAATCATCCTTCACCTCTGCAGCCTTGACCTGCACAAACAAAATTGTCGTTAATTCTTTCAATTCAATTTCAAACGAGTATCAACAGCAAAATTGAATAAAAACCTTTAAGACGTTTGGGAATCCCGCCAGGTTCAGGCGCTGCGCGTCGAGTCTCGCCAGAACTCGCTGAAGCCTGGATCTGTCGCCGAGGTCCCCTTCGAATCTGATGAACTCTAATGTGCTCTTGACGACCTTCAGAGATGCAAACTCGTCTGGCCGTATCAACAGACGTATCTTCTCCATTACCTCCCATGTTGATATTGATTTTCCTGTTTATATTGTAGTAATTCTCTGTAAAACCTATTACTACTGGATGAAACATTGAATCAAAATCAAGACTGCGTTGCCACTTTCATTTTTTAAATCTTCAAATGGTGAAAAGCAACGTAATCCAGATATTGCAAAGTTCTTCCTCCAAGTCTTAGGATTATTCATCAAAGTAGATGAGCTTATCAATCATTAAAATTACAGATAATCTACAAGAACGAGCAAAATTTAAAGAAGCAATAAGAGTAAAGAAAAAAAAACACTGCAAGCTTGAGCTTGTTTACTAAATGAAAAAGATAATCAAAAGAATTTGAGCTGAAATTAAGAAAAAATTGAACTAAATTTCAAAATACACTGATCAAAATGCAGGCAGCCGATGCGATTTACCTGGAGTCTTCAATTGTGGAAGATTAATGGACACATGGATTTTAGCTATTGGTTTTAAATAAATTCCTCGTGCAGTGTAGAGTGGAACAATATCGCTGAGATCCCTACAGCCCCGAAACCCATTAACAACCTCTCCACTGTTTGTTTCACCTACCTTTTCATCATTACCCATCGCATACAAATGTTGCGAATTAACCAACACACTTTAAGCACTGAAAAAGGCGTTTGTTCAATATGAACATTGCAAAAAAAATCGTGAAAAAAAAAGAAATTAAAGTTGACAGCAAAAAAAAAAATGTAAAACTCAGTAGAGAGATTGTTAGAGGTTGTTCGTGCAATGGTCTTGAAATGACTTAAATGCATTCACGGGAATGCACATTTCGCTCTTCTTTCTTACTCTTGATCAGTCTTTGTTCTCGGCGATTGAAAATCAGGTGTTTGCAGATGCAAAATATTGTTCTAGATCTTGAAGATGTTTATAAAAACTTCGTTAAACTAAGGAGAAAGACTGAAGAAGACTCGGTTAGACTCGGTGAGGTGAGATGCAACGATGCGAAAAATGTACGCCGAGCATGCGCAGAGCGAGCGCTTTAGCTACTCGGTCACTCATGTCATGACGTGTTCAGCGCCATTGGCATTCTCGAGCCTTGTTTTATTTACTTTTTTTTGTGAGCAAATTAAATGAAACCTTATTATTGATTAAGGCGTTTATAAAGAAAATGAGCTATGCCATGACCCTCATAGCTAGTTTTTTTTGTCTAATCCCCAATTTCACGTCTTTTTATACATAAAAGGTTAGTTTCAAAGATTAGTTTCATGTTTCAAAATAAATTAAAAAAAAATTTTTATTACGCAACAATTAGTAAAATTTACAACTTTAAATAATGCGAGGACATATTAATTTCAAAAATTTAGAGCGTAGTTATTTGCTAGCCACATCACAAGGGTTTATTCAATCTATTTTCGTCTTCAATTTTATTTTTAATATTTGGGAGGTTGTAAAATAATCAATTAAAAAAATTTTCTCTTACGAGAGGTCAGCCAATGGGAACGCGAGTTTTACTGCGCACGCTTAGCTTGCGGTCTTGCATTTTGCAAGTCTCGCCTGTCGCCTCGCATCAAAGATGCCCATCTCTGTTTATCTGGCAACTGCGCACATGCATCTCCGCTGATTACGCCAGCGCAGAATGTTTTTTTTTTATGAAAGAAGCAATTTGACCGGAAAATACTGTAGATAATTTGGCTATTTTCGCGATTTTCACAACGATTTGTGGTCCATTTCATGAGTTGACTTTGATTGCGTCGAGCGGTGAAATACAAATCGATATAGAACAGTATTCTTAGAAAATTAGGTGCCACCGACGAGTGAATAATCGAAAGAAAACAAAAAAAAAATGAAAAGTGTTTTTCCGTGTGTGTCTCGTGATGCATCTTCATTTTCTGAATTACGTCGGCATGTTGTACTACACATCGCGCGTGTTATCGATCAAAAAGCTCGTTGAGATAACGAGTTAGTTTTGAGGTTAGAGAGTATTTTGTTCAATCGCTTTCCATGAGTTCCATAATACCATCAGTCTCGCGCAAAGTGCATCGGCGGCGAGCATTATTGGAGGAATTCCAAAATGTAGGCTGAAAAGAGGTGCAAGAGCCGCTGAGACGACTCGTCATCCTTGAACGAAACAGCCGTTGAAAAGAAAAAAAAGGAGCAAAGAAAAAAGAAAGGCCGTGCACTCTCGGGAAAAGTGAGAGGAGAAAAAGAAATGGGGCAGAGTTTTGACTATCGACGTTATTGAGTGTGTCTCCGTTGCAGTATTTTCTTGATCCGAGGATATTATCGGCCAAAGATGGAGGAAATCGGAGAAAAGAAATTTCTGTGCCGGAGACGTTGCACTATTGCACAATCGCTGAAAGCCAAGGATGAGCGGACGGCCACCGTCAAAAAGGTGCGACAAGTGCGTGAACGACATTCTTTGTTTTTATTTACATTCACACGCACATACGCATACACACTCACACGTCAAAGTTGTATTGGTTTGACATGCATGAGTTTTGACGATTTACGCATGTTGCACAATTGCATCTACAGTGTGTAAACAATTTTTGTGACCGAGTGTTATATATTTTCAGGTTACGGCGATATTGCAAAAATCGGAGATCAGTAGGACTCCCGAAGAATGTGAATTACTTGACTCCTGCCGTGATATTGTTAAGGAAATTAACCGAAGGTAAGTCAATTAAGTTATTTTTTTGCAGCTCAATTGAGATAAATTTGTTTAATTAGTACTAATTTGTTCATCAAATTGCAATTCCCAACAATTTTTGTAATTGTTGAAATTATTATAATTCAATTGTTTCACAATATATTAAATAAAAACAATAATCTCATAGTTACTGTCTTTGTTTAAAATGTTATATGCAGTTTTCAAAACATTTTTCGAGTTTTGAACATGATTCTTTCATAATTTGTAATTGTATCCTAAATATTTTTACACTTTTTCATTATGATGATGAATTAAAATTGGCGAAATAATTCACTATAAATTTGTACTTATTTAGATACTTAATAACTAAATTCGTTCATTAATATTTAATAAATAAATTGTTCATTTACATTAGGCAAGAGAAAAGGGACAAAGTGAAAGCTAGATTGGAAGAAGTTGAAGATCAGCCAGATGTATTGGAAGAAAAATGCATAAGGCTTGCTGCAGCCATCAGTCGAGCAACATCATTGGCTGTATACACAGGTGCTGGGATAAGTACAGCTGCTTCGATACCAGATTATCGAGGGACAAATGGAGTTTGGACCAGGTTACAGCAAGGCAAAGATATAGGGTTAGTAATAGTTTTTTTATATCAATATCTTTTGTAATATCAATTCATTATTTACATGTCTCATTAGGAACCATGATCTGAGCCAAGCAGAGCCAACACAAACTCACATGGCTTTATATGCACTTTATAAGGCCAGAATCTTAAAGCACGTAGTGTCCCAGAACTGCGATGGCTTGCACTTGAGGAGTGGTATTCCTCGTAGTTTACTTTCGGAAGTTCACGGCAATATGTACGTGGAGGTTTGTCGTAATTGCAAGCCATCACGAGAATACTGGAGGCTATTCGATGTGACGGAAAAAACAGCGAGATACGCTCACGCAACTGGACGCACTTGTCACAAGTGTCATTCTTCTCTGCAAGACTCGATTGTTCACTTTGGCGAGAGGGGTAATTTACTTTGGCCGATCAATTGGAACGGAGCAAGCAGAGCGGCTAAACAAGCGGATGTTATACTTTGCCTTGGATCGAGTCTCAAGGTTTCTATTTTTCAACTGTTTTATTTGTCGACATCGTAATTAATTTATATATAAATTATAATTTAACATTCGTACTAAATTGAAATTGTAGGTTCTCAAAAAATATCCTTGGCTTTGGCAAATGGACAAACCCGTGTCTAAAAGGCCGCAACTGTATATCATAAATCTTCAATGGACACCAAAGGATGATAGCGCGGTGCTAAAAATTAATGGTAAATGCGACGAGGTGATGAAAATAGTCATGTCTCACTTGGGAATTGATATACCAAGCTATAACCGAGCAAAAGATCCGATATTTTATCACGCTGTTAAATTGACGAACAGCGAAATGTCGACGACTTCGAATCCTAGCCTCGAAGCGCCGACAACGCTCAAAGATGAGGAAGCGGAAGAAGGCGTGAAAAAGGAAGAGTTTGTAGAAAAAATGGAAGATGGTGATGGTGATGATGATGTTCAAATAATAGAAGAAATACCAAAAAATAGCGCTGATAATCATCTAGAACCTGTAGATTTGATGGAAAAGTACGTATTTTTTTCTTAAATATCTGATAAACAAAATATTTTGCAATTTCAATTATTTTATACATCAATTTTAGGAGTAACGAGTTGCTCGAAGAGCAAGTGTCGGCAAAAGTTGAGCAAGAGTATGAAGCACAAATAACAATTCAAGAGCCAATAACAGCGTATCCAGCGCCCTTTTTTACCGCTTTGCCATTCCTGTCGATGGGTTTGCCTTTCCCTCCCATGTACATGTATCCCCTGACGCCAATATTTTATTACCCCTTCATTCAAATGCCTGCAAACGCCATCACCGAGGAAGATTGTCCGCCCAAACCAAAGCCCGCCTGCACGTTTTGCATGGAGTATGAAGGTTCTCTCACCTGTTTGTATTATCAGCATAATTGTGACGTAGATGACAATACAGGCGTGACGGATTTGCTGCCCAACTTGGAGCCGTCGGACGATAACGAAATACAAGATGGTAACGATAAGGAACTGGTCACCGATGAGAATGTGCCTACCATTGTTGCCGCTAAAAATCCTGGATGGTTTGGTAAAGGATATCGCAAGGGTATCAAACGAAAGCGGTAGCATTTGATAATTTATGGTTTACTTCGTTGGTTCCTTTCTACCCTTGGCGTAGTTATTCTCTTAAACTTTGCGAATTCGTTGCTCATGAGTCGCATCAGGATCAACTTAGAAACGTTCAAGACTTCTAGATTGTACCTATAATCATTTTAAGATGCGGAATATCTTCTAATTTAGATTAGAAGTGTAACTGAAACTGGAATTAGAGTGTGTATTCGTATGTAGTTTCTTTAAGGCTAGTACAATCGTTTGAAAAGTAATTAATCTTTCAAAACAAATTTCTTTTTTTGTAGATTCAACTCAAATGACTCAAAAAAAATAAAACATTGGTTTTACTGTTTTGAAATAGACGGAAGTAAATAAATAGAAATAAAAATGATAATATTTTTGAAGAATATATAGGCAACCTAAATACTCTATTCTAAGTATTGGAAAGTAGATGGGGAACATAAATTATTCAATGATTCTAATGTTCATGGCTTGGCCACTCAAACATGACAAAAAGGCAAGAGCCTCAGTATTAGTGCGAATTTAATCAAAATATTGCATCACAACAATTCATTTGTCAGCTTTTCGCTTAATAAATTAATTTATTTCCACTTGAGATCTTTACACCTCAAAATAAGTGAATGTCCGACGTTAGATATATTCGCCAAGGCTTAAAAAGTAACATGTAGCAATATTTCAACTGTGAGATTAAGCTTGTAGCCATTCTAAAGACAGATATTTTTCTGTTTTAATTAGTTTGTTTATCAAAAATTTCAATCAAAACGTCAAATATAATTGGACTTAAAATATCGATAAAGAAAAATTGGACGAACTAATGTGAAATTTCTTAAAAATTAATGTATATTTTTGGACACTTTTAAAATGATAGACGCGCAATTGTTTGTATTTTCAAAAATGTTTTCAAGTCTTCTTGAAAATCCTGAAAGTAGAAACTGTTTTGCTAAAATTTTTTCCAAAGTAGACGCTATCTCCTAATGTACTTGTAAATTAACGAAGCATTAATAGTAGATTTAAAAAAAAACGATACTCCCGAGTATAATTAAGCAGCTACATTGTAAAACGCGTTTCACAGAATCGAGTGAACTGATAATAGCATAATAAACCGATTTATTTATTTGGTTGTAATTTTACGTAATAATTCATGTGTGACTTTATTGATAATTATTTTCGTTTGTAATATACAAGATCAATGTTTCGACTGAAAATTGTTTCGTAATTGATTACTTAAAAAGAAACGACAATTTTCTCAAGTTTGTACGTCTAAAAATGTAAGCAATCGTCAAAGTGTAAATTATATTTTTTATTCTGTGTGAATTTTGTAAATATTCAAACCTCAATTTTTTTTTTCTTTTGGTATCTTTCTCAAAAGATAACAATCAGTCAAAATGACTCTCGCATTATACTTTCGTTGTTTTTGTATATATTTTGTGTCGAATAATAAATTTTTATTATTTATACATAACAATCGTACTTTTTTTCGTCAACCAACTATAATTACATCATAAATCGAATTTCGCCCATAACTGATAAAGAATGCATAATTTCTCAATTATAGACACACACACACAAGTTCGGCAAACTAAATCAGCGTAAAGCATCGTGCAAAGTTTTGAAAATATTGTTGCCTCCGGGCAATATCGCCCAACCCGACGAAGCGCTCGATTTCGGGAAGGGTCTCCTCATTTCATTTTCCGCTCGTTTTGGCCTCGCTTGCAGCAAGAAAATGTGCATCTATCAGCGAGATCGCGACGAGGACGACGCGCGAAAAATGAACGATGCACTATACTGCGGAGATTGCCGTCAAGTCGGAAGTAAAGCGCGGATCAGCTCTTTCGCTCGCTCGAAAAAGGGATATGACTACTTATAGTCTCTGTAGTAGTATAGAGAGGCGACAATCGATATCTAAACTGATGTGAAGATTACTTCCGCTCCAGCGAGATTAGACCGTTTTTTTTTTTGCAGCAGTAGCAACGGAACTAATTTACATTCATTCGAGTTTGAATTCCAAATCGAAACAGCGTTCGAGAGTTTTTAAATATCGTCCTGTAAAACTGCGGTTTATCTTCGTTATTTTTTTATAGCTAAAACTATAAAGAGTAAACGACTCGTGGAAAAAAACTACAAGCTATATTTAACTATATATATATATTATCGATCAGAAAAAATCTAAAGGGTTGTATAAAGTACGTACAAGAGGTGTGGTCTCTCACACTTTTTTTTTCTTTCATAAAATTTCAAGTATTCAAAATATCATCGACGCTTCCAAATACTTCACCCCTGAATAGAATCACTTCAACCCTCTCGAACCTTCAAACATTCCCTTTTTCCCCCCAAAAAAGAACGAAAAAAAAAATGTTTTCCAATCACTCTCCACAATACCGCAAACAAGAATCCGCGTTGAAAACAAAAAGCATGGAAAATTGAATTCCTAGTCCATTGTATATCCCTCCAAAAGAAAAAAATCGCAAGCTCTCTCTCGAAACTCAATTTTGCCAACAACAGCGAAAAAAAAAACATAGAATCAATTTCGCGGTCTTACGTTAGAGGGTGCATCGCTCGTAGAGAGAGAGAGAGAACTATAAGCTAGTAAAGATAGATATATATACGCGTGTGTGTGGGGGGTAGGTTGGTTGAAAGCTATAGATCTCTCTCTCTCTCTCTCTCTTTCTAGTGGCGGGGTGGTGGTTGTAGGTAGGTAGGCCGCTCTCTCTGGTGTGCTGCACAGGAAAACTGCAAGTCGCGTCGTTACGCGGCAGCACTCGCTGCTTGGAGCTGCACGTCGTCGTCGTCGTCAAAGCTTTCCTCTTTTCCCTCTCTCTATATAGAAACCGCTTTTCAAAAGAAAAAAAAAATAAATCAACATACAAAATCGTCGTCGTCGTCGCGAAAGAAAGAAAGAAAGAAAGATGCGTTGGTGGTGGTGGTGGTGTTACGTTGGTCTGCTGCAATTACAACAGCAGAAGCCGACAGCAGCAGTGACGATGGCACGACTCTTCGACAGCAGCTCGCTGGTGAGTTTTCTCTTTCAGTCTGTCTGTCTGTCTGTCTGTGATAAGCGCACAAGCCGATGCGAGCGAGCGAGCTTGCGCCCACACCTGCCAGAAAACTACACAACCCTCCTGCAAGTTTACACACACATACGTATATATACATTCAGGATACTCCCCCCATAGACACTCTCTGCCAGAGGAGAGTAACACCATAGCAGAGAGAGAGAGAGAGAAAGCGAGTTTCAGTGATGGTGGTTGGTGGTCTGTTGCCATGGAGACTCCCCCTTTTCCCTATATATACGTACGAGTGTATGTGTATGAGTGTGATATGGCGTCGCGCTTTTCCATCCTATATATACCTCTCTCTCTCTCTCTTATCTTCTCTACTCGTAGTTGCGAACCACCTCCTCTCTCTCTCTGATCTCGTGCGATTAGCTGCAGGGCTGCACGGTAGTGAACACACCGGCTAAAAGCGTCGGATTGTAACTTAATGCTGAATTGTGACGATTGCACACACACACACACACACCCTTCCCATGGAAATTCATCGACTCATGGCTTTTACACGCGCGTATTTTATAGATTAGCAGCTTGCTATATCAGAATCCGACTTTTTTGGGGGGGAATAAGAGCGCGCACGTTGCATTTCAATTTTTTTTATATATTATACGATTATGGGTGATTTCTAAAAATTATCTACGATATAGAGAAATATGTAATTTTACAAAGAAAGAAAAAAATGACGATGAATGTTTGGAATGCAAGAAAATAACGAGAGTGCAGTTATCATGGCTTGAATTACACCGAGCGCACACGACGCACTTGGCTACGTTTCAAAATGCAGGCACGGCTTTATATTGCTATGATTCGCGGGGTTCTCCTCTTTTTTTTTTTTCTTCTCTCTCTCTGCGCGAATACCACAAAGCCGACGCGGTATGCATTAATAAGGGCACACGCTGATAATACGCTCTCTCTCTCTCTCACGGTATACGGAAAATGCTAACGAGGATTTATACCTCGAATGTGAAATTGTTTGACAGCTCTCTGCGTGCGAGTATTGAAAGCTCTTCTCAAATCAGCAGAGCGCGAATATTGAATAATGTAAAAACGAGAGGGGAAAAGAAAAAGCTGGAAATATTCGCGCGATAAAAAAGTTACGGAAGGTTTCCGTATAAAAGTGAGAGAGATGATTATCGGAGCGTGAATCGTTTGCTTTGAAGGAGCTAGAGACTTAATACACTATATGTATTTGCCAGCGATTTCCAATTGATTGTCCAAGTTGAAATTCGATTTGACGTGTTCTCTTCGGTACATTTCATCCCTCCTATATCTCGAGTAGATGCTTCTTCTTTTGGAGAGATCAGCTTGGTAGGATATAACGGCATCAAAGTATCTTTGAGAGGAAAAAAAATTCGAGCTTTTTGCAGATTGAAGGAGAGAGGTATATCACACACAGGAGGCATTCAATTTTCCACGGCTGGGCTATATGGGAATGTGTTGTATGTGTATTGTAACGCAAAGTATTGATTCTCGTTCGAGGAAATAGGTAGAGTTTCTTCTTCTTCTTCTTTTTTTAAGAGAGAGTAAAGAGGATCTACGTATCTCCGTTTGTGAACGTTTTTATCTTTTTTATCCTTCCTCTCTCTCGAGAGAGAAAACTGTCGAGTATATCAATTGATACTTTGCTTGGCAAATTGTTTTTTGCTAGTTTCAAACGAGTAAAAGTCTTTTAAAAAGCTGCTTTGTATTTATAGCTTCGTACAACTTTTTTTTTCTCTCTCTGTTTAACGTCGTTGTCGTTTCAAGTACACGCTTTTGCATTATTTTCGTCAAAGAGCGCGCGAACCGTTTGTTTCCACTGCAGCTTTTTTTTAGGATTAAAAATATCCACTCGTGATACTCATCAGTAGCTATAAAACTAATAAATCGTCGCGCGTGGCATGCGCGTTAAAAGTATATGTACATACATTAATACACATGCGCGCTTCGAGCGTTCGGTAAACATATTGGAATTTTTCACGTTAGATAGGTATTAGTGACTAGGCGTTATTCTTATATACACACGCGCTTCTTCTTCGTCTTCTTTTTTTTTCGGCCTCAAAGATAAATCGTACTCTCGAGGCCATTATCAATCACCGATATATCGACTCGCAGCTTTATTATGCCTTCCGCAACGTGCGATGATTTTGTATAAGTTTTTTCGTATAATATACTTGTTTTTTTTTCGCTGAAAAATGGAGGAATCATCATTCGTTATTGTTCCCTTTTTTTTCTTGCAGAGTCAGAGAGATTCGCACCGAAAGTGTACACGGAAAGCTTTGTGATTTGTAATACTAAAATCGAAGCTTATCTCGCAACCTCGTTTTTTTTTATCGTGGAGATTTAAGTTAAAAGCTCTCTACTTATAAAAATAATTGGAACGAATTTTGATGATTTATGGCTTTGCAAACTACAATGTCGTAAGAATGTTCGAGTGCTGATAACAAGAACGATACTTCGTCTTGTAAACATAAAATTCAATTATCAAGAATTACCCATCTCCGACACCAATAATCGTAAAGCCTTCCTTGAAAAGAAAAAAAAAAGTATTCTCAAACCCTCTCGAATATCCAACCGAAAAGGTAATCTTAATTAAATTTTAACGCGAAGAAGAAAAAAAGAAACTCCTACTTTTCGCCAACGTTGAAAAATTTTTTAACGCGAATCCGAGCAGCGCGCGGCAAAATGAAAAGGAGCTTATCGCGCACGTGTATATAGTAGAAGCGGCTTCGGTTATTAATACTTCACTTTCACGACGTATTTTATTCGCACGCCGCAGCGCGCGCGGCAAAGCGAATGTATATATGTGCTCGCGAGACTAATTTCAATTCGTCCCATAAGTTCCGTGTATGTATTGCACGCGATTGCCAATTAAAAGGAGTGCACGAGAGAGAGAGTGAAGTGTGTATAGTCCGAGTTGCGGACATCCGCAAGCTCGAGCGACTATTATTATGGCTATTATGATTGTTGCACCGCCAAAGCTTTACACCCGATATATTTCTGTTGCGATATTCTTTTCTTGTTTGTTTTTTGCGTATAGACGTGGGGGATATCGTGTTTGTTCAACTTTCGACTGTTGATTCGCAGCTTTTTTTTTATTTGGATGAATTTTGTTGGATTAAAATTTAGAGTTTTATCGTAATAATTATTGACGAAAAATTCTATTATGCTTGTAGATCATCAGAATCTTAAGATGTTGAATGTGATAGAAAAATTCAATATTTGACTGAATAATTCAAAAAAGCTCCGAGCTTTTTAGCTTCTTCACTTAAATACAATTTTCAAATTTTTTAGTCTCTCTATTTTTTTTCCATATTTACCACGACAATCACTTATTAACGACTGAAATACAACACTTCCCAAGGTTATCCCACGAGCAATTCAACCATAAATTCGTACATACACGTAATAGCCGTACCTAATCACATTATTCACACTTTTATCACTCATTAGTCAGGTTTAACGCTCGAAGCTCTCCCTATACGTGCGCGACTGGCGCGAAAAACAATCAATTTCGAAAAAAAAATTGTCCTTTTTTTCTGCTCACGACCCCTCGTTTCGCTTTTCTCAAGTATATCTACAGAAGAGAGAGAGAATGCCCCCCGCGGCAGGAAAGGAATCTGCAGGGCGCTCTTTCAAAATTGATGTTAATTAGCTTCTATTGTTCGGCACAGACCAGGGGAATGAGACACGAGACTTTATTGAGAGTTGCTCTCTCTCTCTCTCTCTCTCTCTCTCTCTTTGTCGCGAGAGCTTTGACTTTTCGTATACCATTGTTTTGCGGTCGCCCTGTAATTAAACGAAACTTTCTTTTTTTTCTTTACTTTGAATTTTTTTCGTTTAAGAATTTCATAGTCGAGAAATTGAAAACGCGAGATCGAATTGCGATCGGTCGTGCGTATGAGAATCAGTCTCTCTCTCTCTCTTTCTCTTTGTTCCGTGGAAAATTGCTTTTCAGAGGATTCGCGCTCATTGAATTTCAAACTCCACGCGAAATGCTAATTAATTTAGTTTCAATCCTATTCGCGAAGCTCATTATCGTTCGTCAAAGAGATCGATATATTAATTCTAATGGATTCTTCGACAAATCAATGAGAGATTACCATATACTTTTTTTTTTCATTAGTTATTTGTTCTGACTCGGCTGAAATTCTGTTTTTTTTTTCTTTTGACAAGTACAAATTACATTTATAATATCCTCATTAGCATCGCGAAAGAAACTGCTTGTTTTCACGCACGGTCGACTCCGAGTTTCAATAGTTTCTTACGAAAGCTATTAGCCGACGAAGACAAAAGCATTTCGCAAGTACATATTCATGTTGACTTTGTCGCAAGTTATTAAACTAAACACCGTCGAAACGAAAAAAAAAACTAACGTCATCGTTCGCACAAAGAATTCACAAAAGAAAAAAGCCACGTACTTTTAAACACTCGAGGCTTCGCAATGACTAATCGTTTGAACAAATCGAAAACATTAAAAATTCGAGACACAAGAGTCATCATACGCTCGAGTGTGTTCACGTGCGATCGGAGGCTAAAGTTCAGTAAAGTAAAGTAAAAAGAAAGGGTATCTTTAACCAGGGCTGCAGTGAAGTTAGTTAGCCACAGAGTAGCGTCGACGACGACGAGCTATAAATTATTCCTCCCTCGCGGTGTGCAACGTCGAATATATGCTGCCACGACCATCGCCGTATATGTGTGTATATATATGTGTACGACCTCGATGCTTGGACTCTCTCTCGCGAGCGCGAGTTCGTCAGCTCTTCGTTAATGTAAACACTTCTCTCTTCTCTCTTTTCTCTTCTTCTTCTTCTTCGTGCTGCTCTCTCGCGTTGGGTTTACTCTTCGTCCACTTATATTCTTTCTCTACTCTTCGCGCGAGCGAGCTGCTGCTTTTTTTTTCTTCTTCTTTACGAGCTCTCTGCCACCACCACACTAAGATGACTTTTCTTTTTTTTTTTTTTTTTGCTTCCTATTACGTATGCATGCAAATTGGGTATCGTGATAATATGCATAATGCAGTCCGTCGTCGTTGCGGCTGTGGCTTGTGTATAGTGCTTTTTCTCTGCGGAGAGAAGAAGAGGAGAGGAAAAGCTTTGCAGAAGCCTATAGTGGATGTTTAATTAGTTGGCTTTTTAAAATAACTCCCGAGCGCGAGTCTTTGGGATTAAGTGGGATGGTATTAAGCTTCTTCTTTTTTTCTTTTTTCTTCTTCTTTTTTTTTTGGCTGCCAGGTCGCGGTGATGATTACATTCTTTGTGCGGAGTGACGAAGGAGAGGTTTTTTTTTTCGGGAGGGATGGAGGTATGCATGTACCATACCGTCGGAATAAGTTTCAAGTGTGTAATTATTTTAGAGAGGGCTATCATCAGACTGGAACGTTGTGTGAAATGAAAAAAACTTGAGTGAAAAATGTGCGCGGCGGCTCTCTCGCCTCGACTGTATTTTATTAGAAAAAAAAAAGAGAGGAAGAAAGAAACTGGGACAATTGCATCAACTTGGTGGAATTATTATTTAATTTGCAGTTATTCTTTGTTTGAAAAAGTCTTTTAAATGTCTTTTGCGTTATAATGAAGAGTTTGGTAATTTTCAATTTGAAAAATCGTTAACAAATTTTTGAGTCTTTATAAATTGATGTTTTACCATCAGATATAAGGAATTGACAGGGCTGTTTCTCAAACATTTATAAATAAATTTCTACATGAATCAATAAAATTTATACTCTACTACCTATGTTTAAACTTCGCTGCGATCGTGCTACAGGTAAAAAAATCACACGATAATTAATTCTAACTGTGACTATAGTTATGAAAGATAAAAAAATAGGAGCGCACAAATGCATTCTTGCGAACAAAAGTAAAGTGTTCTCAGCAATGTTCAAACATGATTATGCGAGAGAGTAGACAGACTGTTGTCAATGTAGATGACGTTGATTACAATGTGATGGAGCAATTTTTGCTCTATGTATATTGTGGAAAAGTGCCAAATATTACAAACTCAGCCAAGGCTTTATTAGCAGTATCAGATAAATGTGAAGTTTTAGAATTGAAGAAGATATGTAAAAAAAGTTTATGCAATGGTGTGACTATTGAGAATGCTTGTGAAATGCTACATATAGCAGATTTTTATAATTGCAATGAATTAAAGGCTGATATTATCACTTACATAGCTGATAATGTGAAAGATGTGTTACGCACAACAAGTTTTGATGATCTGTCACACAGCAAACGCACTCTCTTTTAAAAGATATATTATGTGGATTAGTTGGGCGAAGAATCGATTGAAATAATTTGTGTGAAATTTAACTAATGATATCTAAAATGTTCTTAATTGAAAGAAATCTTATGTGCAAATGTTAGGTGAAGAATCTTGAAACTTTGTGAGATTTGACTAATCAAATATCTTTGGAATATTTAGTAAAATTCATTTTTAATTTTATCGCTTTTAAACTTTTTTCAAGAATGTTATTTGTTAAAAGTTTTTTTTTTCAACTGTGTCAAAAATAAAAGCTTGTGATACAAAATTTCATCATACCAGTTCTTTTAAGAAACCTTTCATTTTCATCTCCATAATAACACTCCATTTCACAAAAACCGCAAATCACGTCCTCTCATTACGCAAACAAATACATACTTGCATATACAATCACAGTAGTTTTCGTTATAAAAATCCTCAACCAAGTGGAAAAAAAAGTATCCACCAAAAAGCAACAAAAAAAAAAAAATCAAAATACCACACGCCAAGCAAACATATTTTCCCATAAATACTTCAAAGCCCTTTGGAATATTAGCAACAACGTCGTGACTCCACAAATAGAAGACTGAAAGAAGAAAAAAAAAAAGAAGAAATCAGCATATCACCGCTCGCCTCGAGCGTTCATACACGGCCGTCAAAACTGCATAAAAGCTTCTCTCTCTCTTAGGTTCCCATAGTAGCTCGAGTTGCATTTCTCTCTCTCTCCCTTCTCTCCATCTGTATATATACGTGCTGTATATGTCACACAATGCTCCGCGACAAAACAAAGCTGCACGCGCACGAAGTCGCAAACTCCCCCGCGCGCTTCCTTTGTGCTCGGCGCGTTTCGCGATTTCCAAATCGATTCGCCCTCCCCCCCTCATGCTAATTTGTCGTCGTCGCGGGTCTACATTTCTATTCGCGTAGGTTGCAGGACTTATATATCTTCTTTTTTTTTGGCGATTGTTGCGCAATGCTTTTCTCGATCGAATTTCCATTGGATTTAAATCTAAAATCCACGCGACATAGTTATAATTGTGCGTATATAGTTTCGACGTTTTGGGTTTTATATTATAGTCGATCGAATAATTGCAACATTCTCTCGCATGTATATATATATATATATATATTTACTCACGCTCGAGTAAATTCACTAACGAGCAGCACTGTTCGCGCGTACGACAGATTTACGCGATCGGCTATTTTCAGAATGCTTTCTCTCTCTTTTTTTTTCTTCTCTCGCTTGAAAGCAATAGATCGCTGTGGAATTTTCGATATATAATATAGAACAAAAACAAAATGTTTTCATCGTCGAGTCATACCTGAAAAGATACACACCTGACGAGTGTGCATCGTAAACCACGATAAACTTCCTTTTTTTTTATTAATCGATATCGAGCCAATCAAAGCTTATACACCGTGTCTCTATCGCGTATATATCGATTATCGGCTAATCAATGTATAATCGACGATTTTACGCACGTCAAATGGGAACGTTTGATTGATACGTTCGAGCAGTGATGTTATCGCAGATAATACAATTTACACATATTGATATTTCTGAATGACGCATTATAACTTTCAAGTTTCTTCTTTTTCATGAAAAAAAGAAGAAGAAGAGCGCTATCGTACATAAAGAGCCCATGATAGAATAATAAAAGACAAGGTATATATCGACGACAACACACTAGTGAGACTTATTGCTACCTCGTATATCGCGCGCGAAGGTGCATATAGCGCAGCGAGTCTCAATAAAAAATTTACATGCGAGCACAATAAAAGAGTCGTCGTCGCCGTCGTATAATGCAGCATAATACCACCCGTGGCGGTGACGCCACGTATGTATCTATATACCGAACTATATGGCTTGTCCACGTATATACAGCCGTGTTATATCTAATCTTTCCCCTTATTTGTACTTCACGAAAAAGGAGAGATATAAAAGAGGGAGGGAAGACGCGATGTTATTTTGATGCTTTCTCATCATCGTAGGTGGATCAGGCGAGCGCATCTACAGTCTTATAAGCTTGACCGAAATCAACTTTACTTTATCGGGGATTTATATA
>JAWWMK010000040.1:14499792-14523554 GCA_035047105.1 Galeopsomyia nigrocyanea
ATATGTACACGCCCCCCCCCCCCCCCCCGAAGATTGCTGCTAAACAGCCGCATGGCCGGCATGAATTCATATTGCATTATTGTGCTGCAGTATATATAGCGAGCAAGTTCAAATTGCTCTACCGTCGAGAGTAAGTTCAAGTCAAACAGTTCCGATGCGCTTCACAATGAGGCTGCCGCGCATCGGCGCGCGATGTAATCGTCGAATATATACATACATAGACAGGTACACACATAGAGCGTTATCTTGACTAATTCACGATGCTTCTATCCTATATCGTCTATTATACTTCGTTACCGCCCAGTTATCGCGTGTATATGTGTATCCGATGTTTTAGGGTGCGGACGGATTAACCTTCTTTTTTTTTTCTTTTTTTGCGAAAGAGACGTAATTGTACGTGGCTTTTTAGCTCGCTCTCACTGGTGTAAACGTAATTATACACTGCTACTTTGAGTGTATACTAGAGTAATTTGCACACACACACATACACACGCTTTTGACCTATTACGCGGATTGCAATTAAACGTTAATAAGCTCAGTTAGAGAGAGCGAAAGAGAGATTAAAATACTTTAACGGGGTTATTTTCAGCGACAAATTCTCATTAAAATTTCATCTGCGTTTGTGCCTGCATTTTCTTTTTTTTTAATTCACGACAAGTTGAGCTTTATTACGTTTTCATGGGCGCAACGTATTTGAATATTTCGGCAAGAATGGAAGAGAGGCGAGGGACTGAATTCTCGCAATCCGTGAAAACAGTGCGCGCGAGTGCTTTTAGAGTAAAGGGACAAAACGTTAGCGCGAAAAAATATTTCCGCGAGGGATGGTTGAAATCAAATAGTCTTTGACTGCTGGGAATATCAAAGAGAGACTTTCTTTTTTTTTTATCTTCCATTCGTTACAAAGGTTGAAATAACATCGTTCGTGGGATGACTTTCAAAGGGAAGTTTTCTTTAACGAGAAAAGTTGAAGAATTTTTCTTTTTTTTTTTAATGCTATCTCCGTTTGACAATCGAAAGGAGACAAATGAAAAAGTCTTTCCCGCACTAATTAGTTAGGAAACCCAATTATCCAATAGCAATTTCAACTGGGGGCGTAGTAGTTTCAAATTATGCCCGAAGGCGTGTCTTCGAGAGAGAGAGAGAGAGAGAGAGAGAGAGAGAGAGAGAGAGAGAGAGACGAGAGAGAGAGAGTGAGGCCAGCGAGAAAATTATTTTTCTTTGAAATAAGCTCACAATAACTCGTGATATTACTGAAAAAAGCTTTCCAATTTCTCTCTCTCGCTTTCCACACTCCGTTTATTCACGCAAAAAATCGAATTTTTTTTTTTGCTCTTTTGTTACTTTTTCCTTTTTTTCCGCGAGTCTATACTATCGTGAGCAAAATCCCATTTCGTACATATATATAAGAAAAATGTATTTGAAAAGAAAATCCCTTTTTCAGCTGCTATGCGCGCATTTATCATCTTTAAAACATATATACGCCAGGGAGGCGGAAATAGCGAAAGCTTTTGATAAAGCTTCGACGTTCGAAAGCGTTTGAAGGGAAGCGAAATTCAACCCCTCGAAATTCGCGTTTTGCAGCAGTCGGGTCACATCGATAATATACTTTATACGATTGATGACTCTCGTTTGTTACTCTCTCGCTCTCGCGTTGCAATCATTCCAAACATTCAAACGTAATACAATGAAACGGCAAAATAATTATCGCGTTGTTTCACTTTACGAGAAGAAAAAATGAATGTGATACAAAGCACAATACGATCGCAAATGTAAATGTTAGTTAAAGCTAAAATGATCCTTCATTGTTTCGTGATCCATCGCGAGCTTCCGATAACAGTTAATAACAAAGCGAAGAAAAACCCTACAATTTCTTCTTTTTTTTTTCGCGTACGTGTCCGATCCATTAGCGGAATTAAATTTAATTTAGCTGAAAGCCACCACGGAGAAGAAGCTGTACAAGCTGTGCATGCTGCAAATTGGATGACGCGATTATTCGATGAAGCTTCTCCTTCGTAGCGAGCGCGACATTATCGCGCCACTCTATAATACACACCATATACGATATCGGCGCTTAAATCCCTACGTCAATATTTATCAATAACAAGGAAGAAAAAAAAAAGAAAGAAAGGAAAGAAAAGAAAAGAAAACACACACCCCCTCTGTGCAAGCACGCACGTGCTAACAGAGCTAAAAGCCTCGCCTATCAATTCCTAAAGTGTATCTCTCGTCATCATCATCGTCCAAAAATATACGAGCGACGCAATACGAAAAGAGAAAGAGAGAGAGAGGGATGAAGCAGGCAGTTCCTCATCGCTGACGTCACACGCACACAGCGTTGGACGCTCTAATAAGCCCAAAAAGGTGCAGTAGTAGTAGTAGTAGTAGTAGTCGTCGTCGTCGTTGCTGCTGCTGCTGCTCTGCTCTCTGGCGCTCGCTCGCGAAAGGGTCCCCCTCCCGAAGGGGGTTAATATCGATTACACACACCAATAACTTGAGGGAAAAGTCAAACTCACCGAACATCCGCAGGTGCATGTGCGTCGGTGGATTGTAACTGCCACATGACATCAATACAACCCGGCCTTTCTCCTCCATTCTACTGCTGCTTACTGTCAATTCAGTGCTGCCTTGACTGCTGCTGACACTGCTGCTGCTGTGACTTCTGCATCGTGCGTGGTGATGTGCGAAAGAAAACACAAATCAAACAATAGAGATAATTCGATGCGCGACAAATTAAAAAAAAGGAAAATATAGCGCGTGTGATGTGTGTGTGTGTGTGTGTGTGCGAGTGTGTGAAGCGAACGGACGACGAGCGCGCACTGAACTCAAAGAGCGCGCACGAAGCGAGGGGTTGCGAGCATCAAGGAGAGAGGGGAGAAACACACCAGAGTAGTCGAGTCGATGGACTATACGAGAAGGGAGTTGCGCGCGACTTTGGCTTGCGCGCTTCTTCCCCCCCTTTCGTCGCGCGATATATATGCTATACGATGCTCTTTTTTTCTCTCTATCTCTCTTTTTATCTACCCCCCCACTATACCGAACTAACACCAGACTGCTGAGACTCGTTAGTTTTACAGATTGTCGCGATGGTCATTAATTATTGGCTTGCGGCCTTCTAGCATGCTTTGCTACCTCATTTGGTGTTGTCACGGCGGAGAAGCTCGTTCTCGTCTCTCTCTGAAGCTTGCGGACTGATTGAATTTCATGTTTACGGTGTGCAGTGGTTTGTCTGATTGGTTTGAGATTGTTATATTTTTAATTTTTTTTTTACGACTGTTTTGCTTTTTGTTATTGGAAGATTGAAATACATACCGAGTGAAAACTTGCAAACTTACACGTTTGATAACGAGCGACATAGTTCTCATACCAACCGAGTTTAAAGTGAATTTATACCAATTTAGCGAAAGTTTAATAAAGTCTAGGTTAATTCTGATTACAAACGCAGTTGAACTTTCAGAAGGAAATTGTTCTTCCTTTGTTACAAAGCAAATGATGTAACTGAATTTGCTACGTTGTACAACGCTGATTAGTAAGAATAGAGTTGAATACTGATTGAGATAAGATAACTGGATAATGTACTTCTCAATTTAAAAAAACATCTCGTTTCTGTCTGATTATAACGGAATTTTCTAGTTTTATTTATTTTTTTCATCATACAAATTTAAAAAAAAATCTCGGAAGAATTCACGCCTTGCTTCGGAAAAGAAATTCGCTCAAACAGTAACTTTAATCAATAGTTATTTTTAGCAGTCTAAGACATCCCACTTCTTAATACGTTTGAGCGGCGCATTTATAATACGGCTCTCATTTATCGACTTTCGTGTATATATTTGAAGGCTCTTTCAAAGCTGTGAAAATGTGCCTTGAGTTTACTTACGTCGACAGCCAATTAGCGGCATTGTAAATACATTTTCTATAAATTGCCTCAATGACATCATTGTGAAGGAGATATTTAACGCTTTCTCCTCGTCGTAAAGCTCGCCTTATCCGAGTGGAATTCACTTCATTTGGTATCCATTCAGTAACAATGTGAATATTATTCTAAAAATAGTAGTTGTAACAAAGCTTTACAATTATAATACCTTTCTTGAATACAACAAAAAAAGTTGACTTACTAAATATTTTGAAAGAATGTCTGAGTGATATACTAATTTATATACATTTACTCCTTCTTTGCCTATAACAACTAGACCAAACTTTTCTAATATTTCTGTTATCTGCAAAGAAAAACAATCAATATTACTTATTGAGTTGCTATTCAATGAATGTATAAAGACAATTTACCTCTTCTTCTGACCATAGTCCCGAAGTCACCAAACTCTCAACTAAGTCAGAGCCGCAGAGTAATTTAATTTGTATTTGGGATTGATTTATATTATTCTTAATGTTATCAGGTATCCACTCGACATCTTCATTATTTATATTATTGTCAATGTCATTACTAATATAGGAATTCAATATATTTTGGTGGTGCTGTAAGTTTTCCTTGGTGCTCTTTGGGCTTTTCTGCCTTACTTCCCAAGTGCTCATGCGAATCCAGTCGCTTGATTTAATAGCCAAGTTTAGTAAATCACATCTTGTAGTACTGTCTGCGAGGTCCTTATTTGAACTAGAGCCGCTCACTGGTGATATCACACCTCCAATTACAGTGTGCGTTCGCAGAGTGTGAAGGTGATCACGTGCTCTTTCTGAAATAGGAATTTGACAATGAACAAACATTACCGTCTATACTAAACAAGCAAAATGATATCTGCAACAAAAGTAGTGACTTATTAACTATAATTTTTTTAATGGTTGCATTGACCTACTACATTTTAATTTTGGTACAATTTTCATTGAAGTAAAATATACAAAAAGAATAAATATTATTAGATGTGAATCACATTAATAACATTATACCCCTTTTAAAAAACTATTTAGTAAATTGAACATTAATAAAATTGGCTCAAGATAACCATCAACATATTGTTCAGTTTCTGATTGACTCTCATTGATTGGTGATTCAGAGTTATATTTAGCGATGACTTACTGCCTTTGTATCAATTGTAAACAAAGCATAGTTTTAAAAACTTATGGATTTTTAATTCAAACGGATGAAAAATTGACACAACGGAAGATATTAATTGCAACGTGACCTCATAATTAATTGAGGTTTCTTACTCATTAACGTTGAATGAAATTAAATTGATAAAAACATAACCAAAGTCATTAAAACTTGCTTTGTAAGATAATAACTCATTGAGCAAATAAAAAATTGCATATATTTTTTAAATGACAATACATACCAAACATTCGCAGGTGCATAAACGTTGGTGGATTATATCTGCCACAGCTCATTAAAATCACGCGGTTTATTGGCATTTTATCAGTCTTCTCGTTCCTCGACTCCATCGTGTCTCTCTTTTATTTTTGTTATATGTTAAGTAATCGTAAGACAGAATAAATAAAAGATAGTCGAACGTATTAATTAGCTTGAAAGTGTGCAGTGAGATTTACAAGCGAATTCAAATAATATGATAAAGCGAAAAGTGCATACTGCGAAAGTGAATTGCACACTACACAACACATATATACTACGCAGTTTAGAGGTTAAGTTAGACTGTTTTGGATGATCAGCTGTGCAAAATAGGAAATAGCACATTCTTATGTGTATGTATGTGTGAGAAAGCGACGAGCGCTAAGATTTGAAAATACATTTCACGTAATTTTTTTTCGATGTTATTTATCACCCAGTTATGCATTGATTATTCGTATTTCTAAACACTCAAAATAAATAAAGAACAATTTAAAAAAACAGTCCATTTAATAAATCAAAAGTTAATTTATTTTTCAATTCTTTTTGTACATAATTAATTCCTGTTCCACTTTTTCCAATGAAAAAAAAAAACAAAATATTTTAACGAGCATAAGTAAGTATTTGTTAAAATTGATATGATTTAGTCTCAATATAGTTCTTCGGAAAAACGTTTGTATTTGAAAATCGCATAATACGCTTAGGAATCACTACAAAATATTTTTCTTTAGGTGAAGCTTGCAGCACTTTGTAAAATTGCGCAATTACGCAATTTTCTATCGATCCGTTTATTTGTAGAGAGAGTTTGTCGTGTCAAGAACAGATGGCGCTTGAAGTACGATATCCTTAGATATCCTTATTAAAAAAACATGTAAAAGAATTTATAAAAAAATCCATAGGTAACGTATTAAATTATCTTTATTTAGCAGTGAGGATTCACCGGAAGCGTGCAAATAGGTGGTCAATAAATAATAGAATGTTTTGTCTAATATAACTAATGGATATGTTTGATTTTTGCCAAAGCGCTCGCAAATAATAGCATCTTTATGAGTGTCTAGCAATTTATTAGCATTTATAAATACAATAGTAAAATGTGTAAATTATGCTGGACACGTTATTTTTATATGAAAGTATAAGACATTTACGATCAACTAATCAATTAAAAAATAGCATTTTTCTATTGAAATATTATTATTGCGAATAGTTTATAACTTATTATATTTAAAAAGCAAATATCTGGAATTATAACTGAAGAAACTACGTTGACTTGCTCTATGCAAAGAAGATATAACATCTTATCAGCAAAGCCAGATTGCACCACGAACATCACATCAACCCTGTCTCGCCAGAGCAATCTCATGAGGATCATATCGCAGCACTGGAGAGTGATTAACCATAATACAGAGTTTGCAGTCGAGCTCTTCCCCTTGTATACGCACAAGACGTAGGCGACGTCAAAGAAAGAGAGAGAGAGAGAGAGAGAGAGAGAGAGAGAGAGAGAGAGAGAGATGCTGTGCGCAATCAGCAGCGCATTGACCAGTGAAAACAACCGGTAGTCGTTATCCTCTACGCTTCGGAGAACTCCTCCATGTGCTGGCTGTTGCTTTGAGAGAGATGTTGTGCTGGACGATGAATGTGAAAGCATAATTTTCGACGGAATTTCGTTGAATGTAGTATTTTTTTTATTTGTATATTTTGACAGCATTTATAAAGTTACTGAATATATTTTTCATTATTTTCAAGTTTATGGAATTCAAAAGCATTCTGCATTGAAATATGAAATTAAAAAAAAAAAATTTCTTTTTTTTTTATTAAAAATACTGAAATATTTTATATTATAAAGTTCACATTCTATTTATTCGATTTTCAAAGCAGCTTAAACCGATTCCACATTTGAATATTAAATATTTCTATTTATTCAAGCGTTGAAAATTACTTATTCAAGAGTAATATTCGCGCACGAAATAACTGCGTTATTTGTAATTTAATTCTTTTGAATAACTGGAATTTAAAATTAAAATTTAAACTTCATTAATGTACATTCGTGATTTCAAACGAATTTTTTAAATGTTTTTTCTGTTAAATTAACAATTTATAAATAAGAGATTTAATAAAGCAATTAAATAAATTTAAACAAGTTTGAAATGAAAATAACTTTGTTTCCGTGCTTATCATAGGATAATACTAATTATTATTTTCCGTAAAAGGAAATTAAATTTGAAATTGAAGTCATAAATTTGATAGGAATAATAGGATAGGAGAATGATGAAAACTTGCACACAATAATTCTTGCTTAATAATACACAAATTTTATTTAAATCCGCATAAGCAGAGAAAATCATCATCATCATAATCATCGCCATTGTCATTAATTATGTTCGATGAACAGAGTTGCTCTTCGTCATATTCGCGACAGTCATACGAGTACACATGTAATTATATAACGTATGTACAATAATAAGTTTTCTCTCGGCTGTCTTATCCCTTTCACTTTTTTTTTCAACATTTTCGCTCACATTTTGTGTTGTGTCATTTTTTTATCATTTTTTTTTTGTATGTGTCAATGTTCGTGTCTTTCACTCCCTCGCATATAACATTCTTCATTAAACCGCGCTCTTGTGTCTTCTTTTTTGTTTTTTTTTCTCGTTACTTCTTAATCTTTGTTTTGTTAATGATAATTAATAATGATAAATCGATTAATAATAATCATAATAGATATTAATAAAATCATATTAATGAATTTTTTTTTTTTTTGCATAATTTTCTTTTTATCATTATGTGCTCTTTACGAGTTGGACGTTCAAAAATCATCATTCGCTGACAAATCAAATGATAAAGAAATATCTTTCTCACGCTTATATACTTATTACAAGAACCCTTCACACATCGACGCACTAATTGATTTCTCATGCAACGCGCGCAGGGCGTTATAAATGTCTGGCGTATTCTGTGTATTGTCCGTGTTACGTATGTTTGTGTATGTCTCTGTGTGTCTCTTCGTTCGTCCTCAACCCTTTACTCGTTTATTGTTCTACAAATGTCTGTGTGTGAGTGTCATTTGTTGTATAATATAGTTGTTTGTGTTTGCTATACTGCCCGTAACACGCTATTTCACTCACTCATGACCAGCCACTCGTTCGTAATAATATTACATAATAACATTATATTCATTTTTCTTTTTCTCCTTAAATCGTAGTTACAACGTTATCCGTTTACAAACGTGAAACTGGTATAGTTTTTTTTGTAATTCATTTTTTATGCAATTTTTGTTACTTTTTTTTTAAATATCCACTAAGCATTCTCTACCATTGATTAAATGCTCTTAGTGCCGGAGCCTCTCGCGGTTGCTCATACCCACAACTCTCACTCTTTCGCCTCTCGACCGCGTCTCTCTCTCTCTCTCTCTTTCTCACTGTTTCCATCTCGGCTGACCAAAGCCACGGCTCTACTACTGCCGGTGGCTCAGCTACGACCGAGAAAAGGACCGCACTTTTTCTCCGAAGTAGTCTGTCGCCACGCCTTACATCCCTTTTCTACCTTTCTTTCTCTCTCAGCCGCAGGAGTTTCGGTTTTTAGGATTTCAGCACCTGATTAAGGCTCTCGATGGGGTATTTATACATTATACGGATATTTACAAAGCCAATTTTTGAGATACATACGCTCGATACCGTTTTTCTTTTTTTTTTTCATTATTTTTCGATAATACCTTGCAATACAAATGATACAATGTATACAATTTTGGCTCTCATTGGTGAGATTCTAATAAATATCTTTTCAACATTCACTAATAATGATAAACATATTCATTAGGATCTGTCAAGTTTACGTGTATTACACACTAGGATTACGAACGAATTTACCAAAAAGCACTGACTACCAATTATTATCCGGCAAAGCGAAATCCCACGTCCTTTACAATACACAAGTTTAAAACATTTACTTTACAGAATACAGATAAGTGTCCCGTCAACTTTGTTAAATTCATTCTTTCATCAACGTCTTAAAAACTATAATTATACACACAACTACAATAATAATTCGTATCAGTCAATTTTGAGAAACTCCTGCGCTTTATTTATTTAATTTCCCAATCCTTGAGAGATAATTTAGGGGAGACATGACGGTCGAGGCGACGATCAAAAAACGCAGGCACACACTCACGACAGTGCATACCCGTTTTACGCTCGATTTGTAGTTCATTATTATTTTTTTTTTTTGTGTATTTTTTTGTATTCTTTATAGTACTCATCTAAACAATTAAAGCAGCAAAATGTTTTGAGGAAAAATTGTTCGTAGACGGCGGATAGGGGGCGACTCGGCGCCCGAGACGTTTTTTTTTATTATTTATACTTATTATTTTTTTGTTTATTACGAGCGCTAATCACTTCGTACGCACTGTTTTGTTTGGACATCATCATATATCTTTTTTTTTTTTTTACTTTTTTTGGTAATATTATTTTTTTTTTTTCGTCTGCTTCACTTGGATACTCTCTTTCCCATCCTGTCGTTTACACATTTAAGGATCATTTTGTCTTGGTGCGCCGGAAACTTTGTTTTTTTTTAAATGTTTGCGTGCGTTGATAAAAGCCGAGTAGAAAAAGACTGCAAGTGTCGTGTGAATATTAATGTGTTATACTTCCGGTTTGTGATTCGTCATTGCACCGAACGACTTTTTTTTTGTTTTTTAAAAATCGCTTTTATATAACGCATCAGCTTTCGAAGATCTCGTCCTTAACGTCCTTTTTTTTTTGTTATCATCGCCTTAACTTACGGTTATTTTTTCACTTTTCAAGTCATTACGTATAAGCTTGGTTTAGTTTCTGATTCTGATAATTCTAATAGACATCTAAAAATAACACCCATTTTGTCATTAGTTACTTCGTTAGTTTTTTTTTAATTACTCCAAGACTGCGACGCGTTTTTTTTCTCTAAAACAATCGATCAAGCATTGTTATTTGTATTTTATATCCAAAGATCGTGGAAACGTAGCACACACCGCCGAACACTCGAGGACTTTGAAATTCTCGTATTTGAAAAAACCATCTTTTCTTTGTTCCGTCATTTTAATGTGTAATCACCCTATTCCTATCCCCCTATTCGATGTAAACCTACTTATATGTTTCTGGATTTTGAGCCTTTCGTAAAAAAGTGGGCCAATAGCGGCGTTAGAAAAATAAAAAACAAGTCATCGGATGTGCACGACTCCTCGAAGTGTTTCAGCTTCACTCCCCAAATCGCCAACCCCCTAAGTATCGAACTTTGTTTCTCGAAGCGCTTCATCTTAATCTATTTGGCCGTGTCCTCGGTGTTTCGGCGGTGGCGCGGCTTGAAAATCATTGCTTATTTACGTAGTGCTTTTAAAACTTTGCTTTTTTGTTTGTTCTCTCAGTCGCGAAAATCGTTACAAAAGTCTTTTCATTCATCTGAGAATCATTTTTTTTTTCGCGAGAAAGATTCGTTAAATCTGCTTTAAAATACTGCGTCGATCTAAAGGTATTGCTGTTGCGCCCGTTATTCTTATAGCAGCGAAGCTTTACGGTTTTTAATTCTTTGCTTTCGAACTTTTCGTCGCGAACCTTTTGTTCTTTTTTATCCTTTTGCAACTGCTTTTCGAGTATTTAAGAAAAAATTTTTTTATCAATTTCATTTACCAACAAAAGACTTTTACTGAGACCGACATATTCATTCATTTGGTTCGGTTATTTTTTCAACAGCGAGTAACAGTCAACCAAATTGGCGCTACTTTCTCTGAACTGAAATGTTTTTATTGAAATGAACTCACGACTCGCATCGCTTTAATTTTTATATTCCAAAGCCAAAAAAGCAGATAGTACAAATACGCTCACCGACGGATAAAACTTGTAGCATGTTTTCCACGGGCAACAAAGAAAAACGTTTGCATAATACTTGCAGTTCCAAAGTCTATAACGTATAATATTAAATAAATATAGATATAAGTAAATTTAGATAATTTTATGTACATAAATACAATTGCACGCCACTACCAATTTCACTTTCAGCCAATAAATATTACTAGATACTATATAGTTTATATACATCAGTCCGAAATACTTCGTGCCTGAACTAAGACAAAAATGTTGCACACAAAGAACATCTTACATGATTTCATGTTTTTTATTACGTACGAACTTTTTTAATATCAGAGAAACATTGTTTTCAACTAATGAATAGTTCCAAATAAATTTATCATAAAAGTTTTTCAATGCAAAATAAATTATTAAAAATTTTTTTTAATTTAAAGCTGTAGAAAAGGTAAAGATGCTGGGCTTAATAAAAAAAAGTAAAAGGAGGAAAAACGTGCTACAGCTGGAATTACATACAAAAAGTACATGTAAAACTTACACAGCTGGACTCTGACGTGCCTGAGAAGGCTGAAAAATGAAAGAAACAATGCACAGTAAATAAAAGCTAAAACGTGTTTAATTAAAAACTTGCAATTCCTCGAGAGCTTAGAAGTTTGCACTCTGCAAAGTTCTTTGAACTTTGTGATTCAATGTTTCACTGACTTTAATCTGCTTTCTTGGCTTAGCTCATCAATTGAATAATTAACTCTGTTGGTTTATTAAGCGGAAGATTTATCCGAGGCATTCTCGATTCTGTTTACTCATAATCGCCTTTCTCGCGCCGAGTTTTGACGTTAACCTTCAACACTATATTCAAACGAGGAATGTTTTGTGCGAATTCAACAACTCGATATTTCTCCTTAAAATACTTATAAGTATCTGTGATGTGTGATAAAACTCTTAAGTTGTTAAAAAATAAAACACGAAGAATAAATAAAATATTTGCCATGAGTATTTTCCAACCACGTGTGTATGTGTGTACATCGACCGCCGCTAGTTAATAAAAAAACAATCAATATGATTGTTCGAAAAAGTTCTTCCAATCAGACGATGTGCAAGCGCATTCTTGATACAACAACGCGCGCCTTTCCGTTGTTCTTTTTTGTTTTTTTTTGCTAGCTCATCCAAGTTAACGTGACGAAACTCAGCAGTCGAGGGTGAAAAACTTTGAAAGAGAAAACAAAAAGAAAAAGAAAATTCCCAGAATCGAAAGTGCCTCGACGTTGGCGCACAAGAAATTTATATTGTTTTGCTTTTTCTTCGGATAATTCTTGGAATCTCGCGTCACAGGTGCGACGTTGCACAAGATCCTCTTTCTCTCAACCAACACATATCAGGTTTTTTTTTTATTTAGAGATCACTCGTTACTTTTTTTTGTAAATTTTTCTTTTATGTCAGTCTATCTAATCTTAAAAATCTACATCGCAAGCTTTGACTCCGTGACCTTTTCGTGAAAAAATGTCTTTCTCTCTATCCTCCTTCCTCTCGCGTTCTCATTTTTTTTTGTATTACACTTCTTGGTGACTTCGAGACCTTGTTTAAAGAAAAAACAGCTAAAATTTACACCTCACTTTTTCGTCGAGAGAAAACGATGGTTCATTAATTTGTTATTATTTTCATTCTTTTTTACAAATAAATTACCAAAGTAATCATAAATTCCGCGTTTTCGAATTTAGATACACATAAATTTAATTAAAATTAAAATTAAAAAGAAAAAAAATGAAAGATTCTTTTTTTTTGTCCATCTCGAAGAGGCTTTTTGAAAGAAAAAGAAAAAAAAAATTTCATCAGTCGATAGCACTCAATTTTTTTTTTTTGGACCACTCAGCCGCATTCGTCCGTTACTCACACTCACGTTTTTCTACTGATACACCGGAGCATCATTTTTTTTTAAAGGCCGAACTACAGGTCGGTCGCTAAAACAGGTGATGAAGCATATGTTTTACACAAGGGTCTTACAGAATTTGTACTTTTTATCTCGAATGCAACGAGATGTGTTTCTTCTTCGTTATTACCTTAATTAATTAATAATAATATTAATAATGCGCGATTTTTGTTTGTTAGTTTAATTGTCGTGCTGAGACGCACTGTAAAATCGAAAAGCCAAAGCGCCTTTTTTTTTAAAAAAAAGAAAGACGTCTTGGCTTGACAAATGTGTGTGTGTGTGTGTGTGTGTGTTGTTACAATAATCGAAAGTACGATTGACAGAACAAAAATCTTTAAAAATTCACTTCGAAAATAAAAAGAAGATAACCGTTGCAATACTTTCTAACGCTTAAACTATGAGGTCTCATTAGTTTTTCTCACAGAATGGACTTAAAAAAACACAAAAGATTAAATGAATGCCTCGACAAGGAAAACAAAAAAAGGTATAATAAAAACCGAAGAAACGACGAATATTTTTGTCCACAGGCAATCGTGTTTTCGAGAGGTTAAATTTCTATGTCCTTACGTACAACTCTTAAAAGTTAGTTCTCTATCCCTCGAGCGTGCGTGAAAACAACTGGCATGTATCGATTCCTCGCTTGTACAATAACAAATCAACTGTCTTTTTTTTTTCTCTTATTTTTTTTAGTCACTTCGTGCACAAAAAACACATTCTCTCGCTTCCTCGCACTCGCGCATGCAAACTGTCATTCTTCTTTTTTTTTTTAAGCACGTACGTGTGTTTATTTCAATGTGACGCATTGCTCCTCTGTAGATTGCACGACTTTGATTCGATGATGGTCGCCACAAGCTCGAAAAAACCGTTAATATACCATTTTTCGAAATTTCGCCCCTCCTCGACATTCTTTTTCAAATATGTACAAATTCACATTATATAATGCTCCGCGTGGCCGTTTTTTGTTTTTTTTTATATCCCCAATCAGTCTCTCTCACTTTGCTCACGCTCTCACTCTCGCACTCTCACACTCTCGTCCACGTGTCTTTTTTTTTTCCTTTTTGTGTGTGTATGTGTGAAGAAGAAGAAGAAGAAGAATAGATGAGATCTTCCCTTTCTCTCTCTCGGTCTCTTTAAAAAAAAGGACTTTATCTCGATCGCGAGGGTGACTTTCTTGCTCTTCCTTAATGTCCAGGACGACGCTGATGCGCTCTCTCACTCTCATCTTCAATGTCGTTCCGAGATCTTCTACTTGCTGCTGATAATGTTGCCGATGCGCGTCCTCTTTCGCGGCCTTCCACGTTGCTTCAACGTACCACTGCTGCTGCTGCTGCTACTGCTGCTGCTACTATCTTCCTGCCCCCACTTGCCGCCACCCCCGCGCCGTCTTCTCGTCTGTAAAAATTCAAGAAGAATGTTATTATTTGCCTCTCGAGTGTAGATTTATATAGATTGAAAATCTGTCGGTTCGAAATATCACAGGATATGTCATTTACGATAGAAAATTTCAATGATAATTCTGGAGCGTTCAATAATTAAAATGGACTTCCTTGCCGGTGAATAATATCTCACAATTTAATTAAGCAAAATTCAGACGGAGAACTACTGTTACAAAATTTAGATTTAGACTTGCAAAATTGATCAGAATTGAAAATAGCTAAGTTATTCTGACTTGCGTTAACAAACAATCTATTATTATCGTTTCCTACGATTGAAAATTTATTATCGAAGAACAAAATTTTCGAACTAGACAGAAAACTCATAGAGGTTTTATCAATTCGCTCGGAGTAAAGTAATATCCCAAAGATTTTGCCAGTATCGCTTTTTTAAAGATTTAAAATTGTAGGATCGCGCTGTTCGAAAGAGAGAGAGAGAGAGAGAGAGAGGTGACTTCAACTCTCGCTGCTGCACGTTTTTCTCGTACATTTTCCATTGGGGCCGTTGTATGTGTGGCCATACCCCCTTCCTCTTCCTTCACCGTTTACTTCCTCTCTATACGGCTATATCGGAGCGAGCGCGCGCGCTCGCATTATTTATCGAGCAGATCGTCGGAATTTCCTCCGTCTTTTCGCTTTTACCCTGAGAGCAAAACGACCAACGTGTGCAACGTAGGTTATCCATTTTCCGTTTAGGTATTATACGCTTAGCATCGAGCCATGTTTCAAGAGAACCTCCCCCAAACGTCTCTCTCCTCTACTTTCTTTCTTTTCTTTTTTTTTTATTCTTGATGTCATACTTAAGTTTCTTCGCGACGCAAAGACGATATGGCTTCATTGTCGTCGTTACTCTCTTTTCTCGATACAATTTCGCAGCTGGACTTTGACAAAAAAAAAATTTATTGCTTGTCGAATTTTTCGCAATAACGTAGTAGGACAAAAAAAAACGTTGACTCGAGAAAACAAGAGAGTATATTTCTCCATTCATCACGCACTTTTTTTTCATCCAACCCCGTCGTAAAACTCCGTTTCCGCTCGAAAAACCTCGAGTGATTAATTATCGAGAGCGAAGAAGAAAAAAAGCGTCAAATCATCGCTTAAAATCGCGCGAGAAAAAGGCCCCGAGACGATTTTCAATCAGCCACTATATGTGTGTGTGTGTTGCTGCCGTCTACGAAGAGGCAAATTTACGAGCGATCCTGCACGGCAACGGGTATATATAACCAACGCGCTGCAAGCTCTCCCTAAACCTATATGTATATACCGAAACCCAGCAGCGTAGTTTCTACCAAGATGGATGGATACCTGCGCGAGCTTGCACACACACACGCACACACACACACATAAACATACACATACGAGAATCGTGATGCATTTTTGAAAAGAACGGTATAACTTCGTTTGTTCTCGTCTCCACGCGGCGATATGTATATACATTTCGTTCTGTTGAAGACTTTGTAAATTGTTCAATAGCTCGGAATGTTTTTCTCTTTATCGTCCAAGCGAAACGTGTTTGAAATACATCGAGAGTCTACTTCTCAAATAACGTCAAAACAAACTTATCGCCAAAAGTCTATCCACTAAATGCGAAACACGTGTTTGTCGAAACAAGAAAAAAGATGACAAATTATCCCGAGCGCATGAATCGAATAAAAAAAAAAGGGAGGAGAGAGGGTGAACTCTATGGAACTCTCTCTCTCTCTCTCTCTCTCTCTCTCTCTCTCTCTCTCTCTTCGTTCGGAAGCTATATAGTAGGAAGAGGAGGACATTAAAAGTATCGTCACGAGCTCGGGGCGATAATCTCGAGGCGCGCGCGCGCGAAAATTAATTTCTGCAGCATTAGCGCAGCCAGGCAAGTCAGGCTGTTTATCGGCGACGCGATTAAACGCGCGAACCGTTATTAATTTTCGTTTACACGTATCATGCCGAAGTTCGAGGCTCTGTATTATATAAAAGTATATATAGAAATTGTGCGACTGACCTATAGATTGTCCATCATCTCGGAAAGGGTGAGCCTGGAGGTGGACATCGCAACGCCGCTGTCGCTGCTGCTCTGCACGCTGCTATGGTCATCGGTGTCCGATTGGTTGCTCGTGTATCCAATCACGTCGACCTCATCTGTAACAGTAATTGAAATCCCACACCCATTATTGAATGTCAAATTACCCTCCGACGCTCTATATCTCTCTCTGTTATTATCCTGATTATACGCCCCGTACGTCTATAGCCTACGTATTATATTCGCTCGATCGCTCGCTCTCGCGATCTATCGATGTTTGTCTATGTATCTCATTGTTCTGCCTATGACTTTACTCATTTGTTATAATCATTCGCTGTAAACGTCGAGCATTTGCTTTGTTGGTATAACAATCGCGATGAAATATCGAGTTGATGCGTTCACAAAAAAAAAAAAAAACGCAACAATTCCCATTGTACAACGCGTTAAAAATTACCTTTCCGAGAGAGTAGGAGGGGTGAGAGTGAAAATCGATGCGGACAGGGCGCAGCAGCAGTCCGAAACAATTTTCGCTGCTGCTGCTGCTTGGTCTCTCTCTCTCTCTCTCTCTCTCTCTCTCTCTCTCTCTCTCGCGCGCGTATACGGGGAATTTTATGCGAAATCGATACGCGCGCGCGCGCGCTTTTGGCCACTCCCCGACTTGTGTGCGGAACAAGTGTAACGACAACGAGGGCACGTGCAATACCCACGTGCGCCTATCTCTCTCTCTCACTCGAAATGGACGACGATAAAGAGAGAAAGGGAAAAAGGAAAAAGTGGCATTTAGGTTTTTAAAGACGAGAGAGAGAGAGAGAGAGAGAGAGAGAGAGAGAGAGAGAAATTAGTGTGGTCGAGGCTTGAAGTAATTGATGGTGATTGGAATGGGTTTGGTTTTGCGAGAGAGAGAGAGGGGGGTTTTACGGCTGAGCGTACGTTGAGTTATACTACTTCGGCTAGAGTGGAATTATCTTTTTTCGAGGATTTTTGTTAATAATTTTGCGGGGAAATGGTCTGTACAGTTAATTTTTTTGACGAGGAAAGTTATGAGAGATCTTTGGATTGACAGTTATAATTGAACTTCAAGATTTCTTATGTAAGCTTACTCGCGTAAGTCAATGAGGTAAGATGAAGCTGAAACTGACGAACCGCATTTATGATAAACTCGGTGGTGGCTTGACGAATACATATAAAATTATCGCTTATTAATCATCGATTATTAATCGACTTGTTCTCATGTTAGAACGACGAACGAACAGTTTGAAGAGTGCAACATCAGTTTCATCGAAATCTATCTTTGCTTTCCGAAGTTATTCGTATCGCTATTCGATCTGTCAGCTTCAACTTCATCGAGGTAAAATAATTCTTATCCCTCAAAATTTACCGTTAAAACTCTTCTTTCCTTTCACCGCGAAAAGATAATTTTTTTGTCGTTATAACGTATCGACATAAATTTCCATGTGACTTTTACCTAGTGTGTGTGAGGGTGAAAAAAGTGATTTTTATATTTTCTCGATACACTGTAAACGCACCGACGAGCGATATTCTTCGAGTTTGACGCGCAATTTTTCGCGCCTCATCAGCTCTCCGACTTTAACGGGGCTTATTTCTCGCTTGTATGCCTTTCGCTACTCGACGTATACAATTTTTTTTCCCCGAAAAATAAAAATGCCTCTCTGTAAATTGCAATATTTGCGCGAGTGGAATACAACTCCGCGATGCGCGAATTGACGTTTCAAAGTTGAACGCACGCTTCGATTTTTTTTCCATCGAATTCTAGCTAGTTTCCATTCGAATTGGCAAACACGATGTTGATACCGTTTGAAAAGAAAATCGCTGCGTGGCAAACTCTCTATAGCAAATTGCATCGAAATGTAATTACACTCGATCCATCGACATGATGAGCTTCGTCCAACCGAAAATTTACCTCGTATACGCGGCATGTCAATTGCAAACTCTGTTAACCCCGAGAATTTTCGAAAAAAGCTCCCTCTATCCCTCAGTAAACAAAGTAAACACGACCGCACCGTATAAGGCTCACGTAACGTATTACACGCTCGACGCTGCTGCGATCTTCAAAAAGTACACTCTTTCTCTTCTCGAAAAAAAAAGAAAAAAGCGCTGACGTGCATCCGAAAAATGCGCAATTTCGAACGCCGAAGCCTTGTCGAAGTATTGGTTTCGCGTTAGCAAAAAAAAAGAAGGCAAACGCTTGTCTGGTGGAATCGCTCAAAAGCAAACATTCGACGCGCGCATACGTTAAAGCCTTTTTTTTGTCAAGTACTCTTAGGCAAGAGATACGCGCTTAGGAATTCTTTTATCTGCGCGCTCGTCCATGGAGTTATTTGCATTTTTGACTATGCGGCGTTAAAATTTTTTTTTGCCCTCGCTCGAGTGTCATTTTGCAAGTGTTTTTACCGCTGTAGTATAGTCTGTAGTGCATTCACATTCATTTGATTATTATTTTTTCGATGTGCAGACATTCATCTCGATAAACTAATTGAATTTACATTGTAAAGAGACGTTACATCTTCAATCAAAGATTTTATCGTTCCCAACCATTACAGCTACAAATGTAGCGAGCAATAAACTAACTATCCTGTCTCCCTATCTCTCTCCTAACTTACTGCAACAGCTGCAAATTTGAATTCGAATAATAAATAAATCCTCTTTACGAGGCATCGCAACGGCGTATATCCCATACTATAGAAATAAAATCCCTCGCGTAGCTTTGGAAGGCATCCTCCCGATGGTTTTAAACAAGAGAGAAGAGCTGGATTAGCAGTAGCAACAAACAGCGAGCGTAAAACCAAAAGAGATTTGCCTGTAGGTAAAAGTGACAAAGAGTCGTGGTAGCTCTAGCCGCGATAAATTAGAAAAGATAAAAAAAAAGAAGAAAGAGAGAAAGGGTTTTTTAGAGCTTTACATCGATATAAAAAAAAAGAAAAAGAAGAAACGTGCAGCGAATGCGGGCACGAGTTTTATTTGTCCTTCCGCGAGTGTTTACGGGCATGTCCGCAACGCGTGGCAAACTGGACTGTCTCCCTATCGGTGGATTACACTTGTGTTATACCTTTCTTCCTATCGAGAGCGCGTCGTTTTAAGTTTTCAACGTGCACGGGGGGCAGATGAAATTTTTTACGCTCGCGCATTTTTTCGATGCTGTAAAACTCGTCTAGCCTCGTGAAAGTTTCGAGCGTAAAAATTTGTCGCGTATTGTTTTCTGAATTCGATCATCCATTTTTTTTTATATCGAGTTATTACAACGTGACAAGTCTCAATTAAGCGAACAAAAGGCCTTACCAACGTCAAATTCACGACGACGATATAATATCCGTGAATGGCATTGAAGGACGTGAACTGACTTTCTCATCATCATCGTGCACAAAAGCGATAATAAATGACGCGGTGTATATAAGCAAGGATGAAGCGCAAAAAAAAAAGGGAAAGCGAGCGATTAGCTTGCACGAGAGAAGAATGAAGTTGTCGGCCGAAGATTAGGGAGCTTTCGATGCATAAACTTAGCACACCGGGCGAGGATCATTAGGCGGAGAGCGCGCACAGCTCGATACACGCCCATTATGATCCGTGTTAACGACGTCGTTTACGCGACGACGCCGACAACGACGACGACGACGCCGCGTGTTTAATGGCCCGATAAAAAGTTCCGAAAAAAAAAATCGAGGAGAAGGGTTGAACGAAGCAATTTCAGTACGAGGGTAACAATGGCATTGTCATGCCATTAGAATGATTAGTTGATTGATGCGAATAGAGAGGGTGATGTATCTGTATCGCGTGTGTATCGTATGATTTATCTGGGATGGATGGACGTTAGAGATATGTTGATTATTTTTTTTTATAAATTGACCGGAGCTATATGATTAATTTGCCTAAGTAGATTCCGAGAAAATTTGCAATTCAACGTACGGAAAAATATAATTTTACGGTGTATATACCGGAGAGCACGTAAGAGTTTATTAAAGAGCGAGATAAAATTGTAGATTGCATAATGTTAATTAGCCGGGAAAATTATCATAATGAAACTCCCTAGACTGTGAAAATGCTCGTACGCGGCGCACACAAAAACGATCATAATCGCCGCGTTGAACAAAAAAAAAATTATATATAAAACACAAAAGAATACGTGTGAAACGTTAATGTTCGTTGTTTATTTTTTTTTTCTTGTTCGACTCATTTTTTTTTTCGTCGTTTGACTGACAGACCGACAAGTTGAGCAATAAATAATAAGGAAGTATAATATAAGAATCTTTCCGGCAGTGTGGTATATATATAGGAAAAGCCCTCCATAATTGCTCGCTCGTAACTCACTGCCCCATTGTATGCGGGCGTCTTATCTTTCACGCGCATAAAATTGCAAAAATTAACATCTGTCGGGCGCGTAACGAGCGACTTTCGAGAAATCCTTTCTTGCTGCTGCTGCTGCATTCTCGCTCTCAAATTAGTCATGTACTTTCTTGGCTTGTTTTCTTCTTCTTCTTCTTTGTGTTATACGGAAAGAATGTTTAACTACGTTTTTGCTGAAACTTGATCGATCCTTTCTACGTATATTCTTGCAACACGTGAGAAAGATTATTAAACACTTTGCATGAAAATTTCTTTTTTTTGTCTCTCTCTCTCTCTCTCTCTCTCTCTCTCTCTCTCTCTCTCTCTTCTCGAAGCTGCAGCAAGATAAAACACGATCTCACTCGCGCGTTGCATACACGTTTTACAGGGGGAATTTAAAGGCTTGAAGAGTTATCTCGATCTCGAGGGCAATCGAGGAAGAGGAAAAGCTTTTGCGGGGATTTTCTATCCTTGTTTTTTTTCTCTCCCTCTCACACGACTCATTACCACGAAGATTGCACGAAATAAATAGAGGCTGCTTGCTGCTACGAAAAAAAAGAAAGAAAACACGCACGCAAATAGCGCCGCCAAAGGCACAGGAAGGAGAAAAGGAAAAAAAAAAGAGAGAAGTACAGGGAGAGCAACGTGGGTAATGAACAAGTTGCCTGCGGTAAAACGCAAAAGGCGCTCTACGGAAAAAAATGCGAGTAAGCGGCCAAAAACGTATATACGCGTGCTTCGTGGGTTAAAGAGACGCGGAAATTCGAGGGGTTATACTAATGATGATACTTTATTTTCATTTTTCTTTTTGTGTTATGGGCATTGAAATACGATGATGGCCGGGGTTTCTGCTAATTTTAGTATGGTTAGCAGGATTTGTTATGTTAATTTGCTACTTTCGAAATAAAATTTTACTATCGTATTAATTTTGTTGAGTTATAATATGCAGTATCTCTTACATTTATTAATAACAAAATATGAATACTAAAAAATATACTTTTAAAAATCCTTCTTGCATAACCAAAACTCACTCGAACGAGCACATATAACATTCGCGAAGGTTTCAAATTAATCGGCAAACTCGAAAACACGAAGAAAGCCACAAAGTCATTAATTGGATTCTCTCTCTCTCTCTCCGCACGAATCCTTGGGAAGTGAAACAATCATTAGTTCTCTAGCGGCGGCAGCAGCGTTAGGAGCAGAGAATTTGCATCGATGAGCTTTAAGGGTCGCAACTATTCGTCAATGTACCCCCCCCCCTCCCTTACACCCCCTTTTCGTTAATTTCGCTAATTGCGTGAGCGATGAGCGGCAAGACCGCCTTTGCTAGATCGCTCACCATTTCTTCTACGATGGATCTTGCGAGCTTACTACCGCTATATACCCGAGCAATTGCTCCACTTTAATTCGAGGAGATTTGTTTTCCACGCTCGAGAGTGAGAGATTGATTTTTCACAGGTGCGGGTAGACGAGGAATTTTATTTTCTTTTTTTTTTCAATTTTATTTTTGGAAGATCTATATTCTTGTTGGATTTATTCAATTAATTATATCGAATGAACGTTTGCGAACTTTGATATTAAACAAACATGAATTATCAAAAATCTCCCTAGAATATCTCACTGACCTCATTAAAACAATCTGAATTTCACTGCACGAACGACGTGCTCTGTTTCTATTTTCACTGGAAATAGAAATAATGCCTAGTCGTATTTTATCCTCCGCCGCCCCTCCTCCTGTCCGAAACGACTACATACGCATCATTATTCATCGTTGATAAAAGGAGAATAAATATCGCGTCAACACATCATCCAGCAGTAAGCAGCAGCGGCGCGGGTTTTGCTGAGATTTGGCAAAGGAAACGTATATACAGAGTCGAGAGAAACCGACGCCAACACAAAACAAGATATAGCCAAACAAAAGCGCTTCGCTATATGATAACGAATGAAGACCATATGAGAGAGAACGTTGGATTAACGTGACAAAGATGACTGCTTTTTTTTTTAATATTTGTTGTTTTCGCGATACAATCATCACGCATTCGATTCCACCTGTCGAAACTCTGTCAAGTCAAATAAAAAAAAAAAGTGTGGATATATATATCTAGCAAACAACAATTCACCGGTCCGAAGCATTAGTCGCTGTCATCGGCGATTACTTTCGCTCGGCGTGCACAAAGAAATGTGCCGAGGTCCTCGCGCAAGCTGATTGATTAGCTCTCGCGAACCGAGCAGCAGCAGCAGCATCAATTGATCGATTGGCTATATAGCTGCGCTTGCACGAACGAGCGTGGTGTTTTAATTAATTATGCCTTCGGCTTCCTTCTATCTCCGAACGTTACGGATTAAATACGGTTAATGGATACAAATGTTTTATAATTTTTTTTCTCTCTCTTTCTCTCTCTCTTTTGCTTCGCTGCGGATTGAAATGTTATTTCGTTGACGTTGTGTACGTATACGTTAATTAATTTCATTTTATCCGCTTTTTTCTTTAATTATTTTGAATGGTATTGAAATTTATTAATATTCATGAGAGCGAACGTTAACGTGTGTGTGCACAGGTTTTAATTATCATTATTAAGTTCAAACAGGCTAATTAGCAGGCTTATTGAAACGGAAATTGCGAGTTTGTACAAATATTTGATTACGACGGAGTTTATAACAATTTTGCATTGCAACAGTGTACGTACATGAAAGTTAATGCGCGTATATATAGCTTTAGACGAGATATTATTCGATCGTTTTGCCAATTAGATCTGTAAATTGTATAATTTTGAATTTCAATAAATTGAATGTATCAAGCTTGCAAAAATGAAATTCTTAATTAAGTAAAATCAACGAAGAGCATCCATAATGCAATGTTGACCAAAAGTTATGAGAAGCTCTCTCTCTCTCTCTCTCTCTCTCTCTCTCTCTCTCTCTCTCTCTCTCTCTCTCTCTCTCTCTCTCTCTCTCT
>JAWWMK010000040.1:14523654-14546710 GCA_035047105.1 Galeopsomyia nigrocyanea
TATATGTATGTATGTATATACACATCGAGTTGGTGGATGGTGTTTTATTCATGCGAGACTCGTCGTCGTCCTCGCGAAATCCCATCTCTTTCAAGCTGTCTGCGAAGGCGCAAGCAGGCAGGGCAGGCGTTCGCGTCGCCTCTAGATCTGAAGTGTAATTGACTCCTGAGGGACTCGTTGTGTCGCCGGGGTTAACAATCTACGACTTATTCTCTCGCTCTACTTTTCTTCGCCTTCTCTCTCTCTCTCTCTCTCTCTCTCTTTCTCCTTATTTTTTCTCATACTCGACGTTTTCCGTCTTTCGCTTCCCCGACGACGACGACGTCTCGACTTTCCTCAAGACGTTGTTAGAGGTAATTTTAATCCGACGCGCGCGCGTCTTCTCTCTCTCTCTCTCTCTCTCTCTCTCTCCCTCTCTCCCCGACAGGATGAAATTTTTATATAAAGGACATTGCGGTGGAATTACTCAATTTCACTTGCGCTCTCTACTCGGCAAAAATTGCATCGCGGAGATGCAGAATTATGACTATATTTGTGCTTGCAATCGCTTCGAGGTATTTACATATACGTCATCGCTTCTTTTTTTTTTTTTTTTGTTGAATATCTTACTTTTGTTGAATATTACGGTGGAATAAATATCCCGAGAAAATTCAATCAGCGCTATTTGAATTTCAACGCTACTGAGTTAATTAGCAATGCCGGATAAAAAAAAGGAAAGGACAGACGTAATAAAAAGAAGAGAGAGAAAAAGGGTGAGAGAAGAACAAGTCGCAATTCGGCTAAAAAGCATTCGGCGTCTCGCGACGATAAATCAGATTCGCGCTAGAGCACAGAGACTTCGCGCGCGATACAGACACACTCGCACGCGAAATTCGGGAATTTTAAGCGCGACACTTGTGCGCAAAAAAAGAGAAAAGCAGTAGCATCCGTTCTCGAAAAAAAAAAAAAGCGTGGAAGATTTGTAGGCTGGATCGCGTTTCTACTACTGCTGCTGCTGCTGACCCAGGACTGAAAAAGAGAGAGAGAGAGAGAGAGGGAGAGAGAAGAGCTACGTCCCCGGGAAATTCAATTTAGCCGGAAGCGAGAAAAATACCCCTCTAAAGACTTTGGTCAAGCTATTACGACGAGGGCTTGCGTGCACAGCGGAGAAATTTCATTTTAAAATTCGAGCTGCACGGGGTGACACTGCCATTTATACCCTCTCTCGGAAAAACTTACGGTTGAACGAGCTATATGTAGTTTTTTTTATGGGAATCGGAAAATTGTTGAAGATTTTTTTTCTGATCAGATGGTGAAAATCGTTAAGGATTTGGAAATTTTCAACTGTCTGCTGCTAGCTCTAACATATGCTTTTTTGGAAAATAGAAAACACTGTTTATACTTAATTATCGGAAGTAATGTGTATTTTATTTTTTGATTCTGTGATTTTATTTAAAAATACTCTTGATTAATTCTAACAAAAGCGAAAACAAAGCTTCTCTCTCCAACAAAATAAAACAAAAACCAATAATAGTAAAAACCCCACAGTATTTTCTCACTGTGAGGAGAGCCACCATAACCAATTAATATTGTATTCTTTCCACGGTACAGCAGAGAATATCAAGACAGTTTTCAATTTAGCGAGAACGGAAAGATATTAAGGAATATATAAAGCACGGGGAAAAAGTTTATTGCGACGTGAAAAAAAAGAAAGAAAGCGCAAGGTTTTTTTATTATATGTTGTTACACGCAACAGTAGAGAGTTAATAAAATGCACGTGTGTTACATGCAAAGCCCTACCCACCCGTAAAATTGCGACGCATGCGCTTGGAAAAGCCTTCTACCCAATGGCTTTTCGTGTCTGTATTTACAACGCGGAGTATCAGAATATACGCCAGGAAAAAAAAAAGACGCGAAAAGGATAAAAAATTAAAGAGCTATAGATATAAATTTTCTTATTACAACAAAAGCCTTTTTACGTTTTTTTTTTCTTACGAAACGAGTGTTATCTAAAAATATACATTTTCAAATAAACCGCAATTGGAATTCGTGTAATAACTACACTGCAGGCACACACGCAGAAAAAAGAAACATAGATTTGGATCGATCGTTCACTCGGACTGCGTCAATTTACATGAAGCAAGCGGACGAACGTGTATAACAACAACAACGTGTCAGGGGGAAGGCTACGCATCGTCGCACCGTAATGCAAGTCATTGGAAATGCATGCGAGAAAGAGAGAGCGACCCTTTGTTTCAGAGCTATTTTTTTTTTTCAAACGCGCGGCTCAAGTCAATCAGAGCAACGACACCCGTTCTGCTCGGTTGCGAGGACATCGAGATATGCCTCTCTTTGATGGACGCGTGTGCAAAAGCCGACTCTCTTTTTTTTTTCCTGTTTGGGGGCTGCCTGTCTTTTTTTTTTGCCGAGGGCCGATACACTCTCGTGCTTTGTGTGTCCGATGGAGGAAGTTTGCCCAGCCGGCTTTTTCAATGCAAATCTGCTGGTTTTATACATTTTTTTGGTTGGGGAGCTTTGCGGATGTGTTAACAGCGAGTTTGCTTTGTTTTAATCTTCAAATGTAATTTTGTTCGTTCAATAACATTGAATTACGTGAACAATCACGTAAACTCACCGGAGTCAAATAAATTGAATGCGAAAGTGTCTACCAACTTGGTGTAAAAGGATGGAAAATAGTCTGAAGTACGCGAAGAGATATACATATATTTTTGCCTGCAACTGAAGCTAAACCAAACTTTCAACGAACGAGGAGGAGAAGTAGCAGACTTCCCAAAATACTTGAAGATCGTTCGAAGTTCAAACGTTTACTCGGCTAGCGAAGTTTACCCTTTTCACCTTTGAAAGCTAGCTTCCCTCCGGTTTTTGAAACCGTTGTAAAGATATACCGCCTTTTCAAAGAGGGAGAGAGACTCTCATCTCCCGTCGAAAAATAAACATCCATTTCTATCTCTTTCTCTCTTCGTTTTTCATGAAAGCTTCGTTGAAAGAAGTTTCTTTTTTCCATAGGCCATTTAGCTTTTTGAAAAAGAAATTTCGTACATCCCTCGTTGAAGTTTATAAAGTAACCTCGAGCGATTCTTTTTTAATTTCAGTTTTTCAAAAAAACATAAAAAACACTCCGATACAACCCAACGTGATATACATCGTCGTGGTCGTGGGGAAGAGGGAGAGAGAAACAGAAAAAAAAGAAGAAGAAGATGTAAATCCCGTGATCGAATCCCATCCAATTCAGCAGACACGCTTCGCGACAAGTCCATCGCCTGTACACTTTCCAGACAATTTGTGACGCTGCTGGCGGAAGAAGAAGAGAGAGAGATAGAGAGAGAAAAAAATTCGGGCATGCGAACTTTCGATTATACGGCTGCCTGGCTACTGAGATACAGAAGAGAGAGAGAGAGAGCTTGTCGAAGAAAAACGTCTCATCCAGACTTTCCCATAAAATATTCGCGACGCGCGCAATGACATTCGATATCAGCGACGCCAGTCACGCCCCAAAAGAAGACGACGACGTGCTTGGGATCGACATTGGCGAATCAAAGAGTATAGTCGCGCAAAAGCTTCCAGCGAGCTAGCCTTTTGGGTGGCTATGCTTTAATAGTTTTTTTTTTCAGTGTGTAACCTCCGTTTTTCTTTTCAGTGATAACACACATACGTGTACACAATGGAGTCCTTTTGTTCGAAGTTAAGACAGTTATTACAACCGAGAGACCATTTGGCTGCTTGTTTACGATACATTCGTATCTTACGCAAGTTTCTTTTTTTTTTTTTTGGCACGCGGCGACTATATGTTTGTCCGAAAAGTCTGACCTAGTTTTCACCTGCGGCTATATCTGACAAAAAAAAAACTACAAAAGCAATTTCATACACTTGGCTCGAGAATTGACTTTTACTTCCGTGATACGTATATACTCTGAAAAGTCATTGAAAATGAAATGACTGAGAGAGACAGAGAGCGAGTTGCATAGCGTGGCAAAAGAGAGAAGAGTCAAGAAAAGAACGGCAGACACTGTACACGTAGTCTAGACGAAATTGAATTTAAATATGAATGCACAGCAGAGAGAGAGTGAAGCCGGGGCTGGATATTAAGTATAGCCTTTCTCTTTCTCTCTCCGCCCTTTTCCTACTGTTCTCCCTTTTTCTTCTTGCTCTCCTCTGTCGGCCGCAGCAATAAGCCATATACCCGCGTGCGCCCTGAGCCAAAGACAGCCAATTTTAAAACGCGCAAAATTCCACAGCAGCGCGGAGTATTATATACTCCCCCCCCTCTCTTCTTTTCTCTTTGACCTATTGAATTTTGATGCGAGAGAGAGACTCTGCAGAAGAGCTCGGCGATGATAAAGAGATGTCAGATTGTGCGAGAGAGCTTTTTTTTTGCTTTCGATGTGACGCGTCTTGAATTATTCCTTGGAGATTTGTTTTTTTTGTTTGAAAATTTGTTCGTTAAACGCTATTAGAAAAGTTTTTGTATACTTAAATTAATGTTTTTCAAGTTAACAATATTTTTTATTTTAATAAAATTATTATTTCAACAAAGAAATTTCTTATGCAGAAAAATCGAGAATTTATTTTCAGTAAATGCCGTGTTCCGGTAATTTGGCACGATTTCCGATGAAAATTGGCTATCGCTCGAATCTATTAATTATTGCATCGATTAGTATCTGCACTGTCGCGTTCAACTCGAATATATAATCTCTAATCGCGCATCCACATTAAATTAGAGACTTAAACGTACTCGCTCGTTAAAGCAATTAGATTCGCAAAACAATTCAATGCGAATTACGCGTTCGCCAAACATTAACTCGGATTTCAGTTGCGTATATACGTCAGAGAAATTTTCCCGCGAAATGAAAGATTATCGAGAGAGCTGCACCGACAGCTGCATCTTTCCGCCGATGACGACACGTCGCGTTATAGGAATGACACGCCAAGGGAAAAATAACAAAACACGCGCGAGGTGGAAAAAAAAAATAAGTATGTTACGATCGATACGAAGCAGCAGCTAGAAAACGAGTTCACAGTCGTCAACTTGCAAGTACGAAAAAAAAGCTCTTGATGCAGCAATTTGAAAATTTTAAAAAAAAGGTGGAGCAGTCGAAAAGCAACAAAATAAAAAAAAAAGAAAATCATCAATCTCCGTTGGGCATTCAAACTCGGCGAAGGGGACTTCCTTTTGAAAGCTCGACGGCGGCGGGCGCCGGGACCTTCATTTTTCTCTCCAGGACTTGCCGCTCGCGCTCGTGCCACTCCATCATTTCGAGCGTGGGCTGAGCTTTTCTTCCGCCGCGCTCATCCATCAAGCTGCTACTGTTGCCGCCGCTGCTGCTGCGTTTGGGAGAGAGCGAGTGTATATCCACGCGCTTTCGCGCTCGCCAATTTGCGAAGTTACAGACTATGTATATATAGTAGGGGTTTTCGTTCGTAACGCACGTAACGGAGCGTGAACAACTCTCTCTCTCTCTCTCTCTCTCTCTCTCTCTCTCTCGTCAAATTATTCGCGCGTCGGAGCCTTTAATATCGACACAACGACGAGTGAGGAAGCTTTTCCCGAAAATTAACAGTTTTTATTTTCAAGTTGAAATGGTTTTAATTATCACAAGATTGACTTAAGACTCTCGACTTGTATTATTCAAGCAAGCCGAAAGTTTTTGGTCTGAATGCAAATCAATAATAAAGCTAATCCGGAGCCTCGCTCGGAATGCATTATTCAAGTGACAGGTGTTGAAAGTTAATAGGTCTTACGCGTTTTAAGACACTTTCATTTCCAAAGTCAATTAATCTTTTCTCAAATTAACAAAGTTACCCGAGAGTAAGAGTAGCTTTTTCCGTTAAGAAACTTCTCAGGCAAACTAATAAACTTTTTGTACGTTTTAAAACTTGAAAAGCTGTTTTAATTTTTTTCATCAACTTTTAATCTTTTTCTCCGACTCGCTGGAATAAAAATGACCGAAATGCGTGTTAATATTATAGTTTATACGATTCTCGAATGAATAATAAAAAAAAAAAAACTTTACGAGACTGTAAGTATGATTGAAAATCAATGTATAAAATATTCGATGTTTACAATGCTATAAAAACTCGCGATAATATCGTTGGAAAAAAAAATTACAGCCTCGTAAAAAAAGCATTTTTATGCAACGCACCACCCTATCGTGAAATACTCATATATCGATCACAATAGCCATTAAGACTGTCTTCTCTGAAATAAAAAAATTTTTTTTTCCCCAGATATCTCGCGCGTAAAAGCCATTACAATAAAAAACACTCATTCATACAGAAGACACAGAAAAAAAATAAAGAAAAAACAGACAAGTAATTTCCATTTAGAATCCCGAGTGCGCTAAGAGCGTCTCATTAAAGCTCCTCCATGGCCAATAAATAACCTTAATTGACTTTAAATCCAGTGAACTTCCGAATATCCCTGGAAGCAAAAAGGAAGAGAGAGAGAGGAAAAAAAAAAGAATGAAAAGAAAGGAAAAGAAGGGATGGAGAAAAAGAAAGCGAAACGGCAAAACAGGGCGAGACGGTAAATCCGCGCGAGCGAGCGAGCGTGAAGCGGGAATTTCAAGTGGATACGCGCGACGTTCCTTAAATCATTAAGGATTAAAGTGTTTCGCCCTTATACCCACATTCTCCCACCCACGGTAATCGCTTGGCTAATTTTGAAAAACATAAACCTCGTTTTTTTTTTTTCTTTCTGAAAATCACTAAAAAATACACTGATATTGCAAACACGTCCGATGGATATACATATATGCTATGCAATGCGCAGGCTGCTAAAATCGACTTAGCGTCCCCGTATGCGTTTCACACACAGCGGCCACCCCCCGCCCCGGTCGGTGACTATGCGAATTAAGGTGCGTTTACAACCGAATTAGCCGTAAACGTGATCGTCATGTCGAGGCAGTTTGTGCGTCCCTTGTGTAGCCTCTCTCTCTCTCTCTTTCTCTCGTGTTATCAAAACAGCCTATGCACATACACACGAAGCTTGATTGCGATAGAAATTTTAAAGGGACGTAGTAGGGGTTATCAAAATTGCTCGTGTGTGTGTGTGTCGTTAAAGGCAACTTTGATGTTATCGTTTTAAGGATAGTTTTACCCCTTCGTTCGGCCTGAGTTACGATGATAGCTTGAGAGAGAGAGAGAGAGAGAGAGAGAGAGAGAGAGAGAGAGAGAGAGAGAGAGAGAGAGAGAGAGAGCTATAGCATTTGTGTGATCTTCAAAAGCGATAACGAAAAAGCTATTTGTTTGTAAAACATGGCTTTAAAACTGCTGCTCGCATTATCAGCGGTGCTTCGGCAATTTGTAACTCGGTGCTTTTCGAGTTTAAATGCATCTTTTTTTTTTATTTTATTGAAATTGATACATCTGTAGAATAGCCCAGCCGACGCGTATACGTATAGCTGTCGCATCGAATCGCGAACGAAACGAAAGTATATAAAAGCTCGCGATACACAAAGGGGAAAATCCAATTACATTTGTCGAAACGCACACACGAGAGTTGGACAGTTATATATATGTTTTCTTTTTTTTGTTCGTCTTACACATATCCGCGAGAGGATAAGTCACGTACAGTGAAAATTCAGTACCTAAAGCATTTAATAAATATTTAAAGCCCATGTAGATGCTTTGGAGGAGCCTTAAAGGTTGCCGCAGACATAATTGAGCGCATAAGTCTCTCTCGTACGTGACTCAAGCCTGAGCCGCGAGACTCTCTCTCTCTCTCTCTCTCTTGGCTTGTACGTGAAAGCTCTACTACTCGAAGAGTTAGTTGGCCGTACATATACGTGTATGTGTATATAATAGCGAAAGCTTGGGGATCGAAAATTTGCCTCGTCGCTTTCTTTTCTTTTTATCTTGAAATATATATTTACGAAGATATGTTTGAAAGTAAATTATCATTGAATTCGGAATTGTTAGATATAATAGACTCGATTTGTTCGCATTACGAGAGTCGTCAAAAAGATAAAGAGGCTAACGTAGGCCACGATAGTAGTAGTAGTGTCCAGCAATAATCGTTGTTCGTACAACAATGAGCTTATTGCAGATCGTCTAGAGCGAGAGAGCGAAGTATAATGTTGGCCAAGCGGAAGTGCATTGTACTCTGCGCGCGCGTATACGACAACAACACAGGGATTGTTTGGCAAACGCTCTCTCTCTCTCTCTCTCTCTCTTTTTCTCTCTCGGCGTTTGTTGTTGTTGACGCTATTGTCGTCGTCGCCCGCCACACCGCCTTTTCATCGACGGCTGACTTTATTAATGCCTTCCGAGAGAGAGAGAGAGAGAAAATTTTTCTTCTCTTCGAGGGATTTTCGTGTGTAGTAACGCCAAGCGCCAAAAGCTCTCTCTCTCTCTCTTTTCTTCGCAGCCTCTTTTGTCCTCGTGGGATTTGGATGGCACTTTCTTTCTTTCTTTTTTAAAGGAGTGGTTAATGAAAAGACGAGGATGATGCCCTTCAACGTGTAATCCACCCGTGATATAAAACGCCTTCTTATTCTTCCTTTTTTTTTTGTTCGACAGGATGGATTTTTATTGAATCTCTCAGCTTTCGTCCTATTAAAAGCAGCGCGAGATAATGCAGCTGCGAATTAGTATCACTGCCCCGGCACTTTCTCTCCTCCTCCGACGACGACTTATAAGGAGAATGAAATTCTTTTCTTTTTGTCGATTGAATGAGAGTCGTGAGAACGTAATATCGTTTTTTTTTTTGCTAGAAATTTATTTAACGCGTGATTTCGAAACTCTCGGCGAGAGACGCGCCCATAGGAAGACTTTCTCTTGGCTAATAAGCGAACATCATAAATAACGCTGATAAATTTCAGGATGGTAATAGAGAGACGATGGGATATTACCGGTGCAATATAAGATGAAACAGGGGGGAGGTGTATGGGAGAGCACACATATCATTTGCAAAGAGTTATTGAGGCAAGAGAAAGAACTTTGTACTTGGGGGGAGAGAGGGGATTATTGGTTTGGTTCAATTTTGATGATAGTAAGTGAATTAAGTTTCGTCGAGTGTATTTTATAACAACTCGACTGCATGATTAACAAACTTCATAGCGTTCGAAAACACTTAACCAAGTTATTTGCAATTTTACCGTAAATTAATATTAGTTTCAACGAACGAGTTTCCACGTCAATAGCAGTATATTAAACTTTTCTCCCGCGCTAATTTCCTAATTAAAGAAGTCTGCGCAGAGTCGAGTGGAAACCCTCGAACGCTCCTCAATTTCCAAATCAAAGCGCGCTCTTCGACGTCAAAGGCATCGAAACGAACCTGCAAATTATTGGCATATTCGACGTCCGATCGAAGCTTGCAATTAATAACCTTACCACGCTAATTTCCAAATGCAACGCGAACAGCAAAACGCAGTATATTACAACGCTTCAATAATACCAGTTTCAAGCAATAATCTTCAACTGAAGCATCATAAGACACAATATCGTTTGAAGTGGGAGACAGACAGAGAGAACACTCGTCGAGGAAAATGAAGTTACAGTTATACAATAGGAAAAGCCGAGAAGCGAGCAAGAGGTATATAGTACAAACTGGACGAAGATAAATAGGGGGAAAGGGAGCTTGCAGAGGTCTCTCCTCTTGAGTCATAGACGACGCGACGACGACGACGACGACGACGTCGACCACTCGAGCAGCATTTGTAGGAGAAGAGAGAGAGAGAGAGAGAGAGAGAGAGAGAGAGAGAGAGTATACGCCGAGAACAATTGGCGACATCTGTTACCTTACGATGGCTCGCGCCAACATCACCACCAACCCCTCCTTCTTTATCAACATTCCTCTCATTTCCTGCAAGCAACCCCTCGTCGACGTTTCCCTATTATGCTCTGGCGCGCTATTTGAACGACGACGACGACGACGACGACGATGGGTTCTGATCAATTTCCCTGACGAGAGGATGATGTGTATTTTCGCGAAGAAGTTAATTTCTTTTTTTTTTTTTTTGATTGCGAATTAGATGTTTTTTTTTTCAAGAATATAATTATTCGAGACGAGAGTGAAACTCGCGAAAACGTTACACAATGCTTCAACCCCAGAGAAGGAGATAGTCTCGCGACTTTGCAATCATCGCAGGAATTTGAATTTGCCTTGCGACTCGCGCGACGAACAAAATTTCCTCTCGAACTTGCTCTTCTCTCTCTCTCTCTCTCTCTCTCTCTCTCTCTCTCTCTCTCTCTCTCTCTCTCTCTCTCTCTCTCTCTCTCTCTCTCCCGCGTCGTTCGTCGCGTAATCTCGTCATCGTCGTCGTTGTCGTCTGACGACACTGCTCTACGTCCTCCTCCTCCTCCTGTACCCTCCTGGTGTAATTTCATCCAGCGTCGCGTGTATATATATCCTATCGTTTTTCCCGACGTATACGTCGCTCGCGTATATATAGCGAAGAAGCCTGCCTGCCTCCTTAATGGGGAAATGATTGCTCGCGGGTTCTGGCTTGACTCTCTCTCTCTCTCTCTCTCTCTGAATAATTTTGTCAGAGTGAAATTCGAGAGATATCGATTTTGAGGTTCGCTTGCTGAAGAATAAGAAGAGCTTGCTTTCAGATTTCTTCTTGACGAATGGTTGTTGGTGTGTGTGTGTGTGTGTGTGTGTGTGTGTGTGTGTATGTGTGTGTGGTCGTTAACCGTGTGCGTAAAAATAACACCGACGAAAACTTTATTAGGGAGATCGATCGAGAATCGTTAAGTTTATCAAGCGCGTCGAACTTTATAGCAGCTCGTAAAGTATCCTCCGCGTTTGTTTGATTTTTCTTTTGAAAAAGAAAAAATAATCGAAGGCAAAAAAAAGCGACCACGACCTACTTGGAAGTATATACGGGAAGATCGAGATGTTTTATCGACTCTCGTTTGAATTACGAGACGTAAATTCCTCTGTGGCGGTTTAAGAAAAATTGATAATAAAGTCTCCGGGCGAAAAAGCTCTTTTATCGAATTTTCTAATTTTTTCACGGTATAATGGAAAAAAACCCGTATGCAACGCGAAAGCGAAAATAAGCTCCACGGAGCTTTTCAAGTTGAGTCACACAGCCTTGACGTGGCTATATGTATCGACTCCCACGCAAGTTGTATGTGTGTGTTTGTGTGTGTGTATGTGCACGCCGAGGTCAAGAACGAATGAGGTAATCGCAGCAATGACGCGAGCTTTCCGAAATATACCTTCGTAGTAGTGGAAGCACTTTTGCCAAGAATTATCCAAGTGTGAAAAAATGCCTAACTAAGCGGGCGAATGTCAAAACTCTCGTTCTGTCAGCAACATCATTAATAATAGAGAGAGAGAAAGGGAGAGAGAGAGAGAGAGAGAGAGAGAGAGAGTAAAGCTCTTTGCCAAGGAATTTGAGAATTACGAAAACAGAAGTAGCGTGCGCGATCCATTAATCATCATCATCCAGGGCAAAGTGATGTAAAACGTAAAACACACTTTGAAAAATTATAGTAATTCGCCCCCTTCCTCGTGTGACACGAAAAACAAAGTTCATGACGAACGAAATCAAAGCACTCGCGCGATAAATCGCGCGCGTCGAAAGCGAACAGGCAGTTAGAGAGAGAGAGACCTTCTTCTTTTTTTTTTCTCTCTTTCTTCCAGCCAAACGCGAGCACACATATACTTGGGGAATAAGGCAAAAGACGTGCCCTGGCTTTCGTCCAGCTCTCTCTCTCTCTTCTCTCTCCCTCTGCTGTTTATTTATTTTAATTTGCAAAGTGGACGGCAATCTTAGCAGATTGCGCTTATTCCGGCTTGAGTCTTCTCGCTCTCTCTCCCCCTATTTTTTCGGGGGGCTCATCTTTATTTCTCGGCGCGTGCGCGGTATCAAGACCGTAATTGCCCGTATATACGAAGAGAAGGGAGGAGAGAGGCGTCGCGTCGTTGATTTATTTGGGAGTGTGAGAGAAAGAAAGAGGCGTTTTACGTCGATTGAGTGGATTTTCCTTTTACTCTAGTGACCTGGTTTTTTTTTTTGTTTTTTTTTTTTTTTTTTGAGTTATAGACCGACAAATTTGGGGGTCTTTTTTTGGATTATGTGGAATGGTTATTTATTTGATAGATATGATGTAGTTTAGTTGCTCCCCTTAGATGTAGGCAAGAACGATGAGGCTATTTAGAAATTTAATGTAATCTTTAGCATTGGCGCCCAACGTGGGGCACGACACCATCAATTCTCTTATAGTAAATTACAATCAATCATAATTACAACAATTTTTCTCCGGCAGTAAATTCCAAATATTCTCGCAAGTAACTACCACAATTTTTGAAATATCGGAAAACTTGGCTCTATACAGCGTCGCACGGCATGGATATAAGAAACGACAAAGAACGCGAGCTCGCAAAAACCGGCGAAGCATGAAACAGTTCGCACTATACTCTCTCGTCCGCGTCGTTTAAGTTGTCGCTAAACGGACGTTGGAGGAAGAAAAAGGAAGAAAGGTTTTCTTTTCCTCAAATTTATTTTTTTCGAAATAACACATCGAACAAAGAGTTCAAGTAGGAGAAACAGCTTAATTAACATCATCAGTAGTCGTAGTGTGCCTAATGGATCTATCGAGCAAAGCTAGCTGTATTATTGGTTTCGAACTTGGCCAACTTGTAACTTTGTCGTCCCTTCGGCAATTCCTACCCCACAGCTCGCTCTCTCTCTCTCGGTTCTCGCTTTCAATTCGCAAATTTCGACATTCAAAAGCGCTTAAGTCGGAAACTTCTGGCGCGTGAGGGATGGCGCTTTGAATATTAAATCGAGAGTTGCAAGTTTTTTTTGTTTCTTTTCGACAAACAACGTGAGAAAGTAAAAAAAAATATTTTCCAGAGGCAGGTGGCGAACAATAAGTCTCTTGCACATGTATACAAGGCCTAAAATGAGAAAGAGAGAGATAGTTGGCATTTGGAGTATTCGCAATTAGCCTCGCTTCGCAGCCATTTCCTCTTCGGCGGGGCTCACTTATACGGCCGCTTATCCCCTACTGGCTTCGAGCCCGGATTTAATGGCTTATGACGCCTCCGATCCTCGCGCGCGCACTTCCGTCTTTTGCTTCATGCCTTACTTTTCTTTTTCATTCTCTCCCCCTCCCCCTTTTAAGAGTCAATTATCCGTTTAAGTTCTTTTTTTTTTGTTGTTTCGTCCGACGAAATATCATACAACCTTATTTCCTTCGTTTTTTTATTCGAGCTACATGAAGGATAATTAATTGAGCGATTAGCCAAGTTTTCTGCTCGCATTTCCACGACTACCGTTCGTTGAGAAAAGAATTTTTCGATAAAAAAAAGAAGGAGAAGGAGGATAAAGATCTACGCTTCTCCCACTTTGTATTATGAGATATCATTCTAAAATCTTCATAGCTTACCCCAGACATACACACAGGAACTCCACAATTAATTAAATTCACATGCCCGAGCGTTGATGGAAAGCCATACCGAGATCATACACGCAGCATATTATTTGAATGAAATTAGAATGTTCTTTTATTATTATTTTTTTTTCAACGAAAAAATTCTTCGAATCGCCCCATTAAAGTGTCTGTCTGTACTGCGCGAATAAGGCAAAACGTGCATTATCACGTAGGGAGATCGTCACGGCTACGAGAACATGAGATTTTCTCGCGAACCTCTGGGCACGAGAAAACACACTGCGCCACCGCAGCGCCGTGGATCCGATTTCTTTTTTTTTTCTTGCCTAATTAGGCAAATCGTTCACTTTCCACATTTACTATTTTGCATTCTAATAAAATTAAGCTATTATTTAATTGTGCACTAATCGCTTGACAAAACTATATCAATGTCTTCACGATGACGCAACGTGATGGAATAAATACATTTTGTGTGTGTTTTCAAGCGAATTGAAATTACGAATTCATAGCGCGCGGAAGGGAATTAGAATCGTGAGAGAAAGGAAAAGAATAACGAGAAAACAGGCAGCAAGAGAACACAAAGAGGGAAAAAGGAGACGACAAGGCACACACACACACACACACCTGCCATGACGCGACTCGACGCGGCAAAGCCAAGAAAAAAGGAAGGGGAGTTTAAAAAAAAAGATAGAGATACACACACACATACACAGAGCTGAGGGTAGGTTCGCGCGCGAGTTGAGCAGCGGTGACGCGGACGAGTGAGAGAAAGAGAGAGACAGGGAAGGTAAGGAGGGGAAGATGGAAACTTTAATTGGATTCGAAACGACGACTAGCGAAAGAAGAAGAAGAAGAAGAAGAAAACGACGAGGCGATGAAAAGCCTCGCGGTCGCGACGCGGCAGAAGCAATTTGGGAAAAACAAGAAAATACAGCGACAGGCAGCTACTAGGGAGGGAGAGAGAGGCTGATTTATATACGACAGCCAAAGCCGATTGACTTTGTTTATCATCCCGTGCGCACGAGAGCGCAGCAGTCACTCTTTAAAGATCGACTCTGCGTTATAAGGGAAAACGATTGCTAAACTGTTTTTTTTTTTCCTCTTCGCAGTCTCGTTAGAAAGCTATGGTCTTCAATTTTCATAATTGACACGTGATACCATCGAATTTATATTCGCAAGCCTTCCAAAGTAAATCTAATTTATAACAAAGCTCGATTTTCCAGACATACATACAAAGCGAATTCTTTAGTTAAAAATGGCTCTACAGATCGCGATCGTAGATCGACCAGACAGTTCGTTCGCAGCTCGAGCTTCGCTTGATTGAAATTTAAATTAAACGCGCGAACGCGCACAAAACGTGCTATCTCTCTCGCGGCGCAGATTCGCACGTTCTGACGGACAGTGATTTCAACTCCGATGGTATAAAGTCGATAAGGGATCTCGCGAGGGAAAATTCAGGAATGAAAAATATTCTTTGAATGATATTCATTATTTATTTTCAATATAATCTTATATTACCTCCCTGTTAGAAAGTTCACGAAAGAAAATTCGCGAACCATATAACCTATAGAATTTGGCGCTCAAGTAAAATTTTTTTTTTTGAAATTATTGTTTAATGATTATTATAATGATATCAAATGATACATAACCATCACTAGTACGTCTGAGACAAACCCTGGCAAGTAGTTTATACATTGAGTACACTTTATTCTTGAATTTAAAGCAAGACGCTCTTAACCCATGAAATTAACGAAAAATTAGCGAATTATTCGTGATCATTTCTAACAGGGCTAGTGCATGTTTATTCTGGGTCATACACACGTAAGGATAGCAACTTTATTGCTGTGAAAGAAGAAAGTGGAAGGCAACGATAGTTTTACTGTGGATTCGCGTATACTTGGAATTGCACGCCACGTGAAAGTGTATACTTTCGAAAAACTACTCTTGTGGCATTAACGAGGAAGCGGCTGATTTTGATGAGAATAAAAGTGGTTTTCACTTTAACGAGCTTGGCTATTTCATAAATGAAAACTTACATTTGCGAAATGTAACGAGTAGCTGCAGCTATTTTACGATGTAATACGTACCTCAAACACAAAGAAAAAAAGAAAGTTATGATTAATTTTCTAATTGCATAATCTATCGAATTACTACGAGATACAAAGTACAAAAGATTATAAAGAAGAAAACTTATGTTTCTGAAACAAAAAACCGTCAGGTAAACTGTATATACACCCACGATCGTGCCGACACGCGCAATGCCTCGCGAGATTTTTTCTTCTTTTTTTTTCTCTCTCTCTCGAGAACTCGCGGCTGAGAGAAAAGAAAGAGAGAGAAAAAGCGAGGGAGAGAGCGGAAGGTGTCAGGAAGGCAAAGTGGGCACGACGGTCACGAGTCACGAGCGGCATGCCGCCGCCACCGAGTCGGTCGCGTCGGAGCGGTTAAGCAGTCACGAGTATACACGTGAAAGGGGCACAACACCAAAGCGATGTTGCCGGCTCTCTATCTCTGTATCTCTCTCTCTCTCTCTCTCTCTCTCTCTCTCTCTAATTTTATCAGATATATGTAGTTTGAAAAATAAATTTCTAGAGGATATTTTGCTTATCGCTGTTTCGAATCTTCGGAGGAAAACACAAATGCAAGGCGACTTCCTTTCTCTCGTATTAAAATCAATTCGAAAGGATAAAATAACAAAAGCCGAGGTGAATCTTTGCATGGAAAATCTTGTTTGTCTGCATGAGGTTTTATTATACGTCTACGAAATTTTCAAAGATACGCGTACACGTACACCCTTATTCAAATCGTAGGACGATAAATTTCCATCAAGCGACGAGCAAAAAGTTTCTTGAGGATATAAAAAAATGAAATGCCCAAATCCCCGTCGTTTTGCAACAATGGAATTAATTTTTGCGATCTCATGCACGATAAGGGATGAATGCGTAAACATGCCGCCTTGGAAACTTCCACCCTAAGAGATTGAATATTTGCGTGGTTATAAAATGAAAATTTTCGGCACTACGATATTAAGTTGTAAAGATGTGTGATCATTTCACGTCGAAGCCGAAAGTGTAATTACGAAAGTTTCGCACATCATCAATCAAACAAACAATAAACTGCGAGCAATAAGTCGCCGAAGAGTCTTTTATCATTGAAATATAAACCCTCTATACGTGTCTTTTTCATCGTCTGCGGATAAAGGTAACAGTCGATTAATCAACAATTGTTTGCATTGTACCCGCACGAAAACACACACATAAAAAAGAGAAGGGCGTGTACGTTCGCGATCGTTTTTTATCCTTTGAAAAATCCTAAAGCTCCAATCTCTCGGTTTTAGGCGTAGCCGCGCTCATTCTCAAAAAGCCGAAAAACTATTTGTCAGTCGTCTACGTCGTCTACGTCGTCGTCGTCGGTTGACAGTGAGAAACGAAGCGATTCCGGCTTTTGCTGAACGACGCGTTAACGTCTCCCCGTGTGCGCTTGCGATCTATCGGCGTAGCTTTGTCAAAGTGATTTGCCTAGGGAGAGGGGAAAAAAGATATCGTTGCTTTGCCGGCTGCTGCCGTTATGGGCCGCTGTCTCGTTAGGAAGTCGCCAACCGTTAGCTGCTTCTTCCTCCGTCTTCCTTCTTCTTTTTTTAATAAGCTCGTAAACTTGATTTATCACCATTTCCAGCATTTTATCGCGGAGCGAGAGAGAGCTCAGCGCAAACGTAATTGATGGCGAAAAAATCTGCTCTGGTTAATGGCTATTCCGAGAGATTAAAGTGTAAGATTTCGAGGCTTTACTATCGCCGCGCCGAGGATTTATTTCATTTCGGAGACTTGCCGCCGTGCCGCTACACTCGCATCATCCTTTTTAGTGACCTTTAAGGGATGTTCAATTAATTAACTCCAATCTCAATTTAAAATCCTTTTATTCTTCAACACGCAACGCTCTGCTGTGGTTGTAAATTTTTCTCTCGCGATTTTTCGCTTATAACAAACTTGTCACACATAACTCACGCGGGAAAAATTGCGCAAAGCTCGCGCGCTCCACTTCTTACAAAAGAAAGAGAAAAACATAGAGCGCGCGCACATAATACACGCACGCGATAAAAGTTAATCTATATAGGCGAAAAGGCGCGTGCGGGAAAAGAGCGCGTTTCGCTTGAAAAAAAAAACAACCACATACAGGCGAAGTCATTGGCGGCGTAAACAATTTTTTCGCCGTTAGACCCCCCACCCACCCCCTTCTTCGCTCCATTATCCTGTTTATTACGACTGAAAAGAAAATCCCTCGACGAGGTGATTTGCGGTTACGTGTGCGGACTCGTTATGCGCCGCGTAGTCGCCGTTCATAATTATTCATGAGCGCAGGCCGCTGTGCTTTAATTAAATTTCGTGATTGTCGGTTTTTTTTTCAAACTTATTCGATCAACTTTTCTTCGATCTTCTTGACATTTTTTTGATATCTTCGGTGACATTGTAATATTATGCGTTTTGAAATTCTAAGGTGCTCACGAGAATCATTGTATTCATTCGAATCGATGGAAATCATAGGCTTATAAGCTAATAACTCGGTGTACATCGGTAATACTTTATTACAGTTTCTTCAACTTGCGCGAGTTTTTCTTTTCTTCGTATACGTATATCTCGGAGGCTTTCATCGTCACATCACTTTTAAAAATTCAAAACCCATAATCACGTTCTCTCTCTTGTATTTGCACTCTTGCACGTACGCATAGTCAATAATAAATACCAACCCATAATCACGTTCTCTCTCTTGTATTTGCACTCTTGCACGTACGCATAGTCAATAATAAATACCAACCGTTCATTATACACATTTTCTTCTCTCTCTCCCCCCCAAAAAAGAGAATACCGTAAAGTCGTAAAAAGGCAAAATAAGAAATATCCTTGACACAGGCATGTCATATCTTGACAGCAATAACCCGTTTATAGGATCAGCGCGTCGTCGTCGTCGTCGTTGCAAAAAACGCGCGCAGAGCCGGAACAAGAAGCAAGCGGCAGGCAGCAGCAGCTTTTTTTTTTTTGAAGCGACGCGATATTCCGACAGCTGCTGGCCGGCACCACCACCACACTTCGATCCCCCGTAATTTATGGGCTCCTCGGTTTTTCAACGCAGAGAGAGAAAAACCGAGCGAGCGGATGCTGCTGCCAATAGATGCTTCAAATATTAATTATATATATAAGAGATGCGTTTTGTTACTTTTTTTGTGTGGAAAATAGTATAATATAAAGTTTTGTCAATATAGAGAGATATAGATAGCACGAACTGCACTATATCGTCGTAAACTTGACTGTACACACAGAGTGAGAGGCTGTATTCTCTCTCTCGCTCTCTCTCTCTCTCTCTCTCTCTCTCTCTCTCTCTCTCTCTCATGATCCGCCATTAATCCTAGAATTACCGACGCACAATTCATCACGATGATTACTAAGGGCGCTGTACTATGCTGCCGGTGTCAAACCCACCACGTATAACCTGCAGCAACACTGGCTGCGAATATACATATATATGCAAGTTAGATTTATTCGCTAGATTCGTATATTTCGCACGCGGTTATATTGCAATAATGCACTTTATAGCTTCATGATTTAATCATTCGTCGCGACGCGTCGGTAGCTTCAAATTTGGGAACAGTTGCGCGACCTTATAAAATTATGACAAAGAGTTTGTGTTTATTTGTGAGCTGATGAAAAAAAGCATTTTTCTCAGGAGAGAGAGAGAGAGAGAGAGAGAGAGAGAGAGAGAGAGAGAGAGAGAGAGAGAGAGAGTAGGGACTTGACGTATTGCCAGGCGTATCTTGGCCGTGGATCAGCGCATACATGCATTCCTAATGCCACCCGGCTTACGCGTTGCTGCTGCTGCTGCCTCGTCTCTCGCTGCTGCTATCAACGTTGATGAATTGCTGCTGGAGCCCAAAATACCTAAACGTACTACTTTTTTTTTCATGAGACGAATCGTTTCTTTTTTCTTTTTCATTTTTTCAACGAGTTATAATCAGTAAACGACGATATTATTTCGATATTCGCATTGTGTGTCTTTTGAGGATCGAAACAAAGGAGAATGGAGAGAGAGAAGGAGAGAGAGTCGACGAACCGATTCCAATGATAAAGTTAGGTGCCGGCTATTGAGTTCGAAGACAAGGTAAACTGAACTTGCTTTGCTTAAAGGTGGGGAGAGATTCTCGCGAATGCTATGATAATTAAATGCATTGTTTGTTACGCTTCGACTACCGTTTAAGCAAACTCGATCGCAAGCAAACGCTCTCCACAGTCTCTATTGTATCAAAGCAACTTTGAGGCTCACTTAAGCGTAATTAAGGATCGGTTTTCATAAGCTATGCTCGCTCTCTCGCTCTCTCGATGCGAACAATGACTCGCTCCATTATTCTTTCTTTTTTCTTTTTTGCTACGAGCGAGAATTACAATGCTTGATTATGTTACATTAACGTTAAGTGCTATCTAATGATTGTTTGCTGTGGTAAAAGGAAAATTTCGATTTCTTTTGTTTTTTTTATAGAAGCATAGTGCTTTTGGTTTAATGACCTATTCAATACGTCGTCGCCTACGTGCGTGTGTGTGCGTGGGTTTTTTTTTGTGTGGTTCATTGAGCAAGGTGAAGGGCGACTTATCACGCCATTGTTTACAAATGTAGAACCTTGATAGGTACACAACAGCTTTTACATTGTCTTCGGTTATTCTTGATTCATATACGTGTATATACATCACAGATTCTTTTTCATATGTTAGTATTTTGTACAGAACGAGAAATACGAATTTATCATCGCTTTTACAGAATATATTCCGTATTAAAATTGGATAATTTATTGGTGGAGTGGAAAACGATTCGTTTTTAGCGGAAATTGTTGTGACGATATCGATATGATTTAATGTATTACGCTGACGAGTTATGTAACTGGAACGACATTTGCAATACGCTCGCGTGTTAATACGTATGATATGATTTATGTATCTGGGCGAAAATCGCATGATCGAAATCGACTTTCTGACAGCTCTAAATAATCGCGTCAAATATTATGAGAATTGACAGGTATCGTGAAAATCCCACCTCTGTCACCAATTCTATATTGAACCTTCGTTGAGACCATAGCAGCGGTCTAATTTGTTCTTCTCGTTATAGAATTTTCTACCTGTCTATCATCTTGACAACATGAATGTATTACGTAATTTACAACATCTACTTTTTTTAGAAAATATGTTGAGATATGATTTTTAAGCTTGATTGAATAGAATTGTACAAATTTATGATGTCGAGTAACGCAACATTAACGGTCGAATAGAAAGAACATCGAAACAAAAACAAAAAAGGAAAGGGCAAAGGATTATAAATCAAAGTTTCAAGTGTGCGTTGCAGAGAAATAAGAAAGAGAGAAATTCAAGGTCAACAGAATCATTAATTTCACGTTTCTCGCGAGTCTCTTTATCCATCCACGTCCTCATCCTTTCTCTCTTTCTCGTCTTTAGACATCCATCGCTGAAGGGAGACAGCGACAGAGCCCTACACACAGTTCAACGTCGTTTCCTTGTCAGTTGAATTCAATATACACAGTCTTCTCTTTCTCGTCGACTTACTAGACACAGACACACAGAGACACAGACACGCCGGCTGAACGGCGTCGTAGGGCAATCACTTACTCTCTCGTCGGTTTTACGATTAGTTTACTACTGCTGTGCTCTCTCTCTCTCTCTCTCTCTCTCTCGCTGTCTCAGCATCGTTAAAGTCAGTGTCCCTTGACTCCGTATAGCCTTTTGCTTGCTGCCCCATCCACAAATTAATTGCCCGCTGCTCTCGCGCAAATCGAATGACAAATTTTAACGAACGAAAAATTAACGCTCTATTGGAGGAAATTGCGCGCTCTCGCTCGCAAACACACCTTAATTGCCGAATGTCAAACGATCGGAAATAAACGCCCACCCCCTCTCCCACGAGACTGTTCATTCACTTCGCTTGCGTTTATGTTTATTTGCTTCTTCGATGTGGTACTCAATTTAACTGATGCTTCCCTATATATATATTTCTCCACCACGTTGCACTATAATGAGGCTTTACGAAATTACATCTGGAGCGAGCGATAAATGTTTTTATTATCGGTCGTTCGGTGTCGCGCATAATAAATGTTCATCTCGAAATTGTATATTTCAATTGGAAATTAATAGTATAACGCATGGCTATAAATCAAAAAGAAATTCGAATTAGAAAATCGCAGCACGAAATCACAGAGAGCGATATATTATAAATTAAAAGGCCCAATCAATCGTCCTTCATAACGAATTCGCACGGTCAGGAAGCATTCGTCATACGGCACAACCTTTATGCTCCCATTCTCATCACGCGAGCGAGCAAGCTTTTCGTGTATACACACATAGAGAGGGAACCGTCCTGCATTGAATAAGTCATGAACGAGACGCCATGATAAACGCGCGGTTTTATCGCCCATGAGGAGGAGGAGGCAGAAGTGTCGCGTATATATGTATACCTGTATGTGTGCGATATTGGTATATATAGAGGAGGGGATAGGGTTCAACAGCACACACGCGACTGCAAACATAGACGATCGCTTCTTCTTCTTCTTCGAGACTGATCCGCTATTTCTTTCTTTGTTGGTCGAAGGATGAGAAATGGCGTTGTTGGCTGTGCAATCATACTGCTGATTAGTTTAAAAAAAAAGAAGAAGAAGAATAGATGAAGAATAGCATACAATCCGACAGTGAAAGAGTGCAGAGTAAAAGCAATCAAGCTGCAGTGGAATCCTTGGGTATTTTGCCTCCATCCGAAAATGCATCAGCATTATATCTACGTTATATACGTCAGGTAAAAGCTTGCGCATTATCGAGACAAAGCGGTGTGTTTCCGAGGAGGCACTATACACAAACTGAAGATTCCACCTTCTCCTCCTCCGACAGACGCGGGAGATAAATACGTAGCCGTACATATACACCTCATGGAAAGCTTGCGTATATACATATATATATATATATATATATATATATATATATATATTTCAATCCGTTGTCATTTAGCTGTTCATTTTCCTCGCTCTGACTTTTCCTCATTAGCTTCACCTTCTTCGTCGTCGTCGTCGTCGCGATAATATTGCAGCAGCCCGTTGTAAATTGTTCATGTCTTGTACTATATATACATCGTCGCTCGCGCGAATTAGCATTGTCAAGGGGCCAATTCAGGGGAGGGGGGGAGCTTGCTCTTGCGGATTAAGTGAGAAGTCATTTCTCCTTCCTATCCGGCAGCAGTACACTTTAATGGAAGAAGAGAGAGAGAGAGAGTGCACTATACTCTTGAAAAATTCATAACTCAATTACGGCTTTATGAGGTTTTGTTGTGTAAGTTTTGGGGGTTAGCCACTTTCATCGGGCACTGAAATATTTACGTGCCCGAGGCGCACGTGCGCTGGTGAGTGCGGCCGGAGCAAGTTTTTGATGATGATAAATTGTAGAGTAGTAGATATTGACAGTGATGTGAGTGTTGTATTTTTTTTTATGTATCAACGCTTGAACTTGCTAGGTATATAGGTGTCGATATAATCACACGTACGATACGTAATTATACATTCACGGTGTAGAGACAGTTAACTTACAATGTCGTCTATAATCTTCGCTAATTAGATACAAGAAAAAAAAACAAACACTTGCAAGCTCGCGCGTTCAGTGATTTATCGAACGCAATATAT
>JAWWMK010000040.1:14546810-14593064 GCA_035047105.1 Galeopsomyia nigrocyanea
TGTTTCTTACTCTCTTTCTCTCTCTCTCTCGCACGACAATCTCTGTTAGTTTTCATTTCGTCGAGATGATATTTCGTAAGGGAGAAAATACGAGATCGACGTATAAATTCACATGAGAGAGAGAGAGAGTTTTAAGGATATATAGGTAGGAGAGAGAGGAGAGTTTGAGGTCCCTGTGTATCGATCGGCGTGAAAACTCCCCTCCGTTCTCTCTCTCTCTCTCTCTCTCTCTCTCTCTCTCTCTCTCTCTCTCTCTCGCAACTCGCGTGGGGCGTCACGTGGATGTGTTTACGGGCGGTGGCGGCGACGACGACGACGAAGCCGAGTTGTTGAATGAAACTACGCAGCGTCAGTTCCTTCTCACTGTGACAATATGAGATTGTTTGGTATTGTACTTTATTAAATGAGCAACGTTTTTCTGTGTTTAGATCGATCACACTCGAGAAAAAAAAACGTACATCTGTTACCTCGATAACACATAAATCACGTTTACGTAGTCATTGCGATGAAACAAAAAAGAATCTCAACGAGCCAAGCCAAATGGAGCGTTTAGTCGTTCGATCATGCTTTTCCACTCTATACATGTACCTAATTCCAGTTTATTACAGGCATGCGATTTCGGTGAAATTTGAAATGTGCACCTGGATACCATAACCGCGTACAACAAGCAGTTGGCTCTCTCTCTCTCTCTCTCTCTCTCTTTCTCTCTCTCTCTCTCTTTCTCTCTCTCTCTCTCTCATTCATTGTGAAAGCAAAGCAAAGCAAAAAAAAAAAAAACTTTCCACGAGAGTCGCAGCTCGATAATTTCATAATACGCACTTACAGCTCAGCTAATAATCATCATCATTTTCCCCGCAACGCCGTGCTACTTGTCATTTCGAATTTTTCCACTTTCGCGAAAGAAATATAAATTCCAATTTCTGCTGCTGCTCTCGCCACGCGTACAAGCGTTGTAATTTTTTAAACGAGGTGATTTTCTTCGTATATGCTCCGGGAGAGAGAGAGTTATAAGTCTTAAAAAGGCTACATATATAGAGAGAGAGAAAGAGCAAGCTACTTTTACATTATGCACTGTACAGTGCAGCATGAGTGTGTGTATGTGTGTGTGTGTGTGTGTGTGTGTAAAACCAAACGCAGCATCTGGAACTACTCTCTCGCACGCTTTTTCTACATAAATGTTTGACGACATACAAGAGAGGCGCTGGCGGCAGTATAGCTTCGCATCAAACATTTCGATTCCATCAAAAGGTTCACGGATAATGCCTCGTGGAATTATTTCTTAGCCCGAGATAACGAGTATATACAAGTCGAGGGGCCGTGCATTAATAATGAAGAATGAAGCGCGGAAAGAGAAAATAAAATGTTAACGCGAACGCGAAAAAGCACGAGCTCGCAATGTCGATTCGTCGTAGTCACATTTCCCGAAAAAAATTTTCTACGCAGTATTCTTCAATCTCGCAACCCTCCATTTTCTCTCACCCCACAAACTTACAACACACCAACACACCTCTTGGCCATGTAACACGTATATATATATACACACACACACACACACACACACACACACACACACACAGTAAAAGGGAGGGGGAGGTGGAAAACGTCGGTGAGTTGCGCGCTTGCGTCTCTCTCTCTCTCTCTCTCTTCGTCGTCGCATCGATCGCAATTAGGAAGAGAGAGAGAGAGAGGGCCCCGCGTGCGGTTTAGCCGCACACGGCGATCGATCGTCGTCTCCGTATAGTCGCACGTTTTGCGGCGGTGCTTGCGCGCTCAAGTTTTCAAGTTATGGCGCTTGTTACACGCTAACGGCCAAATTGACGGGGCGACGCGCATACATAGCAAAAGTTGCGCGAACGCTAATTGTCAACTTTAGTCACTGTCGAATGATCTCTTTTGGGAGAGATGATCGAACGTGAATGTATGTGTGTATAGTTGGGCTTTTCGATGTTTGACAAATATACCCTTATTATATAGATGAGAAGCCGGATCGAACAGGCAGTAGCAGCAGTCCGTTGGGTATACATTGTACGCCGATATTACTCGACTGTGTATACATATCGAAATACATATATATATGGAACAGACGCATACATTAATAATAATACCAGCGATGTATGATTACCGCATGTTACATGTAAATGTCACTCGCTCGCAATATGACGTATATGCGAGCGTGGTAAAACGGTATATAATAATGCAAGAAGATGATTACATATAGTTTGCGAAAAAAGGAAAACTACGTGTAGTATCGATCGTTTCGTACGAAAAGTATTGGGTACAAAAAAAAAAGAAACTTTCGCATGTATATACTTACACTTGCTCGATAAGAATGAGCGAATGAAACTCAAACAAGACCAAAAAAAAAGCTACAATTAAAAGTCGAAGCACACAAGTCAGCAACTCTATTCACAAGTGTAAATCACGTCGAGAGAGAGAGAATCGGGGTTATAAGGGAGGGTCGGCGGCGCGTCGAGTGCCCTTGGAACGTATCCGGTTCGCCTTAGTAACTAACCCCCATTGTGCGTTTCACGTCCGAAACTTTTTTTTTCCACTCTCTCTCCACGCGGCTACTTCTTCTTCTTCTCGAAGAAAGAAGTTGTTTGTAATTACACTTTGAAGTCATTGTACAGCGAGAAAGAGAGAGAGAGAGCGTGCGATAATGAAAAAAAAAAATCAGCGTATGAGAGGAAACCCGAGAGCCTCAACGGAATTTGACTTGGAGAACCGCGCCCTCCAAAAAGAAAAAAAAAGGGAGGAAATGATTAACCCCCCCCCCCCTTTTTTTTTAACACGCGTATAGGAAGTTCCTTGCGGGCCCCGAAAGTCGGTGCGTGAAACCAGTTTTTTTTTTCAAGAAACGTTGCCACGTGCGTGGATTCCTTTGTGTGCTCGCGTTCAACTTTACGTTTCTATTTGGCAAAAGGGCCTCTCTTTTTAAATGCCCAGGGAGCCTTTTGTACACACAATCAAGGTCTCAAGGTTGTATACCGTACATATACGGTTTGAGCGTGTTATGAGGTCATTAGTATAGGAGACTTCACTTTTATATATTGCGTTAAAAACGTCGCATGGATTTTTTTTTATACTCAAAGGCTAATCAAAGTTACAAGGCGCGCGCTTTTTTTCTCCTCTTTTATCGGAGAGGAGGTGGAGGGAAAATTCGTTCGCGTTTGAGAGCGATATCCGAACACAATGGAAGTCTTAATTTACAGCATTTTTGCCTGCTCAAAGCCAATTAAAAGTTTCGCTAAACGCGAGAGAGCGCGCTCGAGCTCGAGCTCGAGCGCGAGCGCAGCAAGAAAGGCAAAAGTAACGTAAGACGCTCGAAACTCTCGAAGGAAGTAATAAAGGAACTTCTCTTTCTCTCTCTAACGTCGCTGCCGCCGCTGCTGCTGCTATCCACGACTATACTCTTTAATTTATAATAAAGTCAGTCAGTTAGAATTCTACGTAAAAAGGGGGGAAGTACACGGAGAGAAAGAAAAACACCGGAGTTGCGCGCGCGAGGAAGAGAAAAGAAAAGACTTGTGTGTGTATCCTAGAAAAGGAGTTTTTCTTTCGTTGCAATTCATATTCAGCAAAAGTTTCACTGTACAAATACCGAAAGATTCTTTTCGCTTTTTTTTTTCTTTCTCTTTTTTTTTTGTATGAATTATTAATAATATGTACGCGCTTCTCTCGCTTTCGTCATATATAAAGAAGTGCACGCTTCGTGTGTGCAACATGATACACGAGCGCAAGCTTACGTATCGATCTATTACACAATGAGCGTTGTTACATATTGTGCAGCTCGCGTGAGATTATGTAAATTGTTACTACGCTCAAAAAAAAAAAAGAATTACGGTTACAATAACTTTTAATGCAATTCTATTCTTGTGTTACGACGTTATCGTATTGCTTTCTTTTTTTGTATATCGATGAGTTTTCTTTTTCTTTTTCTTTTTTTGACCGATAAGCTTCTTATTATCGCGGAAAAGAAAAGAGCGGAAAATGAGCAGCATTTGAAAAAATACGATGTTACGCGAATGATTATTCCAACAATAACTCGCGGATGTGCCGTCTTATATAAACGAATAAATGAAGTTGAACGTTTCAATAATTTCGAAGAATTGTCGTTACAATAAAAATACAAAATCATTCTTGCAAACTTGAAGGTAGATGCACATCGTCAACGCAAAAGCAAAAAATACGTAGGAGAAAATAGGCAAATAGCAGCCCCACGAGAGGGTCGATAAAAACGGTCGCGAGAAAGAATAGGAGGTGGAGAGAAACGCCGGGAGAGAGAGAGACTCAATGCTAATGACCGACACGATTATCCTTATGCCACTTGTAATTTTCTTCGCTCCCCTCTCTCTCTCTTTTACATCTGAGGGCGACGACGATGACGACGTTTGCTGCTCATGCTGCTGTAGATTGTTTCATTCTTTTTTTCTTTCTTTCTTTCTTTCTTCCTGTAGACTTATATTCACACGATGTTTTTAATGGCTATTTGTTTGCCTTATGCAAATGCGGATGTATGATATTATTAATATTGTGCATATTATATTCTTGGAATGCGAAAAATGATTTTTCATAAGAATGTTGTAGACCTACAAAAAAAAAGTAGTTTGTACTTTGAACAAAAAATAAATAAAAAAAGATGTTTCGTTCAATAGTTATTCCAAAGTTCTTTTTATGCACTTTGACTAGATCAATAAAGTGAGTCACACACTTACACACCGCTAAATCATTGTTTCAAAAGGTATATAAATATACACACAAACTCGACTAAAAGGCAATTATTTTTCTAATTTCAAAAGAATGAGTGACATTCACGCTCAGCCTGCCCGCGTGTATGCTGTAACATTTTTAAAATACGAGCTCCAAAAATTAGAGCGAAAGAAAAAAAAAGTAAAGGCAAACAACTCACCTATTTTTTTCCAGCTCGTTATGCGTCGTCCTGCAAACATACAAGAAAAAAAAAGTAATTAAAATTTTTTCGTATGTTTCGAAAAACACATGTTAAATGTATTTTTTTTTTTCAATCGTGAAAAATATACGATGTATATTCGAGCGCGACGAGGAAAAAAAAAAGCAAGCAATACACATTCCGCATCTCGCACACGCGTGCAATTAGGCTCTCTCTCTCTGCTTCGTCTGTCGAGTGGCACTTTTGCATTTTCTTAAGTGCGATGTGCGTAGCTATACGTTAATTACTCGTAAATCTTGTTGATGTTTTATAACGGAGTGATTAAGCTGTAATGAATCTTTTATCCTACATAAAGCGAGAAAGAGGTTGGTCCATCTCTTATCGTTGATTTATTATTCGCTTCGAATCCATTTCGTCATTTTCGCGTGTGCGAATGAACGCTTAAAAAGTGAATTATAATTAGCACGATCAACTAACAGATTTGCAATAAATTTTTCCAAGCCAATCAAACGTTTGTTTTCATTCAAACTCGAACAATATAAAGACTCGCGAATGGAATAAAACGACACGTTATATCTCTCAACGTCCATACTTTGATCACGTAAAGTCTCGTTATCCCATAGACTCGTACAGAAAAAAAAGAGAGAAGAAAAAATCGTCAGAACGGACAGTTGCTTTGGTCGTATAGCTGCGGAATCGATAATAATTGGCCGGCGTCGACGCAATGCAGTGTGTGCAGTAGCATTGTCAGGGCCGAGGCGGCGGGCGCAGCTCAGCTCGCAAGCCAGCTGCACACACACACACTCACACACACACACACACACACGCGCGCGCGCGCGCGCGTGTGACTGTCAGCGTGTGACAGTAATCGCTCGTCGGTGAACCGATGACAAAGAGAAATTGGATACCGAAACGCTATATAGTTGACGACGACGACGACGACGACCAAGCAGAGAGGGGAATTTTCAACGCACGTCTGTGTGTGTGGATTACGATCTTTACTATCTTTCTCTCGATCTTTCTCTCTCTCCCAATTTATGGTACTTTTTTTTGGATTGATAGTGCGCACACGTTTTTTTTTCTCTCTCGTCGTCGTAGGTTAGATTGATAAGTTGTTGTGACCTTTCGGTTATTGATGAAGTTTTTCGAGAGATTTTACGTGTGTACGCAGGGTCGGTTTTTTTTGTTGGTTACACGCGTAACTTTGATAAATTTTCGTCGTATGAATCTTAATAAACGTCACGTGCGATGCGGTTTGTACTTTATAAATAGACACAACAACCGGAATCGCATAATTTACATATATCGCCAACGTATGCGTACGCGAAAATTGTTTAAAGGAAAAGTCCACGCACTGGTTATTCAAATTCGCGTGTGTTTGTGTGATTCAATCGAACGAGAGAGAGAGAGAGAGAGAGAGAGAGAGAGAGAGAGAGAGAGAGAGAGATAATATTGCAGAATAAACACGAAGATAAATCAAAATTTTTTAATTGACATTGACATTGTGCGTTATCGATATCGTTGAATTTACGACTTTTAAAGTCACTTTTCGAAATAAAATTGAAACTTTGAAAAAAAAAAAAAAATTGCGTAACCTAACTGTTCTAACGGCGCGCGAAATAAAAAAGAAGAAGCCGTCTCGTATATATACTTAAAAACACGTTTTTCCTCGTACATATCTTACGTATGCCACGTTCACGTGAGGTGCAGCAGCTCGACGACTGATGATGAGCGAGAGCGCAACGATTTTCCGCGTCGAACACACACACATCCTCGTAAATTAAAGGTGTACAACACGCGTCGATTTAACATATACATGCTTGGTATAAGGGAAGACGAGTTTTGTTTATATATTCACGTATATACGTCGATGACTAAAAATAGAAAGCAGCAAGGTAGACGACAAAGTCTAATATCGAGTGTCGAGTGACCTTTTCGCGCACAAACCAACAAGATAGATAGAAGTGGCATGTAGGTCTATGACCTCTTGCACACCCGACGACGACGAGTCGTGTTTCGATACGTGAGGCTTTTACAGAAACTGATACTCTCTCTATTTTTTTTTTTTTTTGGCTGTGTTTGTTCAACTATTTAATTATGTTTTAATGTATTGCGACACGATGATCTTTTATTACAAGCGAAATTTTCGACTGTTTCGCGTTGCAAGATTTTTAATTGAAATTTAGGTTTTTGTGTTTTATTCCGAGAATTTTATTTCTCATGAATGTAAATAATGAAAAATCACGTACCACAGCACACTCGATATAGAATTGCAAAAGATGATCAATTGAAACAAAACGTGAGAAAGAAAAAACTAGCAATCGACGAGAAGCTTTACAATTGAAAAAATATATATATACACTCGTGTGTGCATGTACGCTATATAATTTTCCAAGAATCAACGAGCTCCCGTTTAATTGCAACACTATTTCTGCAATATTTTTCTCGCGTTATAATTGCATCGCGATGATTGTAAACGTAGAATCGTGGATTCTCCCGGTAGAGCTGCTTGAGATTCTGCTTGCGAACCTCTCCTCCACAGAGAGAGACTCGATGTAAATTACGTGATCGAATTAACGGCATCTCCTCTCCTCGTCTCTCTCGGCTCTATGCGCCTCAGTATATGTACGTGTCTTTTAGATGTATACGCATGTATATATTTATATTTTGCTCGTGACGATATTCTCGTTCGAGAGTGGATAGCAATTAACTTGAGAGACATTTAGTGCGTGACTTTGATTTGTCACGTTGTGAATTTTGACATTTTCGTAAGGATGTTTTATATAATTGAAAATTATTAACTAACCTGCTCCCTTGAGATTTTTTCGTCTTTGGCCTCTTGCTGACCGTCCGTATGTCGTCCGGTATCGGCATTGTTGAAGCATATCCATGTTCGGCTTCTGCAACATAATTGGAATTTGAATATACGTGCATCTTCAAAAAAATTAAGGAAAAAAAAAAGAATTCGAAAAGCAACTTTATGATTCACACCAATATAATAAATTCAGTGTAATAAAAAAGGACTAGAAGAAACGATCTCGACGACGCGACGATTAGGTGGAAAAAACTGAAACGAAAGAGAGAAACGTGCTTATAGGCACGTTTCACAGATGCGCGAATCACGCACAGTAGCGATCGTACGAAACAAAAAAAAAGAACTCAGGAACGACGGCAAAAGTGCGTATAATATATCGTTTACGTCATCGACGTTGATTGGACTTTAATTTTTGTTTTCAGAGAAATCAATTGTTATCATTGTCATTTGGCAGAGAGCGAGTTGAATAATAGCAACTCGACAAACTGTATTCGGCATAAAACATAGAGGAAGAGAGAGAGATAACAAAGTACCGTTACCCATCCAACCTGAATTATGCAGACAAATAGCAATTCAACTTCGCCTCGACAGCTATGTAGTACACACTTCCCTCTCTCCTATACCTACCTGGAGTCAGTAACAGCGAAGTTCAAAATCGATAAAACTTCAACTGCTCTACTCGCTGTTGTACGCGAACTTTGCTAAACGTGCATAATTTCGAAGGATGACTAATTTGCGTGTGTGTGTGTGTGTATACGGAGATTACATTTTCACTTGTATATAGATTGAAAATGTAAAAGAGTATAATCAATAAAGCGAACGTCGAAGGAAAATAATCGATTATTTTCGCCAGAGAGTTGGCATAATCGATTACAACAGCGCCACACGCTTACGTAAAAGAGAAGAAAAAAAAAGCAACTCGCGACGACACGCTTCGAGAATAATAAAACTTTTGTGAAAGTTCTTTTTTTTCTCTCTTTCGCCGAGAGTCTCTTTGAAAACTATTAGTCATCCGGAATAGAAGAATATTGGGCATGTTTTTTTTTATAAATAAATAGGACGGCGAGAGTGCGAGAAACTTTTTTTTCTCAAGTTGAAATTAATAGCTAGCTTCTTCTTATTCGTTCGATATTAGCATACAATGTGTATTAATTGTCGAGGCGGCGAAGGCTCATACGTTATATGAAGTTTTCATAAGGCGAGAAAGGCTATGCGCTTTGTAGAACCTGTTATCCCCGACTCTCGACAGATGCCAATTATAGACAAACAGGAAAACAATCGGTCTGGCTTTTTACACATTGATGTTGCGCTTTTTTTCTTTTTTTACATGCGATCGCGTGACTTGGTGATATTTCAATGCTAGAAAGTTCGACACTGTATCTCACTTTTCTTTCTTATAAATAAATTTGAATTCGACTGGTGAATTGTGTAATAAGCTTTAATCAAATAAAATATATATTATATCCGAGATTGACCTGAATAAATTTGACGAAATATATCGGAGTGAGTTTTGTAATTTCAAAGTCGGTTCGAAAACCAACTTTCGCAGAGTTGTTGTTGTTGTTGAGCTTTCGAAAGTAATTTCATTCTAAATTGATTGATTCCTCAGAAATATCAATTAAAACGTCGATTCGTACGCAACTCTCAGCTGCTGATAATCACGTGAGTCGAAAAAAGAAAAAAGAAAACAGTCAAACAACAAAAAAGAGAAAGGAAGTCGTCTACAGCATTTTAGACGATTGTGAAACGTTGTGTTGTCGACGACGTGATATTGCAACAACCTTGACGTCTCCTTCTTTTATTCGCGCCTCCGCGTGTGTTTTGTAGAGAGGCCTTGGGTTCTTTGTGTACATTAAATTTGAAATTCGCGCGATAACAGCGTCAAGCTTGACAGGAGAATTTCGCGACGTGTGTGCGAGATGGTCAGTTATATATACCGGTTTTTCAATTTTTTTTTCACCGTTATTGCTTCTCCGGGTTTTCTAGATTTATTTATATACACGGCGGAGACTGTCGATGTGTTGCGCGGTTATTTATGTGTTTTGCCAAGTCCGAGAGAGAGAGAAATGCACAGGTTCACGTGGGTGTGAAGCACTGTTTTCATCGATAAGGGACGGTTGTGTTTTACACTCGCCAGCAGCAGCAGCAGCGTTTTTTTTAAATTCAGGAAGTGCTATGGTGTATAAAGCGTTATAAATCAAGTGACGAGAGAGAGAGAGAGAGAGAGAGAGAGAGAGAGAGAGAGAGAGAATTCTAAAAAAGGAGTCACCCGTGATATTTAGAAAGAGTTTTCGCTCTTTTAAATATGTGTAGAGAGATTTCTCGCGACGTAACACTTTCTATTTATTGCATTGCATTCAATTGCAATACCATTATTCTTTCTTTCTGTGAAGAATAACAAACGTCTCCTCTGAATTTTATTCAAATCTTTTGTTTGTCATTATTGCATCGAATAATTTTTTCGATAAAATAAATTTTTTAACGTTCTTTTGTCGACTGTCTCGCGAAGAAAGCTTTTCTGAACGAAAATATCCCGTTTTTTCACACGTTTTGGTAGCCACTCTCGTATCATCGAGAGAAGGAGCAAAGAAAGGAAGGGGGAAAAAAGTATGTCGCTCCCACAAGCTTAAACAACAAAGCCCAAGAATACATATCCCTATACACACAAAAAAAAATAAAGAAAGAAGAAGATCGGCAAATCAATCGATAAATCCAAATGCACGGCTTTCACGCAAGCGAGCTCGAAGCAAGAAAAAAAACAAAAGGCTCTCTTTTGCTTGTGTCTGAAAAAGAGAAAACGGTCGAACGCCTCTTTGCAGATGCGAGGCTATCGCTCGGAAGATGCAGCAGCAGCAGCACGAGAATCAAAGGCGCAAACCTGCCTCTCTCACACAAAACAGCACTGCTGCTGCTGCTGCTTGCTATGAGCGAAAAAGAAAAGTCGACGAAGAAACGAAGAAGGCGAAGGAGGAGGTAGGAGGAGATTGCTCGAAAACAACAACGAGGCGCAGTTGCGCGCACACACTATATATAAGAGTGCGTCGACCTTGAAAAAAAGCCCCGGTTGTGTACTCCTCTCTTTCTCTCGATTGTGTAAAATAAAAATAGGCCCGCCGCCGCACGATTCGTTTTTATCACGGAGAGAAGCTAACGAGTTCGACGGGTTATTCTTGGGGGGGGGGGCTTCTTTTTTTGCGCAATGCGTGTGCGTTTTATATATCGGACGTGCATTATTTTTGTGTGCAAGCGATGGATAAATATCGAGCTAAAGATGATGACTTGTGATGAGAGAGATGATATCGATGATGAGGTGGGATGCTTTTTTTTGTGGCTACTGTGTGCTGTGTTGTGATTGTTATTACAAAAGTTATGGGTGAATAATTAGACAATAATGTACTGCGCGCATTGAAAATTATATCCTGTTGATAAATGGGTCATTAAACTCGTGAAGCTGAAGCTGTGATAAATTCGATTATTAACTTTGCTGATTCATAGTTTCAGAATGCAAAGAAATTTATTGACAAAACTTGGTGTGTCTTTCTAGAAAAAGTCCTGTAAATCCATCAGAAATTCGGCATGTTAGCTTCAGCTTCATCAAATCACGTGGTAGACAAAATTTACAAGTCAGCTTTCTAAATCGTAAACAGCATCCTTTCCCTAAAAAAAATGATGACAAATAAACCATCTACAAAGGATTTCGATATTTGCAACTGTAATTGTTCAAAGAGATATCTTTGCTTACGTTTCGACAAACTAAAGCAAACACAAAACGACCACGACGAGTTAAAGACTTGCGCAATTATACGTGCCGCCGCGCCGACTAAAAATATCATTTTTCTCAAGCCTATATGTGCGAGAGAGATGCAAAAATTTTTCAGCCGCAACGTCGTCGATGCAGCTCAACTTTCCGTTACGTAAATAAAGTAAGTATTTATTTATTTTTGAGGAAATCGTGCATCATTGCGAAGAACGATTTCAAAAGTTGTGAATAATGCTTCGTTGTAAAAGCTGGTGTTGCGTATGAATAAAATTTAGACTTTTTTTTATGCAAGAAAATATACTTTCTAAAACAAGAAATTATACAACCAAAACAAATCTACATATTTTCAATTGTTATTTGCACTTTCAAGTGTAAAGATGACGTTACGAAAATATCAATCTGTTTGAAAACGTCGTCTGATTTATTTATCAGTTTAGTATATTTTTTTACATAACCATACGCAAGTCTACTGCCATTATGGTAGGCCTTATAAATAGCTTCTACGAATGAATTATGTATTGGAAAACTGCAAAAGAATGCAATAAACATCTCGATGATGTTGTTTAACAAAAGAATTTTTATTGCGTCGATGAGTCCGCCATAAAATGCTGCAATTTTTTTCAAAGGACAATTGAAAACGATCGTAAAATTACTCATTCAGAGGTGCTTCTACTGAAACTATAAACATCCAATTCAACTTTGATGTTTCTGTTTGTTAAAATTGTTCAGAAATTGAAAAAGAATTTTTTTTTCAAAAGTAAATAAACGACAACCCAGTGTTTTTGTTGAATCCACTGCAATAAATTTCCATACGGAAAAGAATCTAATGGCACATTGCTATCAGATGATGCTCGCAGTGCGCGCAGGACAATCAAAATTCCGCAGGGTGAAGCGTCGTCGTCTATTTTTTACCCGGCAATTCAAACTCGAAAAACGGTCCATCGGTTTACTGCTCTCCCGCCGCCACCACCACCGCCCTGAGGCGAAAAATCAATCGACTACACAACAGGGAGATTCTAATAGCTGCTGCTGTTGCCGAAGAGAAGAAGGGGGGAGAACGAAAAACATCGCTGCTGCGTATATAAACACGCAGGCGACGCAAGTGGAGTGATAAAATGAGATCATCGCGTTAAGACTTTCTATATATATATATATGTATACGTGATATGCGTTCGCCGAGAAAATTGAAATGTTCACTGGGCTTTCTCATTTGAAAAAATAGAACCAAGTTTCTTTAACAGATGATAAATCTTGATAATAGAGAGCAAGAGTTATGGGCGACAGTTGCTACCTGAATTGAAATGCAAACATTTGATAAGTTGACTTTTTTTTTGTGTGTACACTGATTTTTAGAGACGAGCAACCGTTGTTACGCTTGATTTTCCTCGAATGAGCATATTTTTCGAGGTATTAAACAAATGACAAATCGCCTTTTTCTGTTATCGTTCGAACAGTTCGAGTAAAGTATTTAACAGGAAACAAAAAAGGATGTTGATGAGCAATAATAAAATTCTGACACGTGCGTTTTATCGACATTATAAAAATATCGAATACGTCAAGTATTAAAAAGAACACTCGTCATCGTGTTTAAAAGTGAGTAATTTGTCAATTTAAAAAAGACTAGAGATATTTTAGTTTACGATCACTTATCTCTCTCCTCGTCCCGTCTGTTAAATATTAATTCTTATCAGACGCTCCGATTCATATACACTTTCCCATTCATACGTTCATTCATTCTGTTTTTTTTTAAATGCCCCTCAAATAAAACGCCTTATATGACTTTTGTTTACGTTCTTGACAATACAAAAGATAAAGCACCTATTGGAATTATAAAAAGTTTTTAAATTGCAGTAGTTTTTTTTTTACAATGATTGTAATTTAAAATCTCATTTTTTTCAGCGTAAAGTTTAAACAAGTTTTTTTTTGCACTCCTTTTGATAACTTTTTATCTTTTGTTAAGTGACTTGCAACTGGAGCGTATGTAACCTTGAAAACTTTCAGATTCACTTTATCCGTATAAAAACACACTTTGAAGGCGATTAATTCAATTATTCATTTCGTATTCTAATTTCAGTTCAAGATCATGTCATTGTGATTTGAGAGTGATCCTCGGACAGAAATATCGACGAATAACCGAACAGAAAAAAAAAATATTTTCAAGCAGCGAAAAAAACAAAAAAAAGTTTGGTTGATTAATCGCTAGAAGGTCGACGCAAGAATGCTAAGAATGCGTAAACACGCGAGACCCGGTTGAAATTCCTTGCATTGATGAAGCCTCCAAAATAAAAAAAAGAAGCAATAAGTCATAAATCTGAGTGATGAAAATAATTAAGATACTTTTACTTTATAGCGAACGCTACCGACTATAATTTATTTTTAATGCCACTCCAGAGAGAAAAAAAAAAGAAGTTTACACGTTTTATTTTTAGATGATCGCATGTAGAAAAAACTTTCTCAACGTGGCGACGCATTGTTTCATCGGCTCGCGGATTATGACTATTTTTTTTTTCGTTAGGGGGGCTGGACTGCGTGTTGTTGTTCCGAGAGTGTGTGTTTGTGTCGCTCCGCTTTTTATGTTGACGCCGCTTTTATCGAGTCTCGCTCGACGAGTGAATATATTTTTTACGTTTAAGCTGCTTTTTGTTTTGCAGGTTAGGGCGCGTTTTGTCATTACTTTTGAAATCGAAAGAACCGAGGATATAAATACGTTGAACTCTACGACTTGAATTTTCACTTTGACGGCGACGCGACTAAAAATATTCGCTCGAGAATATAAAGAAAAAAAAACGTGAATTTGACATAAACAGCGTTAAATTGACTTTTCGCGTTTCAAAATTAGCAAGTCTAAGTGCAGTTGGTAACAAGGTGGATAGACTGGAAGTGACTGCTGATTGTAACTCGACGCGCGAGCGCACGCAGACAACGGAAAAAAAAGTTTCAAGGATTAGTTTTAATGCAGTTTTTTTTTGTTGCTTTCGTGTTGTTTATTCAGCTCGATTGTGATGCAGTAGTTAATGACCGTTCTTGTAAACGTGGAAGTTCACATGAGAAGTGCATTAAAACTAACTCGCGTAAGTAAGGTGTGTCTGCGGTGTGTGTCCTCACGGCAGGCCTTTGCGAACAAAGAAACTACTCGTTAAAATGCTTTGTTCCTCAAAATTACGTATTCCACGAATTACTCGTATAATTAGCGGTGTATAAACGAAAAATCAGCTCATTTCGAGCTTAACTAACAAACTTTTTCGCGATAAACAAAATGAATTTTTACACAATTTTTTGAACAAAAGTACAGAGCTTTTTCACGTTTTCCCGAAATAGTTATCTACATACTTTTCTTTGATATTTTCCAATTATCAAGAAAAAATAGTTTGTTTTCATAAGTTTGTGGAAACTTGTAAAACACCGGGTAGAATACCTACCCGACCACGTGACTCGAGGCCGGTATATACGAGCGACGAAAAAAAAAACACGTCTCGAAATGCAGAGGCCAACTTTCTACGAAAAATTGGCAAACAATCAGCAGCAGCTTGGCTTGCCGCTGCTGCTGCCTGCACGAGAGAGGAGAAAGCTACAGCTGAAGTGCTCGCGCACGAAAACACATTGAGCGAAAAGGAGTGGAGGTTAGGTCGTCGGCTGATTTTTTTTTTTTTGTCGTTTGGCACGAAGGAAAAAACTACTCACCTCTGTCCCTTCGTTCGATATACTCAGCGGCCTGCAAAAGAGCAGCAATGCTCATATTTCCCCAGTTTGGCGTGCTTGTCCCTCTGTTGCCACTCTCTCTCTCTCTCTCTCTCTCTCTCCTGCCTGCTGCTGCTTCTCTGCCTGCTCGACGACAATAACAACGACGACGACGACGACGACGACGACGACACAGAACACACTTTTATTATTATATATTTTTTTATTTCAACAGCCACAAATATTCACTGATACACAATAAAGCCGCAACGCAATTAATCTCTCTCTCTCGGTCACAGAGGCGGGAAGATTTTCGCTGTTGCAAGGGAGAAACTGCGAACGACCGACAGCACAGATATACACACACGCGAATCGATATCTCTCTCTCTCGCGCTTGCAAAGAGACCGCTATTGCTCTCAACCTCTCTCTCCCTTTTCCTTCTTTCCCAGATGATATCCCAGCCAACTTGAAACACACACGCGAGCCGCGGCTTTGAAGAGAGAGGATCGAGTTTGTGTCGAAGCGCGCGCGCACCTTTTTTTTGCCTTTCTGCGAGCAACGACCAAGACAAAGCGCAGCCGAGTAGTTACGATGGAAAATTGGCGAGCTTTGTTTTTTTTTGCTTTTCCTTCTCTTTCTGCTGTTGTTTCAGAAAAACCGCAATCAAACTGTGCCTAACTGCGAGGAGAGAGCTTCGTCGATGAAAGCACTTTTATGCGCGAACAACGCACACGCACGCGACACCACAGGTCAGGACCGACTGATCTGCCACTGCTACTACACTGCTGCCGACGCCGACCAGTTGGCGCTCGCCGCTCGCTCACTCGCTCGCTCTGCACCGGCTGAGCTGCCGAGAAATATACGTCTATCGGTGGTGGGGAGTTGCCGAGTATGCGCGCCCGAGCTCTCCTCTTGCCTGCATGCACGTCGACAGCAGCTGAGCTTGTGTGTTTGTGTGTGTGTGTGTGTGTATGTGCCGCTGCCGCCACCGCCGCCGCCGGTGCATCTACTGCGCGTGATCTGTTTTTTTTTCTCTCTTTCCCAGCTGCCGGAGTTTTTAATTTTTAGCCGGGCGAAGAGCAGCATGACGTTTTGTAAATATACACGCGTTGAGTAATTTATATCTCGTATATGCTGGCGGAAGGACAGGCGTTGTGTTGTTGTGCCACTGCGCGTGTAACGAAGCTGTAAATATTTAAAAATTGAAGGGAAAAGCTTTGTCGGTGGGATTTTTCGGATTACAAATACGACAATTTTTAGTTTTGTTTCTTCATGCCAGACATTTTCATATTAAACAATCGTTTGGGTTAGTTTTGGCGAAAAGTAGAAAGTTATATTTTACGATGATGCTTGATTAAACCGAAACCGCAATTTGCGTAACTCATGTTTAAGTGATCACATCAACCGCAAGTCAGACATCTCGATATTAATTCAAAGCTTCAAGCTGAAAACTCGCCTGCAAGAATTTTAAAGAGCCTGACTATTGGTAAAAAAAAAAAACAGCAACGACGCTCGGCAAAAAAAAACTAATATTGTTTTCCACGAAACAATAAAACTTTTTTTTTATAACTTTCCTTGACATAGTTACTATTATGACTCTACTATTATTCCCGAGCTGCGTGTGCACGCCACCGTCCCTCGTTTTTCTCTTTCTCTCCCCTTCAGGGGAGAAAAAAAAAGTGAGCAACCGAATTTCCCTCCGAATTTTCTCTCGTATAAATTCTTCTCTCACTCTCACCTGGCGGCACGACACAGCACGAGGGGAGAGAGAGAGAGAGAGAGAGAGAGCACGTGCTATCCGTTGTTGTTTTTCAAATTTCTACCGCGGCCTTTTCTCACGACCCGTATGTGTTGTATATACGGCCCCCGTAATAATTTTTCGCTCGTTACATATGTGTGTGTGTGTGTATGCAAGCGCGAGCGAACGATGGTTATCGGTGTGTGCCAGCATATACATATACACGCATACCGGTAATTGAGACGCCGTGTTTCGTCTAATTTTATTCGCGCCAAAACATAACACGCGCTTTGCAATTATCTACCCTTATGGGGCTTTCGATTTCACTTTATATTTTACACTCCACGACATTGTAACGTAGTCGTGTTTTTAATAATAAGTATTAAGATTAATGCCGCGCTGGTGCATTATATTTTACAATCGATTCTCGCGCAAGAGAGAGAGAAACCGAGGCGGTTCTTGCGCTAATAAATAATGAATAATTCGAGCGAAAAAGGAAACTTGCTTTAATTATTCAACTTGTAATCTTCTAATTCGATCTTACGAACGACCGGCGATTTATTATTTCTGGATAATTACCTTTAGAAATCCGTGCTGAAAAAAAAAATTGTCAAAAGTCCTTTTTCGTACCACCGTCGTAACAGGTGAAGTTGAAAAAAAAAAAGTATGAAAAGAAACGTGTCTGAAGCGCGCAAACTCTCGAAAGTGCTGCTTTAACTAAACCAGGTTGTTGAACTCTCTCTCGCGTCTAACCCAAAATTTTCGCGAAAAGCTGCCGCGCTCGACGCTGTAAAATTAATCCCGTCATAATCGCGTTCACTAATTAATCTCTATAATTACACATTCGAAAAAGGTCAACCGGCTAACGACGTCACGCCCAAAAAAAAAAAAGAAAAATATGAAAATACAATCCACGGCAATACAACGCGAAATTTTATCGCGAAAACAACAACGAGATTGCAAGTTGGAAAAAAAGGCGAGTTATTACGTAAGCGTGTGGTTTATGTATATATATAGATGTGTGTGTATATGTGTGTTTGTGTGACTCCACCTCGCAGAGCTTGCCTAGAGACAGCGCGCGCGCGTGGATTTTCGCTGTTGCCACGCGCCGCTCAGCTGTCTCGCTCAGCAGCAGCAGCAGCAGCTCCCGGCGGCGCACCTTGACAATAGGCAGCGGCAGCAGCGGACGGGTTATTGTTTCGGCCTAGCGAAATTGTGCGGGTTACGGTTTCGTGCTCGTTAACAGTTTTTTTTTTTCTTTCTTGCTTGCTTTGGGCCATTGCGTTTCATTGCTATTTTATGGCGGAGAATGGCGAAATAAATATTTTTTTATAAGTTTTGTTGTTGCGTATGTGGGTTTGCTCGAAAGTAATAATGTTCGATTCGAATTTTTATTTCTCGAAATAATTATGATCGATCCGAACTACAATTATCTTGCTGGAAAAACACTTTTTATTTTAAAAACTCAAGATTTACAATTTCCCGCGAGTAGTTTTTTTCTTCTTCGCAGATGAAAAAGATAAAAGTCCAGAAGTACTAAAAGTCTAATTACACGAAAAGCACTAAATATCAAACTATACGGTTTTTTTTCGAATTCTAAGTATCTTGTAATAATTTCACAAAAAGAAAACCTTGACTTTTTGCATTGTGTCTCTCGCGCAAGCAAAAAAAAGAAGTCACGCGAGTAAAGTTCTATAAATTTCGAAAAAAAAACAAAAAAAGCCCGCAGTGATCGGCGAGCTTATTACGAAATACAGACACAGTAGTAAGAGTCGTGAAACTCGGCGGAGCGAGAAGATAAACTTACGCGCGAGCGATGAAGTTGTCTTCTTCGAGATCTTGATCTGCGATCGTTTGCAGTTTTTTTTTTTACGAGAAAAATTGCGATCCTTTTCTGTGCTTTACACTTTTTCGCCCTGGCAAGAAGATTCGAGAAAACTTTGTCGTGGATATATGTATAGAGTGAAAAATGTAGCTTGCGACGGAAAATTGCCGAGTAATTCGATTCCAAGTATAATACACATTATTATATATAAAATATTCTGAAATAACGTCATTACACTTTGACGTGATTTTCCATGATATACATACTCTTACGAAATTGGCTGACAATGAAGTTTCGCTTCGTCGAGGAAGATTGAATTACACAACGAAACAAAATTTCAATAATGAAGCTACCAGAAACTAATTCATAAACCATTACGTTCGAAAATAATTTGATTTTATAACGAATCTTTTGACGAAACTTACAAAACTCGCTGCTTCGAAATAAATCACACGATGCATTCTCTCTCACTTTTCAATCTTGTTTACGACTCGTACACACACGCGCACATTCCCCCATATTATCTCCCCACGAGCTGCAGCATATTTGCAGCTCTCGCACTTGATACCCATAATCTCGCCAGTTTTATTTTCTCGGCGCATATGCATTAATAAATCTCGCCTGAGTTCGCTTATCGCACCGCCTGATGTTAATTCTCTGCTTTTATAATCAATTATAATTACCGAATTTATTTATTTTTTATTTTCATGACGAAATCCTTAAAAAAACACACTTTTCTGAGGTGTTGGTGTCGGAAAATGCTCGTTGAAAGTCCTCGGGAACTATATTTTTTTCAGCATTTTTCCGACATTAATAACAAACTAAAAATATAATTATTTTGCAATTTGTTTTATAACTTGTCACCGGATAATTATTTTTGAATGAAACTTTTTTTCTACGTAAAGTTTTTTTTTCTATTTTCTGTGAGAAAAGCCCATGTGATTATAATTTTCATCTTTACGAGCATTTTCCGACACTATGTGCCTTCAAAAAGAAGAGTTTATAGGCCCGGAAGCCTTTGCATCAAAAAATTTTTTTATAGACCCCACAAAAGTGTGTTTTTTTTCTAATGATTTCGTCATATATGAAAGTACGCAAATACCTACAAACCTACTTGTTTGTTTTCTCGCGCCGCGATGGCAACCTTGAAACTAGACAAAGTGCATTGCTCTCTCGCCTCGTGTGACTGCACACTCTGTTGTAACGACGCAATTTCAAATATCAAGTATCTACGCGTTCATTACCAGACGCCCACGCCTATACATATATCTAAGCTTGTGTGTGTGTGTGTGTGTGTGTGTGTGTGTGGATTCGTTTGAAAAATAAAGGAGAGAGAAAAAGGTGTGCTGTGCATGCACGGTTTATCGATGTGTCAGAGGCGTCGACGCGCTATTGGTCGAATCCAACGCCGCCAATCACGTGCTCGCGACCGTCTTGGAAAACAAAACAAACAGCTGGTCGGCTGAATGCCGGTAAAGTAGGTGTTTGCAACAACAGCTGTTTTTTCAAAATACACAAGATTGTATTGTTGATTTCGTTGGTACACGTTAATTTCCATAGTATTATCTCAAATTGTTTTCTATTGAGAAATTCGAGAATTGCTAATGATTTGATTACTCCAAAATGCATTTTCAAAAGTAATTTCTTGTAAATTAAATGTAATTTTTTGAAAGCTCCTCGATATTTTTGCTGAAACATTTTCATTGGTAATAATTGAAGGCAACAATTGTAAAAACAAATGATTACGAGTCCATGTCAATATATTATCAACTGCTAGTACAAAAGCGTTGTTACTTAATCTAAACAGTATAAAAATTATTTACAGTACGATAAACAATAATAAAAACCTCTAGCTATCTACATGTGTGCCACTTCTTCAATATTCAACAAAGATAAGGAATTCGAAAGAATTACTCCAAGAGCTCTCAACATATGCAATCTTTCAGTTGCAATTATAATCATTTGACTGTTGGATTCACTTGCTCTCTAAAAAGATGTAAATCTTAGTTTAGAGGTACATTCATGATGTAGTTTCAAAATCGAATAGTCACTTACCAACAAGATTCTATTCCTTCGATAATACCTGCTAAAGTCGTGGCACAAGTTGGATACAAAAGACCACAGCAAATGAATATTTACTTCAAATTTTGGCTCAGTGACGACTAAATTTTCTAAAATATCTGAATATTTTATGATGTAATTGTATACGAGAGACCAAGAATCCTGAAAATATTAAATAACAGTAAATTTAATGATCTAATAAGTTGTGTTGCAAAAGCCTAATAATACTTACATCATCCATTGTTTTTTCAAATGAGTTAATCCCTTCAATAGGTGTGATTTGAAAAAACTGATTGCCTTTTACTAGTTTACGATATTTGTCCAGTATAGCATTTATTCTGACATTATTATACAGAACAAATGAAGCTTCTAAAAAAGGAAAAAATTATTGTTAGCAACTCATACAATTAAGGTTGAATTATATATTGTGGAATGAAAACCACTGTACCTTTAATAAATCTATCTACATCATCACTTTCATCTATAATCACTGGACTAGTATGTTTAGTTGACAAAAATTCATAGTTGATCGAAGCATTGGCTATCCTCCAAACATCTTTTTCAAAATTGTCTTTGCCAATATGAATATCGGACATTCTCTGGGCACTCAAGTATTTAATTTTTTCAATTTTCCTTTCCAAGTAAGCAGATACTTTTAAATCTCTCTCCTTCTTTTTCTTAGAATTCAAAACAGCACCACATAAATATCTGACCTGATTTTCCTCTGTGTGCCCTTCTGATTTTACAGTAAATACATAGTTAATTACACTTTCACTCTTCATTAATTCACAGCCATGACATTTTAATAAATTCTCAGAGACTTGCTTCTGCAATTTTAATCGTTCATTTGTCATTTCACTATCGTAGTCACATTCTACTGACAGCAATATATTCTTTGCTTGATTTTTCATGCCATATTCTGAGCTCTTCTCAATTGCAGTTTTGATAGCTAAATAAGCAGCATTTGATCTCTTGTAATTGACTATTACAAAATTGTTTGAAATTTTCATCACAACATGATGCTCTTTTGCACATTTCAACTGTTCATTTACCTGAAAAATTAGCTATTTTTAAATTTGTCCCTGATAAATTTCTTTTACTTCACAAAGTATACTCACATCATTTGCAAAGAGTTCTAGAATTTGTTCAATTTGTATTGAATCATTTTGCTGTGTTGAATGCTCATGCTTGAAATATTGATAATATTCCAATATATTCTTTGAATGTTTAAATCCGTCTGATTCAACGTCAACATAACCTCTCCAAAAATCAAGTTTTAGTTGAAATGATAAATCACCTTTCGTTGATAAACACTTTTTATTGATATTTATAACTTGTGGATGACTGACTTTGCGACCAGTTATAGTTTTTACAATAATTCTAGCCAAATGATTGGGAGTAATCATTTTACCAGCAGGAAAAGTCAAAAGACGTGTTTTTTTTGTTGTGATTTGAACTACCCAATTCGACCATTGGCGTCGCTGGTATCGGAATCGCGCGGAAATTCAAACAGATGAATAAAAAGGCAGTTTTGTATTTGCACAATTTATTTTTGATATTTGTAATAATCATCTACAGCAACTGTGCATGAAAATTACTTCTTAATTTACAAATAATACTTTTGTACGAAAATTGCTATTGTCATTCATTTACATACATCAAAATTCATTCCGAAATTTTTTAATAAGATTGATAAGCATTATAACACTTACATCATTATTTTTTTTTAATTGGACCCGCTAATGCGGAATTTTACTTTACTTCATAACTGTATAATACTTAAATTTGTGTCTATACGTTACGGTAACATTTTGTGTGAAGCGAAATACGACATTTTTTCCTATAAAATTTAAGTACTTTTGTATGTACAGACTGCACTTGCATTGTTAAATTTACAGAAATTCGTCAATTAGTTAGATTAAATGCTATGTGGAATGATGATACTTAACATACGCAATTGCAGCTAATTCTTTACAAAATTCTTCGGTAAGTATCACACTTTCAAGTAAAATTTCTTCTTCTTTTGGCCTGAAAAAAAATAGTTATGAATGTCGTTATTAATTGTCATCAAGCACTGTAATTTTCAAACATACCTAATGCAATTTTCTGGGATCGTTGCTTGCGAAGAATCGTTCATACAACAATTATCAAACAATCTTAATCTAGTTTCCTTAAGTGCCTGCTTATAATCCGCTATCTTAGGTACCTCATGCATAAGTTGCTTGACGACTCGTTGCAAACAAATGAATAAACTTTTATTTCCTTGTGCTAGCGGAATCAAGGGATTCAGTAAAAACTCGTGAAGGTACGGATGCGGTAGCAAGGCTAGTTTGGAAATCAAACCGGTGACCTCAAAATTAATATCGTATTTTTGTTTAGGAACATTGGCAATTTTTTCCAAAAGCATCGACAAAAACGGTCCCGGATAGAATCTGTTGGAACAGTTATCAGAATCCGTTCGCGAGTGGGAACTTGCCGAATCATCTACAGTGACTGCTTCTAAAGGCCACGCCAAGAGCGAACAATTTTTCACAACTGTCGAATACTGCTTTTCCCAATCGCCCATGTATCGGCCGTAATGGCTGTCCGATTCTGTTTGCAACTGTCTTGGCACTAATGACAAGAAACTGGAAAATAAAAATCGAGATCAATCATATTGAATAACTTAAAGATTTATATTAAACTTACCAATTCAGTATCCTGTGTATATTACTAGGCGCCAGAGTTCGACTGTGGCACATTCCCGAAGCAAGATCCATAGAACTCCGCTTCTCTCTTTCTCTTTCGTCCTCCTCGTCACTCCACGAAGCGATTGCACTATCGGCAGCACCATTGTCGTAGTAACCGCGTGCATTCAAATACATCAAAACCAAACAATGTAATATATGCTCATCCTTCTTTTCAATAGCTTCCTCGAATAGTTTCAAAGTTTCCAGGGTCAAATCGTCACTTGACGTGCAACAATTTTCTATGAGCCTGTGAACCACTGGACAACTCCAAACTTCTGGAATGTCGGGATCCCTTCGCACGCCCACCATCCAACGACCCATTTCTAAAAATATTTCGTAAATTAGCATTTTTTTTATCATAAAGTTTATGATGAATTTTATAAAAAAAACTTACCAATACTCAATGGCGAAGAAGGGATATCACGCAAGCATTTCGTTATAAGAGCGGTAATCAGTACAGCATGGTGAGCGGACAATGCAGGAGTAAATGTCTTTTCGAAAAATGATATCCTGATCGTTTGTGCTAAAACTTCGGCGACGTCCGGATGAGCTTCTCGCGAAAGCTGCGCGCAAAAGTCCAACCACATGAAGAAGGATGCGACTTTTCGACAGCCAGGAAATTTCTTATCGTTTATTATTGGCGGTGAATCGAGGCCCCATGTTACTTCAATATCGTCGATTTCGCTGGGTTCTACGTGGGCTGGTATCAAATTAAAAAGTACCTCTAAACGCTTCGTTAGCACGCTCGCTAAATCACTTTTGGCAACAATTTCGGCAAAGAATGGATCGTCCAAGGATGCCAACACCATTATTCCCTCGCAGGCTCGTATTCTAATTGTGTTATCCTGTAAAATAAAGTGAAAAAAGCCTTTAAAAAAATTCAACATGTTAACATTTTTTTATGCGAGTAGAGGTTTGTACTTACAGCACTATTTACATAGCTCTTTAAAGAATCCAAGAGCAAACATTTGGAATGTTCAGGACTAGCGAGATCACTAAAGGTAATATCATGTTTACTACTCCTCGATTTTACATCACTGTTGCTCGATGCGTATTCTTCGTCTATTCTCAAGTCTTTGAAATCGTTTATCGCAGCTAAAACTGGGTCGTATTCACTAGAAGATTCCTCTTGCTCAGGTACTTTGTACAAATTCAAACTTTCTTGAGCGTCGTCACTAACATCGGAGATATTATTTGGAATGTTTTCGTTTGGTTTCTGCGTGAATGGACTCGACGATTGCGAAATGAGTTCTGCTTCTCGTGATGATGAACCACTCGATTGGGTCGACGAATTCGATCTAGACGATGTATTGCGCTTGTGTTTGGACGGTTTCTCTTGTATTTCCTCTGATGGCATACTCAGCTTCTCCAAAGAATCATTACAAGATGACTGTGCGCTACTGAAAAGAAAATTAATTTTAATTACTGTCTACTTTTTAAAATAAAAAATTCCATAATTATTTCTCACCTAATTTTGAATAAATCTGGATTCACCAAAGTAATAGCTTGCGTATTAAGAGGCTTGAACAAGGGATTGATGTTTTTCATTTTTTTAGCAGGAATGTAAGTTACTTTCTCAATTTCCGCCTTCTCGTAATCACATTCCAGAACTCCACACTCTTGCTGGACATTGCTAGAGTCATTGACTATATTCGTTACGTGTGGATACTTACAAACTAAAAAGCACAGACACAAGAGAAATTGTATCTCTTCGTGCTCCATTGGAGATGCAATACTTCCATTGCACATTGCTATAAGTCTTTGTACAGAAGCATAAACTGCCGCATGATGTAGCAGAGGATGCTTTGATCTTGTCAAAAGTTTTCTTAAAAATGACAGGCAGACTAGCCTCATCCCGGGTGGAGTTTCAGCACTGGCAAGAGTTGCCAGCAAGTCCAAAAGTCTGTGCTGCAGTAAATATTCCAAACATGGACCTGGTTCATTGCCATGCTTTTCTTCTTCAAGCAGCAATCCTAACAAACGATTCAAGTGCCTCGGTATTCCAGTTAACTCTACGGGTACTTTGGAATCAGTCAAGTGATTAACATAGAAGTTCATAAGCTGTTTCCAGTGGTACGTAAAGTCTTGTAATGGTGTTGCAGGTGGAGCAATCTGCAATAGTAGTGTAATTAAAAATGATTTTTTGAATGGAGACTACTTTTTACAAGTTTTGAAGCATACAAAGTGAATGATATTATATTACTCACATGATGATCAGAAACTCCACCCAGATCAATAATGGATGTGAATATGAATAAATTAGCAAAAGTAGGACAAATAGGCAGTGGAAGAGGGTTGCAAAAAGAAAATCGAGAAGAAAATAAAAACACTGGTGATTCATTTTTAACAAAATATCTGTGCACATGATTTATTCACAAAATAATTGCAAATATACAAAGCTAAAACTCAGCGATAAATGATATAATTACAATGATAAGCATACAAATAAACAAACACTGTAACAATAACAAATTAAGCAGCATAACCTCAAAACACGAATTATCGCGTAGAGTGCATAATAAAATAATGATAAATCATACGTTCTGAGCTTACACTATTAAGAAAAAAAAGTTGAGCGATAAAAACGTCAAATCCGCATAATCAACTCTCAAACTCACCACATCAATGGCATTTTTAAGAGCAATTTGCAGGCCGCTGATCATGGTTTTTGCCCGAGCTTTCAAGCTCGTTATTTCGCTGCAATCGACGTTACTTTCTTTTAACGCGAGTTCTCGTTTTCACGGCAATCACGTAGATCCACATTTTTACAAACGCGAATCGTATACAACTTTTTTACGGTGATTGCGCGACGTGAAAATAAAATAGCAGCCCGTCAACTGCGTGTTTGCACTAGCAGAACGTGCATTACACTGCGGGAGCAGACGCGAGCTCCGTTCCGAATTGAAGCTTGTCCTTAAGCAGTTGAGTTTGTAAGTTGGCAATGCAATGTATAAGCATTGGCCCCCCTTGATACGGCCTACGCTTATACATTGCTTTGCCAACTTAAATTTAAGAGGACCTTCAATTCGGAACGCAGCCAAAATGGGCATGCGCGCGATAAGCTCAATCGACGGCGCAGCTGCGCGGCGCCCGCGCACTATGAAATCTTTCGGCTCAAGGACTTTTGATAGGTGTGTACGTATGTGTACATACATACGTGAAAAAAGTTCGTCGTGTGCCTTTGCATACTGTTCTTTATTTTAATTTGCTTGAAAAACGATTTTTTCTCGATAAATGCAATTGTAATCAATTATTTTCTACGTGAACATTGGCATATTTACGAAAAAATATTCGCTTACAATTATATAGAAAACAATTTATTTCACAGCAGCCAGTATAGTTTCAATAAATTTCCGCCTGTTACTCGCAGATGTAAAATACGCTAATAGTCAATGATATCAGCACTTGCTTATCAATTTTGAACAATGTATATAAACGAAGGTCATCCTTCTCTGAAGCTGACGTGAGAATTATGTTTGAAAATAGCGTTAACCGGTAATATTTAGCACATAGACACTTTGATTTCATTAGTTTAATATTGTTTTTTTTAAATTTCTTTTTGGTGTTGTTTTGATTACTTATTATCGTATGTTATAAGGAAACAATTACTTTTTTTTATACAGTTTATTCAATTATTGAAAATCATATAATTTTTGGAGCTTAAAAAGCTGTTAAATATTTTATATCGACTGCATTAGTTGCCAATGTAATTATATTTTCCATTTCTTCCTCGATATTGCGATTCTAAAGGATGTTGACGAACGTTGTTCCAAATTTGAACAAGTTCCTTTGGCGATTTCGAAGATCGTCGAATGACTTCTGATGCTTTTTCTGTAAGATTTTTCCAGACGTAACGTTATACATTATCGAATAAATTGCCAATAATGCCCTTACCTAAGCAGAAATTTCTGCAGTTACAATCATCTAGTCTCCCTTTACATGCTGCACAAGGTCATCAATTATTAGATTTAACTATTATTCGTGTGTATTTATGAAAGGTATATAATTTGGGAATAAAAGATTTTCAAAATTAAATAGAGCACTCTCGCATCCATATTATTTTGGAAAATCTATTATGTAATCAAGCACTTACAAGGACGACAGTCTTCAGCACAAACTTGATAATTGTAGTGATGAACCCAATACAAGGATTCTGAAATAAATTTTATTTTAAACTTTATATTAAACCAAGTATCGCTCTTTTATTCAAACTCACCTATACAACGAGCCATGCTTCTCCGATTGGGATCACGTTCACAATTTTCCGGATTCGCTACAAGAGATTTACATTATGATTAATAAGCATTTGTCTTTAAATAGCAAATGATTTTCAAAATTTAAATACACATGAAAAAAAAATACCGTGACACTTTTTATCGCAATAGTCAGTTGCGTCTTTGCGTAGTCGATCTATTACAGGTTGCGAATCGATCGGTATTTCATGAGGCAATTGCCCTGAAAAATGTTAAAAAAACTTGCAATGGAAAAGTTTTATGGAAATTTTATTATAAATGAAAAACGCGAGTGAGTTTTGAATCTATTCTCATTAACGCTCTTTTACGTTGAAGCCTTACCAAAGACGTTGGGCACTCCACATACTGACACAAAAAATAATAAAATAAAACGTTTCATTTTATTAAACGGCGAATAATGCATTTTTTTTGACAAACTATTGCTCGAAAAGACTGCAACATTTACTTGTAATGTTTCAAGCAGGCACGTGACTGTCGTACTAAAATACGCGCAGTTCTTTCAAACATTATTAGGACATTTCGCGAGTACGTATAGTCTTTTAAAATAGTTTTAAAGTAGCAATAAACTTGAAAACTGCGCAGTATTTGCGTCAAAGGCTCATATGTTGTAACAAAAAAAAGATTTTTAGTTTCTATAAATAAATTGGAAATATTTTCTAGGTGACTGCAGAAATGAAAATGAAAAAAAAAGTTTAAAACAGTTACATCGGAATTTATGTTGCCCCGAAACTACTTGTGCTTGGAATTGACCTTGAAGAAAAGAGCGCATTTCCTGAGGGTAGGTTGTGCCCTTGAGGATCGCGTGGAAGTTGATTCGCGCAGTCAACGATCAAAGGGACGCTGCTGGCCCTCTCCATGATCAGGAGACTCCACGAATAACCGCCTGTGCGGTCTCAATTGGTGGCGCAGAACCTCCCCAAGCCCCAGGAAAACTATATAATCGCTCAAACTATTGTTTGAGAATTACGTAGTTGTAGGAAAATTTTAATTTCCTCACGAGTAGTGATCGAAATATTGTTTATGAAAACGATATTTCGATTTGTCAACCCGGAAGAAAAATATACTTTGGTTTTTCTTACGTTTTTTTTCGGACGCGCTTGAGAGCCAGATGAGGCTCTTTTCTTCCTGGGCTCGAGCTGCGATTCCTTTTCGCGGTAACTTCCGTTTGCATCTTTCCCGATGTGGCTTTTCGACAATCCGACGTCGACAGAAATGAAAAAAAACCACATATTTATATTTGTACCGTTTTTTATTTGTAAACCCGATTTTTAATGACTGCGACTAATGGAGGATTTTAATTAAAAAAAGGCAAGATGCTGTGGCGGAAAAAAGGAGGGGGAACTTTTGACAGCAGCATTTTTCCATCGTAGGAAGAAGGGATGAATGAAATTTTGTCGATGACAAAAGTTGTCCCATTACATTTGGAGGGTTGTTTTAATTAGTTATCAAATTTCTGATTATTTAAATGATTAAAGTAATAATAATTAAATTTTGAGTCATATATGCCAGTCTAAATTGAAGTATTTTGAAATTTTTACATTGCATTGAATTTTAATTTTAACTAATAACATTTTATTTTTCATTACTCAGAATTTAATCATTTTAAAACATTACAAGATTGATACACAGTTACAATCTTTTTAATTTTCACCAAAGATACAGCCTAGCAAAAGATTTTCACTCTGGGGCAATTGTACCCTCCCATAAGAACTCGAGTTTTTTTTTTTAATCTTAATTTTTTGCCAAAAACTCGCGATTTTGATTCCTATTTTCATTTTCGAAATCTAGCAACAATCTGTTTATTTTTTTTTTGCATATGACAATTTCGTCATGCCCTCATAGACATATGGGTAAAAACAAGCAAAAGCAGAATATCCGTAGCATTTTTTTAAGTATGTGGCTCATGTCCAAGTCAATTTTCAAATATTAGTTTTACGAAACTGTCTTATCGGGCAGATTTTATAGTTTTCTTTGACACGATTTGGTAATTCTTTGTGAAACTGAAATTTTCCTACAACACTTGCGCACAACTTTCTACTATATGCAAAAATCACGATCATTGGGGAGGCACTCCGTTGTTTGAAATTTTCTATTCTGACAAAGACATTTGCAGCAAACTACTATGCCTTGTCGCATTACTTTTAAGACCTGAAGCCGACGTTCAAGTTTGTAATAAATTTGGAAAGAATTTGATAGATTACTACCCTACCGGTGACACTCCAAGTGCCGTTTTGAATTGGTTACCGATTCAGACCATTTTGGCACAACTTGCCATGCTCGAATCACAAGGCCACTCAGTTGACGAAAGAATTCGTCTGAAAATCAACCGTACTAAAATATTCGCCGACTTTTATGCAACGTGCCATCAGCAGCTCGCAGACATGAAAAAATACAGATTGTGTTTAGGCGTGACAACGTACAAAATCGGTTAAAATTTTTATATAAAGTTTGTGGGTGAGGATAAAGCTTTGAAATTATTAAGCAATCATAATTATATGAACGACTTTCATTTTTACTACGTCACCAGGTTAAAAGTTATTGCACAGTTCTTTGAAAAGACAAACAACGGTAGAAACAATCTTTCTTCTATCATTTGCGAATGTTTTGAAATACTTGCACCGTATCCCTCAATAGTAGATAACATTATAAGTTTTTCCCCTTTCAATATGTGAGATCATTTGCTAAAGATTCAAGTTAAAAAGATTCTTGTATGTAGTGCGATATGCAAATACAATTATGAAAAACTTGTACGGAACTTTGAAATTATTACAGTCGTTAATTAAAAGCTCCGTCTCTGTCAACTGGTCGATTGAAAACTAAATGAAAAATTCAACAATTATAAAAAAAAAATCAGACATTATTCGTTTGTGCAAGTCCCGTATTAATAGTTACAATTTTTCAAATACATAAATAATATTTACTTTTGAGTAAAGAAGGAAAATCGTATAAGAAGTGTGATTGCCAAGTCGATTAATTAAGTAAAGTTTATGGGTGATAGAATTCAATAATTTTTTATTTTGCAATTTCAACGTGTACATATTCAACAACATTTATCCTTGGATATAAAAAAATTATGGTGGATCAATCGAAATGTTACACACGTATGTACTTTGTATTTGATATAATAATTATTTTTTTCTTGGTAATCTTGAAAATGAAGGATCTGGTAGTTTGCCTCGTGAGGGCTTCGTGTATCTAGAGTTTTAATAACGCTTTTTTTCTTGTTATGCATCTTCGAGCTGTAGCACCTGCACACACTTGGTGTGTATTTCGACTCAGCCTGGCATATGTATTTTTTAAAAATTATCAATATTATATTCAACACTTTATTAAATATATATATACGCATGTTTTACACTCAAATAAGTATACGCATTTTACAGCCTTTTATAAAAAGAATCTTAGATCAACCAATCGTATAGTTTTTTTTTCCACTAAAATATTCAAAAGCAATGCCACTAATTAATAATAATCTACGTCTATTCAATATATCATCAAAGTAAGCTAGTATTTATACAGTGCAGGTGACAACGATTTTTCGCTCCTTCACAAACAGCGCTCACAAGATTTACATAAATCTTCTCTACAATCGCTAATCAATTCAACTGAAAACTACATTTTAAATTAATTACGCTCAATATCTTTGTCGTTCACTTTGACGCGTTTTCTCATCGTTGCACAATACAGAGAATTAAAGTGAGCAGAGACTCGAAATTATAAACAAAATAAAATTTATTTGATTATAATATACAAAACAATTACGCAGTAATAAGCTTGATTTTTTAGCAACAATTCATTACTATGACGCAAATATCAATACGCAATCTAAATGAAATTTACACTCGGAGAAGAAAATGGCACCAAATTGTTCTATTCAATTGAATTTCTAAGCAATGTATGACCAAAGAAAACGAAAAAAAACGAGGTATAAGTAACACGCTCTGGACAGAGATAATGATTACAATATGCCATCGTCGTTAAGAGGGAAAAGGACGTGGTGCATTGTCAACAGCAGTCGAAAGGCTTGAGCTTTCGCTTTTACAATTCTTTGCTTATTTATATTCATATATCTGTAGTAATTTACGTGTTCTTAGCAAATCGTAAGTTTTCCTCGCACACACGCACATGTACTCAATCGTATGCATCACGCGTATGACCAATCTATACTTTCGTTGTACGAGTGGCGAAGGATAAAATTCAGCACATACGCGTATGCGTACTCATCAAACGCACAAAAGCAGACATAATATTTTTTTTTTTCGTTTTACATTTTTTGTTTGTTTTGTTATTCTAATGTCGACAGACGCGACTCGCTGAATCTCCCCACGTGAATCATTTTGTTCGTGCAAATAAACGTTTATGTCACGGGGGATTAAAATGTATTTTTTTTTTTGGTTTTCATTTCACGTAGAGAGACAATGCATCCGCGTCTCGACAGTTTAGGATCGCGTTTAAGGCGTTCATTGTTGTTTTATGTCTCGAAATCACGCGTAAAATCTAAAAAAAAAAGAAATCGTAATCGCAAAAATTGCTTTCTAATAATTCGACTACGTATAGCGCATTTAATTCGCCCACGACTCTCGCTCTCACCCACATTACACAATAAAATTTGATACTCTGATTAGCGTGTAATACAATATTTATGGTTATTTTTTTTTACAGACAGAAAACGATATTCCGTTGCAGCGCGTAGGATATAGTGTCAGCTGCCAACAAAAGTTGCTTCTTTTTTTTCCATCTAAAACAAATTCGATTCGTAAGTAAGAAAAATTAAAACTGCAAGAAACGAAAAAAAAGCGTTCGATCTCCAATCGAGTTGCGCTTAAAATTACGACAGCGATGCGAGGCTATCAGTATCAAAATATATATAGCGGAACTTTGTGTTTTTTTTTCACATATATAATTTTCGATAAACCAATTTAAAAAAAATATATTAAATATAAAAAGAAAAAGAGAAACAACGAAACACTTGTTCGGCATATATATCTGCGTTCATTTTTTGTACGTTTTCTTTCCGACGAGAAACAAATTAGCTAACATCACACACGCACATCTCTCACTGAAGATCAGGAAAACAATAAAATCATATACTTGGTGATACAAGTCCGCTGCAAATCGGACTAGCAAAAATTATAATAATAATAATAATCCACTTTTTCGTTATTGATTCACGTTGTTTCATCGCTTTAAAAATCGTTGGCCAACAAAGCTCCAAACAATCTCGGATACACCTTTTCCTTTTTTTTTGTTTGTTTTCTTTCATCTTTCAGCTAGACTACGTTCATATTGTTTTTTTTTGTGCTCTATATACAGAAGTGTATCAATCTGCCTCGGTACTTTTTCTGTTCAATTTAATTATGTATAATTATGTATAGTGTATATATACTTTAGTCTAAAAGTTGATTTTTCATTTCATCAAGTATAAGCTTGTGAGCGGCCCGCCGCCAATCTTCACCGCTTTTGCGAGGCTACCGCGGCGACCAACGCCGCACCGCGACCACTGCCGTCTTCCGAGAGCATCAGGTCAAACTGGTAGGATTGCAACGAGCTGATTTTCTCGACCATGAGATCATGGAAGTGAGGATGGAATCTGTAGACGGAGCCGTCGACGCCGACGGTGACGTTGTTCTCGCCCATCTTGTTGAGGAGGCAAGCAATGCCAGCGGACGCGAGATGAGCCGCTCGCCTCGACACTATCGAGCACACATATCGCACGTTCTCGCAGTCCTGATCGGTTGCGTTTGTGATGCCCAATTCCGCCAGAATTTCCCGGCAGTTTCCGTATTTTCCTTTTGGATCACTGCGAAAAACGACAATAATTATAAATTGATTCAAAACCAAGTTACATAAAATTAATTCAACAAAGGATAAACTTACGACTCGATTTCCGAGACGTATTTGGTGAAGAATTTGCCGCGTTTCCTGAGATCGCACGAGCACTTGCCGTTAAACAGCAGTCCCTCGTTGGTGAGCTTCTCCAGTACCAACCTGGACAATTCACCCATGTACATTCCCGAAATCATTTTCTCAAACAGCTGTTTGCCTTTGTTGATGGAATTGTCGTCAATGTCGCGATCAAACTCGGTGACGACGAAATCCAAAGTGCCACGCTCGCCGAACGCTCCCCATTCCGCGTTTATCAGCATGTGCGGCTTTTTCGGATCGTATTGCCCGGGTAACGCGCACTTTGCATTCTCTGTCTTCTCTACGTAGCACACATTGCAGCCAGTTCCTGAAAAAAAAAGGGATATTAATTTTTCGTTAGTTTACGCGATTACGCGTAAAATATAGGATTCTCGAATTATTTTACTAATTTTTTTTCCTGCGATAAATTTTCATAAATATATCGAAACGAATATGATAAGCAGGCTTCATAAAAACAGCTTAGACTTTTTAGTTTAATGAAATAGCAAAGTGTTTTCGTCGCTACAAGGAAACCGTAAAATTGCACTTAATGGTCAAAGTACGAAAACAACAGAGTAATTTAAAAAAATTCAAGCTGCCTTAATTGCAATTGCTACGGTAAAAGAAGATAAGATTGCAGCACTCGAATATTCATTTTAAAGTTTTGTTTTGTTCTTTTTTTTTTGCGCACAAATGCGATTTCCATAGCCTTGTGCGAGAAAACGTGATTAATGCGAGCAATGGGTCACGATAGCGTTGAAAGCGAATCATTACTAGAGCATGATCTTAGGTTATATTATAGCCGCGCGGATATTGATTGTCGACTTACCGACAATGAGGCCAACGCGACAGTTCTTGTTTTTCCAAGCGCAGGACATGAGCGTACCAGTGGTGTCGTTTAAGATCGCGCACACGTCGATTTTAACGTCCTGTAATTAAGGATTATTTGTCAATTGATATGTTATCCATCGAGAAATATTGTTTTCAGAGTTTAAATTGTTTTCTTGGGATAATAGCAACAACCTTGAAAATTGTTTTTTTTTTTCAATAATGATGTCTAGTAGTTCAATTAGTATTTTTACATGAATTTCATCTTATCTTTTGGATTTCAACAAATATTTAAAATTTAAACAAAAACATCCGATTAAAATTTCAGTTAACCATCAGTTTCTAGCATTCCAAAGTTTCAGTTTAAACTCCAATTATCAAAACTTAAAAAAAAAAGTCTACTGACATTCCTCCTGGCGATAGCTTCCTCGAGCAACGCAACGACATCCTCGTCGACAACGCCACTGCAATTGAAACCTTTGGTCCACCTGACCAACATTCCCTTGGTGAGACCTTGCTGGGTGAGCGGAAAACTAAAGGTAAATCCAAGCGGCAACACCTCCTGCTCGAGCTTCAGATCCTTGACAAACAGCGCGAGACACTGAGCAATGTGATCAAACAGCTGGCGACCTGTGCCCAACATCAAACTCTGTGGAATCGCGTAGATCTTGCTCTTCATGTCAAAGTGGCCGTAATCCAGCGTAATCAGCAATACGCGAAAGTTTGTGCCTCCGAGATCCAATGCCAAAAAGTTGCCCTTTTCTGCGAAATCACGGCGGAATAATTCTCGAGTTGAAAGTACGTAAGAAATTCATAATCATTGATTTTTCTTTGCTTCAGTTGACCAAGTTTCTATCGACTATTCCGTTCGAATGAAGAAAAAAAAAGTCTTTTCGCGTTGCTTCGTAAAGTAATAAAGCTTTTCACTCTACTGAATAAGCAACTGACTTTTTCAGAATAATTATCAGTAATAACTATTCAACTATAAAATAAATTGAAAAAATATACATTTCAGTCAACAAACCCATCCATTTATCGTTCAGTAAGCACGTATACTAAAGATCAAAAATCATCCGTATTATCCATTTCCCCAAGCTCATGTTTAATGCGCATCTCGTCGTTGGAGAACTTACCAGTGCCATTGGGCAGATCTTGCACGTAGGTGGTGTAGCATCTGACAATGGCATCGTCGTGGGTCTCCTTACACAAGCCCTTATTGATCTCGTTCGTGAGTCTCTCCATGACCAGCCGCAGCTGCTCGTCCGTGAGGACCAAATCTTTGCACGCATCTTTTATCTGAAAAAATTATGAAAATTTAGTTGTTGTTAGCTAAAAACAATTTCAAGTATTTTTGTGGCATGGCGTTATTAAATTTTTGACCTATTTGAGGGGATGAGAACGAGGTTAACGCAGATTAAAAAGTATCGACGTACAAATTTACGCAAGTAGTAGATGCCATTCATCAAAGTTTTATGTTAATATTTGAACTTGGTTTAATTCAGGTGTAAATCACTCGTAAGTCGAATGAAACTGTCATCCCAACGCAAACTTCATTTCAAACGCAAGTATCTATGTCGTAAAAGTCGTCTGCATCAATCTGTCGCGTGCGAAAACTTCCCCTGACAATCTTCGTAGGAGGAAAAATGTACGCTAAAATTTACGACTGGTTATCGCGCCTTCGGAAAATTGCGCCGAGCATTGTACGCGTGTGACCTCAGCGCGTCCTTGGCCGACCTTCAACGCTCGCTTCGACGCTTTTCCCGACATTTCTCTCCCTCTCTCCATCTTTTTCCATGCCAAAGGATTGTCTCGTTGCAAATGTTTCATGCGATTCAAAGTGCAATGTTTATGTGGAGTTGTAGATTTTTATTTTAATCAGGGTGTGTTGAGGGTTTAGCGAAATAAAAATACATTAGCATTGATATTGTGTTTTGAATGATAAAACTTTGAATTTGAAATTCAAACGTGTTTGAATATACTTGATTTAGTTTTTCTTTCAACTGTACTTTCGTAAATTTTGCATCTAGTTTGAAATTTTTATTAGTAGAATATCTTACACAAATTACCTAAAAATCATTTATTTCAAAAATTTAATCATTTTCAAAATATCTCATCATTCCGAGCATTCACTCACTCACTCAGCAAACTATGAACCGAAACATTGTTTACTTCTATAAACTTAAATTGATTGCACGAAACATAGAAACCGATCCTATTGAAATTAATCTCCACTAGTATAAAATTGGCACATGCACACTTTACTATTAAAAAAAAGAGAGAAATAGTCAAGGCCGCGATAAAAGCGCCGCAAGCGATAAACAGCAGTGAATGGAGAGCGTTCAGTGACTTGCGCGCGCGTGCAACTCGGCGAAAAAAGAAAATAAAAAGAAACCAAGTTGAGAGTCCGAATTAATGACCTCTTCCGAGGCTCTGTTTTTTCAAAGCGCCGACCAGTTGCGTAATAGCCGCGCGAGCGAGTGAATGTGCGTAATTTGTTAATGTTTTCGTACGTCGATTACGTAAGAACGTAAAAAAGAATTATAAATATTAACAATCGATTGATTCACGAAAAGTTTGCAAACGAGAGAAATATATCGTTTCGATATTACGAGCGGCAAATTTTTAATTCAATAATGCCGATTGATCGACTGCCCCACTCGAGAGTGTCACGTCAACGCTTCCGATTTTATTGCCCCTCTCTGCGAACGCGTTTTCATTCGATTGAGGCTGAATTTAAATGCAATCATTCTAATGTAGGATTGAAAAGGATGACAATTACAATCTTTAATCTACATTTGTAAATCTACAGTACAAATTTTTTTTGTAATAAAAGAGTTTGAATTTAACTTTTTTAATATCTTTAAAAAACCACCGAGAACACCAGCTTTTTTAACGAGACATACGCAGTTTCGCGAACTCTGACCTCACTCTCGAGCAAGAAAAAACACTCGAGTCTCTTAGCTTCCACGGAGAAAAGTTGCGTTGCGCGGCTGGAAGTCTTTAATTGCAACGCGAGGCGTTCAAGACTGCAAGTAATCAACACGTCCAACGCACTTCCTCGTTTTTTCTCTCTTTAAATTATTAGAGCGCGATCGATCATTCGAAAGAGTAAATTTTTATTTTTTGAAGAATATTTTTTACCATTTTTGTTTTCGCGTGAACTCGTTAAATGAAAGAACACCGCGCGATAACGTCGTGAGGTAATATGACGCGGCAATAAAGAAAATGCAGTAGCGGGTGACGATCGTAAAAGTTACTTTAAAAATTTTACGTCGCGTACGCTTTGTAGAATACCGGCGGAAGCAAAGTAAAATTTACTTTCTTTTCATTTTTTGCCATCAATCAAATAACTGTTCAAACATTTCATTATCAAGCAGACATTTTAATGCCAAATTTTCTAACCATATATACACCAACTAATATTCTAATCTAATCGTTATAAACGTTGCCTTCCTCAGTGAAAAAAGTCGTACGATCGTTCGAAAAATGTTTCGATAAGATGAATCTCCCACGCGGTAGCATCATCATATTAAATTAATAATCCCACGAAACGACTGCGTGACTGTATCGAACTCGTCTCTGCCTTTAATACAGGGATATACCCAGAAAGCTTGTCTTTTTTCGATTTTCGATCTATAAGAGAAACCGAATTAGAGTAAAAAAAAGAAATAAGTCAAAGTAAGCCATCGATTTTTCTAGAGAGGCACTGCAAGCTTTACGTTATGTGATGATGTTCGAGTAAACAGTTCAGGGCTTCTTGAAGTTTTTATGAAGATTATCTGGCTCACGTTGTTGGATAATAGCGCTGTTATTTACATTTTATAATGTTTGTCTTTTTTTTCATCCCACGACTTTGCTGCAGGTGATTACTAGATAGTATCTATGTTTGCGTGTAATTTTTGCAAATCAATCTATAATTACAAACACACTGTTATAAATCTGACTTTATTTTTTTTTATTCTCAGTGTCGATGATGTAAAAATACAACGTTTATTTCGAGTTCAGCTTCATTAAATGCAGTTTAAAATAATTCATTCATCTCTGATACGATTTTACCAAGTTTATTTAAAACTGCGCCGACGTAAAGAAAAAATCGATTCGTTAAAGAAAAATAAAAACAATCACGACAAAATACTAAACGCGATAAGAAAGTAACATCACTCCGGATGAAAAATATAAAGTATATGTACATGACGCACGTGCAGATGCAAAAATCATCCTTAGGAAGCGTGATACACCCTCTTATCGCTAAAACTGACTAAATTATATCACTGCAGTGACAGAGATCATCGTTTTTTTTTATTGCTCGCGGTTATCCTACCTTAACGTACTTTTCTAGAGATTTCCGTGATAAAACAGTTTGTAAAATCGTCGTTCGCGCAATAAATTTCCCTTTGCCTGAGAATCTTCTAAATTGATGATCGAGGATTTAGACGTCAGATAGCGATCATTAATTTCTAATGATCATCGATCAACTATTAATTCTAAATATATCTATATTGTTTTCTTTCTTCTAGAAACAAAATTTGCTATTCAACGGCCAAGTCACTGACGTAACGCATCTGATAAAATCTCGGAAAAGAAGATGAAATGCAGATCAAGCGGTGCAATGAACCATCGATTCAGCCGGCGCAGTCAATTGTAATAATCACGAGGTCATAAAGTCGTATACGTGACACTATTGAGTTTGACTTTGATTACGTTTCGAGAATATCAATAGTACACGCAGGCACTATGCAATTTGGACTTTCTTTTACGAGAATTGGGGTTACTTTGCCAGTTTGCGAGTGCGGCAGACTTTTAATGCGTGGGTGTGAGGTAAAACTTTTGCAATTTATTTTTTACGTGAGTGAGAATGTTTCTCTTAATTAAATCTTTTTTTTTTTTTGTGTTGTGCCATTTTAGTGCAGAGTATTTCGTGGATTAAAAATAATTTCTTATTAAAATAAAATCGCAGAATTTCAAAACAGATTCGTTGTTTGAAAAATAAATATTAAAATATTTCAATTAGCAACTAAACGAGTCTTCGATTCATCCACACAAAATCTAAAATTCAAATATCATCGACTGCCAACCGACTTCACCTGGCACTGCAGCTGTGACCCCCTCCGAATTTCGTATGAGCTATATTAAAGTATCCGCAACCATCGAAAATCAATAGCATCTTTATCCTGGCCGCTGCAGCTATATACGTCGGTTTTGAAATATTTTTACTAAAAAATATTTGCTTCGTCAACACTTTGTACGATAAGCGATATATGAATTTAAATATTTATCTAAAGCAATAGCAAGTTAATCGATAGGATAATTGCCAACGTATTAGTAATAATGCTAAAATTAAATGTTCCTCAAGTTTTTTGCGTAGAAAGTCATCATTGGTAATTTTCTCAAACAATCGCGCAATAATTTCGCAAAAATTCAATAATTGTCAACAATCATCTTTGTCAATCTCCCATTTTCATCTTGAATAACCAACTTGTTATCCTACAAGTACATAAGCGCGCGTCAAAAATCTCGGCAGCTCTCTCCAAAATTAGACAACTCGCGCGCGCGGCTTTCCGGCTTTTTGTACGTGCACGCGCAAAAAAAAAACAGAAAGAAAGACGTGCCGACAGACACGCGTGTATAGATTTGGGTCAGTGAGAAAGGTGTCTGGGTCGGTTGATCAATGTCTCCATACTCTCTTATATGGCCTTCGACAGGTAGAAAAAGAATATATATATTACGTGTGTGTTTTGTTTTCAATTGTTTAATATCTCTCTATTGAATTTTTTTTAACGAGTGCGTAGGTATTGTAATCGAGATTAAAAGTTGTAAGTTGACCCAAGGAGTTACAAGGCAAGTTTATATCGTGCGAAACTTTTACGAATTATCTGATCATTAATTTAGTGGTCCGACAACGGAACAGAATGAAAAATGATAAACTTCTCAATGCTCAAATAAACTATAATAAATTTTGATTGACTGATATACGCTCCAATTCAAATTTCATACACAATTTCTAAAAAAATCAAACGCTCCATTTACGAATGGACGTCGTTCTGCATAATTTGCTTTCTTCAAAGTGAAACGTCGAAGAAGAAGAAAAAGGAAACAAGATTGATGGAGCTTGAAAGGCCGACATCATTTTTGTCGAGGTCACTCCATCGATATCCGTACATAATTTTTTTTTCGTTTTCATTATGTCTGGTTGCATTTTTTTTTTAAATTTTGTTAAGCGCAAAGTGAAAGTCAGGTTTTTTTTAATCAGCTCGATGCATTTTCGACGAGGAAAAGAGAGCTCGCGCCTTTTGTAAAAGACTGTCATTATACTCCACGGATGAAAAATGTGCGCAACTTTTTAGAAAGTGCAGTAACCGCACGATGCGTTGTAGAAAAAAAGTGTCATTCGCTTCCAGAAAGAAATTTTTTATTTACGATACATTGAAGCTTAATACATGACTTTGCTTCAATGCAAACTGCGTACATCCTTTTAAAACCAGTTAAACTACTTTCGGATTAATTTGCATCATTGTTCGCGTTAAATAAAACGTAAATCAAGATTCTCGCGTATATTGCCTCGTAAAAAAAAATCTTAAAACAATTAAATCACAGCTTATTCTTACTAAAGACTTTCAAACACTTTACAACTAGAAATAGAACCATAAAACCAGGCATTCATCCAAATCCGCACACGCCTTCTCGAAAATTCCCGCGTTTTCCGAAAAGAAAAAAAGAAGCGACCCTGACTTCCTGAGGAGGATCGCTCGATAAAAGTTCCCAACGTACATGTACTCTGAACTCGAACGTCGACGACGACGACGAGAGAGAGAGTTTGCATCGATCGCTGACGTCAGAGAAGAGAAAAGCCCGGCCGACACACCCGCCCCGGCAAAAGCCAATATGGAGGATTTTGCGTTGCGGATCCATGAATGAGGGTCGCAGCTGCGCACGCAACCCGTTTATAACCCTACGAAAGGGTTTTATGGCTCTCGATTTGTGATGTACGTATGCCACGTGTGTATAAGTTGTATTTGTTTTTTTTCTATTCAGAAATGAAAATACAATTCAGATTTGAATGTGACATGGTTATAATTTTGCGGGAAAAAAAAATTGGATCAGCAAAAAAAAAAAACTTCGAGTTCAACAGTCGACGCGGGAGGGTTTTCTCTCTTTCCGTTACGTGACTCAGTCGTCAAGGAATGCGCGCGGATCCCGACAATAATTATATTGGAGCAGAGCGCACGTGCTGCACCTGGCGTTTAGTGTGTACATGAAAGGTGTTGGTAGCGATGGAATTTTTCAAGTTGTTTGTTGTTTGTTGTTTTTCGAAGAGTAACTTGTTGTATAATTTTAAACGAATGACTCGTATATTTTTTTTTTACAAATGATATAGGAGGCGATGGTATTTAAAGCATTTTATTTTTCACAGAGTTGTGCACACGTTGTGGCTTTTTTCTTTCTTTCGTATTATATATATTTAGCGCACTTGCGACAATGTAATGTTATATATGGCTTCGATCGTTACATTATCGACAATGTGGCTTTTATTGTACTGCAATTTTCCAGATATCGAGACAACATCATCAACACTTGTGTAGGAAAGAAACAATGGATGCATTAAAGATTATATAGGAAATCTTTGAAGAATCTTTATCGAAAGTAAAAAAAAAATCCATTATTCAAGCATTACATGTCTGCTCGTCTTCATTTCCTTCGAATTTCATTGCCGACAATTGCGCGTACCGACGACGCGCTTATATTATGCCACACGACAAATTGTATCGTAAACGAACTACTATATACACAAACGTTGTGCGCATGCTGCTTTCTTCTTTACTTCTCATAGAGACTATAGAATTTGCGTTTTTATGAGAAGAAGCTAAACCGGTTTTTTCGCATTTCTTTTGAAAGTTTAAAGAGCTTCTTTTTTTCGCAAAGTTAACGTTATTCAAGGTCTTTGAATGTCTATTCGAGTGATGTATTGTGATTCATTGAAAAATGTTCCTTTTTTTTAGATTGAATTTCGAGTTCATCACGAGTCAGTTTATGCAATAATCACTTGTCGACGTGACTTTGTGATTTTCATATTAAACTTGAATTTGTACGTTGACTAAGAATTGAATTTATTAGCATTTCAATGTTTTAACAATAGATTTTCAAGAAATTTAGTGAAATATTATGATACGAAAATAAATGCACTATCCATCGCCAAACTGATAACAAACTATGTAGTTAGGCCTGCATCGCGCGAGCTAAAAATAACATTTACTGTTTAATTGCACACATACGTCGACCTGTCCCAAGGTAAGACACAGAAAGCCTTCCACGAGCGCGTATAGTAACACGATACTATACTTCGATCCATCACCACCTTTAAAGTGATTTTCCGGGCGCATAAATAAACACTCGAGAGTAAGAGACGTCACTTGCTCGCGTGAGAGATATTAAAACACCAAAATAAAAGGCTTTGTAGACGAAATTTCTGCGACAGATAATGTTATCGGCTTTTTAATCCAGATTGCCAAGATTCGCACACACAATGTCGAGTCATTTTTAAGTACAACAATGTAGCACACTTTTGGTCAAATAAAATTTTGTATGTGACGGAGCTTTAAATTTCAAATATTGCGACAGAGCAGTAATGTTTTGTTGATTTTTTAATCAGCTGCGATTTAACCTAGAATTATCGAAAATCTTCTATAATTATCTTGAAAATTCCACAACGATTCGTTGCTAATTTTCCCAGATGACGAAATAACCTCCTTACGTTGCAGCGCATCGTATTTTTCGATCAAAAAAAGCTCGTTTTCTAATTATTATTGTCGTGTATATGTCCGCAGTTGAACGTCGATTTCGAAGCAGGAAGTTAAAGTGTATAATGAGAGTAATGATATCGATAATTACGACTATACCGCGAAATATTTTTCCTCAATTTTCGCGAAAAAGAAAAAAAACACGTCAAAAAATTATGTTTGCTAATCTCGATAATCCCTGTCCATCAATTTCGCTACAATTATAATAACCAAAGTCATTCCGTGCGCCTCAATCAGATGTGTATTAATAATTACGAAAAGTATGCAGGAAATAATTATACACCAGCGCTATGTCGACGAAATATTACACACACCTCAAGATACACAAACGCGAAAAGGGAAAATTAACGTAGATTTCACGATTAGAACAAAAAGAAAAAAAAAAGCGAAAATGAAATTCTCAGTCAAAAAGTCAGCTGAAGAATATATATATATATTCAAGCATGCGCATTACCTGGTTAGTAGGCCTGATCTGCTTGTAATTGCGGAAAGCCACGATCGAGTTGAGTACGGTGACGACGTAAAAGAACATGTGAGTGACCGAAATGTATAACCACCCCCTATCGCAATAATACAATTATCTCGTAGTAACAAAACTTTATATATATATATATATATATTTTTCCGTCGCGAAAACGAAAAAAAAAACTTCTCGTCGACTAAAACGCGTGTGCTAGAAGATAGGCAGCCGGTGGTGGTGCTACTGCTGGCGCTATCGATCGGCATTGTGTAACGTGCAGAGAGGCCAACCTATACCTCTACAAACTCCCCTCTCCTCATCTTTTAGACATGCTCCTCTGCGCTGCTGCTGCTGCTGCTGTATGGCGCGAGCGCGAAAGCCGCCAATGTCAGAGCGCGAGCGCGAGCACCAATACTACTACTACCAAGCTCTAACTCATCGATATATAATATGTGTGTGTGTGTGTGTGTGTGTGTGTGTATATAGTATTGTATTAGTCTTCATTTTTTTTTTTTGCTTCTTCTGTCTTGACCTGCTTTGAGAAGGGGAATCCTTAAGGGACAAAATTTTAGGGTGGATTATTTCGGCTTTTCTTTTCTTGTGGCTGAGAGTGCTCGAGGGGGTAAAACTATAAAACAGAATCCTACCGCCTACCTGAACGAGGTATAGTCTTGGAAACCCTACGGGCTTCGCCCTCCGGGTTTATGGAGAAAAAAAAATTAAAGGCACTAGATCAGCGATAAACTTCAGGGTACTGACAGAATAAAAATTATTCTCATAGAAAATTTCGCAAACACTATGATTTCAGCAGCCGCAAAAACCAGGCGGTAGGATTCTGCAGTTTACCCCCGGAGGGTTTAAGAGAATGAAAATTAATCTTTCTTTTCTTGATGCGTTGCGTTTTCACGAATGAAAATGTTACGTTTTTTTTTTTGACGAGCGTGTATTAACGAGAGAATTGTTCTTTTCAAATGCGAAAAAAAACGAACGAATAAAAGTTACTCCAAGGGCAGACAAAACGTACAGTCGCCGGCGATTGATTCTGTCCACCTTTAAGGCGCAAGCTTGCATGTCGAGTGGACAGAATCAATCGTCGGCGAGTGTACGTTCGGGAATAATTGAAAAAAAAATAATTTCGAAACTTTTGACAGCGACTTAGTTGTTTCTCGCTGTCGAGTGATTTGCATTGATTTTCTTTTTTCTTTTCTGTACTGCAAACTTTTGCAGCTAGTACGTTTTGTGTCGTGACTGTCAATTATTTACGAATTTGGAATAAATGAGTTTGAAAAATGTAGAATTGAAAAAAGAAAAAGATACTTAGAAAATTAATCATCACTGTATTTATGTATCATTTTCTAAATGAAAAAAAAAAGAAAATAACTTCCATGCATACATTGGGCAAACGTTAGCGTAGTAAAACTATTACTTCCGTATATATAGTTCTTAAAAAAACTCGCAGCCATAAACTTCAAAGTCAACGGCAATTGCACACTCACGCGAAAAAGTCCTTATCAGCCATCAGCGCAACGTGCATCGATACACAAACACGTTCGAGATAATAAAAGAAGGGAAGCTTCTGACGTATAAAACAACAACAAAAAAACGTAAAAAAAATTCATTATCCCTAACGATTCTCGCGGGGTTAAAGTGCGCTCAAGGTTAAGGTTACTGTGCTTGTTATCAGGCGATTTGTCGCTACGACGACGACGTCAGGTGTTCGATGCAACCGCGCGCGATCGATTTTTCACCCGCGCGAATTTTGTTTTTCGAAATCTATATATGTATAATGTACAGTTATTGTATTCGTGATAGCGAGATGTGTTTGTAAATAACATGTAATTACTGCGGGAATGGGAGTTGTAGTACGAGAAATTTCGGAGCGTATAGCATTGAATTATTGAGCAGTGTATCGCGTTGAAAGCCAATATTAGCATCGGGATATGACGTTCGTCTCGATCGATAAGAGTATTTTCGCTTTGCTCCTTTACGATTTTATCCTTTCTGATTTGAATATCAACGATCGATTCTAATGACATATAGACTTCCTCGCCCCATTAAAACCTTTAAAGAACTTTAATTTTCAACCGAACAACAAAAAATAGTATTTTGGAGTCGCGACTCTGCTTAGTGTTATAAAAGCGCGCACGGCGGCAAAATCTCAGCTCGTGCAGCGTTTGTATATGTGTGTTTGTATGTGTGAGCGTCGCTCGGACTGACAACAATGCTAATCATTTTAATGAACCTTACGTGCCATAATTCAATTTGCCACCGCACGTAGGTTATGTAAAAGGCAGTCAGCAAGTACGTCACATACACACACAAACACACAACTCAGCTAGATACACACAGCATCTTTCTCCATTGCGCCTTTTTCTCATCAATATATGTAACACACTGTCGTGAAAAAATCAATCGGCCCGCGGCCGGCGATGTATCACGTGGTCGTATAAACACTCGACTACTTTACCGACTGCTCGTTTCCAATATACATATATATA
>JAWWMK010000040.1:14593164-14638955 GCA_035047105.1 Galeopsomyia nigrocyanea
ATATATATATGTATATATCGAGCGTATAATAAAAAAGCGAAGTGTTTCTATCAAACTTTCAATATATATAGGCAAAAGAAAGGAAATCACCTCCGGCTTGACCAAATCGCTAGTAGAAAGGCCCGGTGTCATCTTCATCGCTTGACTCAATGAATACTGGCACACAACAAGACACACTCGGACAAACACAAAATGTTATTGTTTTGTTGTTTTTTTTTTACTTGTCACCAAAGAAGACGACGACAAAGACGACGACGCGGACTTGTCGTTTAATAATGACTGTGGTAATATATTTATATATACGTACGATATATAGGAACTATCAACCGAGTCCGCGTAAAAGATCGCACTGTCACTCGCGTGTTGCCTCGTTCGCACTTTATATCGCGACTGCCGGGCCGAACGGCGCCGCCGCGCGCGCATGCACGCTCGGGCGCTTCGACGCGCGCGCCTCCAGAATCGCGCCACGAGAGGGGAAGAAGAAGGGAGGTGGAGAGGGGATTTCTCGAAAAAATGAGGGAGGGGAAATGTGTGGACGACGACGACGGGGGTGAAAATTGTATATAATTATATATATCGCGTGCTACCGAGCTCTTAATTTTTCGCCAACTTTTTTTTTATAATTTATCTGCATTAGCTTTTTTTTCGGATTTTTAGTGAGATGAGAGGATAGAGGATTTTGAGATTTAATAGAAACAGTGTGAGTGCGGATTTAATCTAAGTTTTCGGTTTCAAGTGGACAATTTGTCGTACTGGAGAATCTGTTGTATTGATTGTGAGAAAGCTGAGATGTCATGATCTTATCCGAATTTATATAACTATTTTTCGACAAGTCAATGAATGTTCAATCAACGCATTGTTATCGTCAGTGCTTCGTTAAGTTATCGTACACACATAAATATTATCAGATCTAAATAATTATACAAAACGAACAGGAAGGGGGAAGTACATACTTACAATGAAACGAAGAAAATGTCATGTTATCGATAGCACGTATCGCGTACAAAAAAAAAGGATCAAAACCCGCACAAATCGACGAGTGAAATCGCTGATTCAAAAGTCCGAAACAAAAAAATCTCAGTCATGCTTATTTGATCAGCCAGAAATAAACCGAGAAAAAAAAAATGTAAATTTTTTTTAACACTTTACAAGCACAGTCGTACATTTCGAGGGCCGACAGAGAAAATATGTTTACTTATAAAACACTAATATTTCTAGCAACACATCGTCATATATCCATCTGTACGCAAAACTCGTTCGCGATGACGTTTAAGGGTGGAATATAACGACATTTCCCCGAAAGCTTGCAACAACAACAAAAAAAAAGCTCTAATACGTTTCGCCGATATATTTACGGTATAAATATACATCGGGTAAAAATCAAACGAAAAACAAAAAATTGCACGAGGTCACCAGCAGCAGCAGGCAGTAAGCAGCATTACGCAACGGGTCGTCGAGATTGTGCGAGCTCACGCGATAAGAGCAAATAACGTTTTTCTGATGCACATCCGCGTCTCTTTTCAAATTTACTTTTTTTTTTTCTAACAACTTGATATATAGAAGAGCTCTCTATCGTTCTCAGAACGAAACAGTCGTTCAAGATAAGCTGTCACATTGTTTGAACTCTAGACAATAGTGTTATCGGTTACATTATATAGTTAAATAACTTTTGCTTAGGTTTCATTGCGGAGTGTGTTAAGTCACGTTCCAAAAGTTCTATAAATAGAGAAAGGTGCATCGACCACCAAAGTATAAAAAAAAACGTGATCAAAATATCACCGAAATAAAAAATTCCACGCGCTTTCGATTACCCCTTCTCTCTTTCTCTCTCTCTCTCCTCTGCGATACGTAAAAGCGTAGGCGGAAAAGAATAAACGAATCGCACGCGCTTTTATCGCGCAGAGAGGCGTTTGGAGGCTCGACAAGGTCGAGCAAAGGTCGCGCGAGCTTGCGCCAGACTTTTCGTCATCTTTCGCGAGATTTCGTTTGGTATGTATGTATGACGACTTGATTATGAGATTTTGGATTGATGATGTTGAATATGTTAATGGGAGGTTAAGATTGAATTGCATAATATTATGCTTTCACAGTATTAATTAAAAAGCTGCGCTACTTTAGAATGAGTGTGTCTGACCATATCGACTCTTACTACTTAAAATACGGAAAATGAAAAAAGCGTGTACTTGGATTTGAATCTGAAAAGTGGATATACATTTATAACAGCAGAAACTTACCTGAAACAAACAAAATTGAAAGAATTAAATAAAAATGAAGCAATGCTAATATAACGATTCTTCACTATATTCTCATAAATATTCTCCTTCTCCAATTTTGTGTTTATTGAAGTCTAAACGCCACAACAACCAAGATAACAAAATTCATCAGATTAATATCAAACTGATCGATATCAAAATATATTGAAAATAATAATCGCAAGTATATAGCAAGCGTCGCAGACTCACCGAATGACTCGTCATGATTACAAGAGGAAATCGACTTTCCACTGTCACATAAATACGTGAAACAATCTCCATCTTTTTTTTTACGTTCCATGAAAAATTTCAATGAAACGCGCGCAGATATAAAAAAAAACCAATCGCGTGTATTGACTTACCCGCAGACTATACGATTTCCTTGTAGATTCGGGAAATACGCAATAATGGATAAGATATAAAAAAAAAAGAGTTTGTTTTAGCCGCGCGTTAGTTTTTGCGGTCAATGGACATCAAATGACACACGATGCGAGTTACTTCACTTCTATGTGTAGCCTATTTAGATATATAGAGACTATATATCGCGAGAGAAACGAGTTTTAACCGATTTTTCAGAAAGAAAAAATGAACTAGATTTCTTTTTGTTTGAAACAGTCGATCAATCGAGAAAACATATTTATTATTGTGTATGTATGCCACACGTGTCAATCGTTAAAAAAACTATAGCTGATCTATATCCGTAAATACAATCTTAACGTCTCATGCATCGATGAAACGGGTTGCGTCTTAATAAACCAAGTTGAATTACGTTCTACATCTTACATTGTATACAAAGCCAGACCAATAAAACAACAAACCCTATATATACAGTAACGAAAAAAAGGCATCACAATCTTTCATCCGAACCCTAAAGAATTGCGTCACGTCGGTTTTGCCCTGCTATCCCCCCTTTCATATATATATATTTAGTCGGCGCGGCGGCCGCGTCGGAGTTATCGGCCTCCGCGCTCGCCTCCTCGCGGCTGACGCAACTGGCAGGTGTGCGCGAGCAACTCGTGCTCCTATTGGTTCGCGGCAAGGGGCTCGAACGCTCACGTCATCCATGCTATTCGTGTGTGTCTGTGTATATATGTGTGCCCTTCGCGAGTTGTATGGTATACTGCTGCACGTGCAGGATGCGAAAAAGGAATGCGAAGTTTTTTAGAAGGAGGGGATGACGAGGAGAAATTTGTTTGGTTTTTTTTTTCGTGGGGAAGGTTGAATGACGATGAAATTTATTTTTTGTGAAATTGGATATTGCGGAAAATAATCGTATTTTATGCACTGCTTGCTTATGCAGGTTGCAAGATGCGCCTGTATGAGGATTTATACTTGAGAAACTTCTGACAATGGTGATTGAATTTTCAATTATTAAACTTTCGATAGAAATTTGCTCCGAAATAGAATCTGAGAATAGAATGGGGAATCAGAATTCAATTTTATTGACTATTATTCGATTGATGTATACATATTGTTCTGGCTTTCAAACTTCATTTATTTGTGCATCCTATCTTTTTATTATTTTATACTTTTTACTTTTATTATTTTACGTTTACTCATCCGCTCTGAATGTCGAGAATCACCGAACGATTTAAAACAGGTTTTACACCTTTTTAAAGATTGTCATTGTCAGAACGAAAGCTATCCAATCGATCTATTACGATGCAGAATTACAACAAGCTTGTTACGTACAAAAATTAGCAATTTTTCTCGGAAATCTACGCAGATCTAAATTTATACTGTTTAATAGTTTATATTAGATTTGTTTTTTACACAAGGAAAGAGGATAACATTTTTTTTTTAATTTTTCTTTCATCCTCGTGGAATTGGATTAGAATAAAAGAAAAAAATTAAGTTACTTACAAAATGTATTACAAATTACAAATATAATGTTGTAGTTTTTAAAAATTTATAATTTAAAACGTTAATAATTTTCCAACGAAATAATTTTATTCGTAAAAATTGTACACTCAAAGTGGAAATAAAATCATTTCGCTAGAAAGTCATAAGTCTTCAATAATTATTTATCATTACACCAACATTAGAATCAAACAATCAAATAATCTTCAGTTGAAACTCCCTCTCGTAATTAGTACAGCAATTCCAACCGGTATAGCTTGTCGAAACGCGGAAAAAAAAATTTAAGCAAGAAACCAAACAAACTCCTCCAGCTTCCTTGGAAATGCACGCTTAACTTTCTCCGTACCAACCTACTCGAATGTTATACCAATATACGATTACATTAGCAGCGCGCGGGCGACAACGGAAACGCCTCTTACCTGTCGCGATCGCGCGAACGCAGCATTTTTCATCGATTTGTCATCGCGCGACCGCAACTTTGGACTTTGGATACAATCGACGTTGCAATGTCGAAAAGAAAAAATCTACCTCGTTCTTTTCGCTTTATTTTGATCGACGATTATGACTCATGGGAAATTACCGACAGACGATTCGAGTTATGATGTACGTGCAAAAAAAAAAGAGCAATAAATTTATTTTGACTTTTTGATTGCAAGAAAAGATATCGTTGCATTGAGATATACTTAAGATTCGTGGGTAATCGATTGTAGGAAACTTTTTTTTAACGTGGTGTAATAATTAAGTCATTAGTCATTTGATAAGAATATGAAGAAATAGACTTATTACAGTTTAGTTATGACGCACCAACTGTAAATTGCAGCAAACGACAAAGTTTCCTCAAACATACCGGATAACTATTTTATTTATCAACATTGTATGAATCAGACAGAGAAATCTTGTATTGAATTGTCATTACAAGTGAAATCGTCGCGAATAACAAATCAAACGTGACTTACTTTGAATGCGGTTTGTCCACAACTTTTAGTTGCCTCGATTGCGTCAACTAAGGACGAAAAACTGATGCAACAAACTCGAATGAAAATACCAACAAACAATGATTTATTTAGTTAAGAAGCAATCATCTTAATGATTGTTGAAGATTTTTCGCAAAAAGTTCGTTAAACTGGAAATTCTGTTGCAAAGGTCAGGGCGTTTTGCGAAAGCGGGCCGCTCGATACTTTCGCTGTAAGTTGCATCAGTTCGGCCAAAGCTGACGCTCGCTTGCCTATGTACTTTCGTGCACGGTATTTTTGAATTAATTATGATTGAGTGCAAGACGTAATTTTCACTATGGAAACTGGTAATGTAGTAGCAATATTGTAGCAAGTTATAATTAAATTTCAATCATGATATACTACTAGATAATTATTAATGTGCAAATATTTGCTTGCCCCTTGCATACCAAATTACTTTTGAAGCAAACCAAGGAAAATTGAATTAAAATCAATTGGAAGTAATTGAATTTCAAGGAATTATAGCAGAGATGATAAAATTCCGTCCAAAATTAATTTTCATTCAAACAATAAATAAACCCCTATCCGATACGTACTTTCTCCAGTTAACTTTATAAGATCAAAAAATACGCAATCAATTGCCAGATTTCATCAAGCAAAAAAACAAGCCCGAGAGATCGGATCGATCGACGCAGTGGACGCCGGACGAGTGCAGCAGACGAGACGTGCGACGAGAGAGTATATGAGAACGCAAAGAGTCGAACCGGTTTGCGCAACGAAATGCCAAGACACGTTACAGGCCGCGCCCTTTTTTCGCTAGAATCCTGTTTCTGTTACGCGCCTTTCGTTCGCGTTGCTTTTGAAGTGAACTTCAAAAGCTACGCGAGTGAATTTGCTGCAACGCTGCGTGGTTCTGCGATTGCGTTTTGCGCGAGATTGAATGGTTGCGTCATGCTTGGTGGTGTTTTTCATGTTTTTAAAAAATAAATAGTTAATGGAGTTATTTAGTTGAGCTGATTGAGTTGAGATATTTTCGTAAATTTATAAATTGAATAATTTTTCTTTTTATCTTTTCAATTTCGCTACGACCGCATATTTGTAAATTAAGAGTTGGTATTTGAAAATTAAAAAAAAATTCAATTGAGTGCTGAATAGCGATAAGTTTTTATGAAAAAAATACTAGTTCATTATTCAAAAGACTTGGATTAACGTTTCTAAAGAGCTTCCAAAAAGGAAATTTCATTCTGTTCCTGCATCGATTTTCCTTCTTCTCAAGTAGCAGAATATCATAGCTTCACTCATCTTCATTTTACGACCATATACCTGACGATTACCAAGAAATTTGCCTTTTGAATTTTTTTTATTAATAAATCACTCCAATTCGAAATCACGAGAAATCTGTTCCTTCAAAAACCGTCAAAAAACAGACAAAACCCATACATTTTTTCGCAATTCAATACCTCGTGACTCGGCAGGCGCGCAAGTTAAAAAAAGCCCGCACTGAAAAGAAAGCTGACGGAATGTATATATAGATTAACGCCGACCGACGTGCCTGCGACCATGCGTTTCGGGAATAGGTACATAACACACCATGTGAGAAGAAACTTTTTGGTCCAGAGACGACGTCGTCATCCAAACACGTGACTCAGCTCTAACTATTCTCAGACCGCGAGTTCGACTTTTTGTCGTTTCCTGCCATGCTCTGTAGTAAATTGGATTTTCAACGGTAAGAGTGTGTTGAAATGTAAATTTTAAAAACCGCATTTACAGCGGGAAAGTGTGAAAACATTTGTAAGATATAAATATCTACAATCTTAAAAAAGACACTGTATTTACTTCGAGTTTTCACCATGAAAAGACCAACCAAGACCATTCAAAAGAATTCAAAGAAACAGTTTGTAATCAGTAACAACTTTAAAGCGTATACGCAATTGAATGCTAATGGCAAAACCAGTCCTGCTTGTATCTCATTCATTTCTCGCACTCATCCTAATTTCAGATTCAAAACTTTCTTTACTTACGTTTAATTGATATTTTGCGCATTCGACGTATTTTAATTAGCGGTACGACAAACAATGAAATTTTGCTTGTTAATGAGGCTATTTGCAAGTCTCGCGATTACGATTTTCTCGTGCAAGCTGTCTCAATGAACTTCAATATCTGGCTTTAGTTACGTAAGCTTCTGCAACGCTCGAGCGTTCCTAATTGATTGTCCTATGTGTGTGTGACAGGCTGTGTAATATTTTTTTTCCGAAAATTATATTTTATCCGTTCGTATGTGTAATTCTCGAAGCGTGACTTATCGGAAGCTTCTTGTCGATAAGGTGCACTCAAGTGAAGAAGTAATTCTTCCGATAATCGTTCGTGGAAAGTCAATTCATTATTAATGAGACGTCGTTGCTGATTCATTAAACGTAAAATTAAAACAATTTCGATGCGACTCCTCGACGCGAAGTATTTGTCAACATTATGAATCATTACCATTGACTCTGAACTTGGCCAGACGTCGTAATAAATCAACGTAACTCGATCGTACTTTATATATCGAAAAATTGAATCTATCGAGCGCGCGATCAAATGATCAAATTGTAAATCGAGTGGCGTTCTTCGCTGGGTACAACACACAAGACAATCGAGCTGACGCTTTATGGAATTACGCTCGTTGTCTGTCAAAGAGAGGAGTATTGGTTTCTCACTCGCGTCGAGTTACGTATGTGCAAATATATCGATTTGTCGGTTTCTCGGGCTTCTGCATTGATAATGCATGTTATTGATATGTGTAATTGTGGCTTTTCCGACAAATGGTTTGATTTTTAGTTTTAAAAAGGAGAGTTCAAATTTTTTTTATTTTTACTTATAACAAAAATCAATCATAAAAATGTTAAATAAAAAAGTCCATATCGGAAAAGGATTACAATTTATATACCAATAAAGTCCGACTACACCCAAGTTGCATCATTTCGATACCCGTGTCGAGCTTATAAAAAGCCAACCAGAGCAGTACGCGTTGGATGGCGTGGAAATGCGAATGCATCTACTGCACTCGTTTATTATTCCACCAATGCGGGTTTCTCTAATACCCACGGGAAAAGCCCATATTGCGTGACGTAGTTTAACGCACTTTACTGCCTTCGCGCTATCTCCTTTTTATACGCTCTTTGTCTCTATCCTTTTCTCGCGTAAAAAAGTAATAGATTGGTCGATGTGATTTGAAAATTGAAATAATTAATTTTTTTTACGTTATTACCCTTGAGTGTGAGGGAAAGATTACGAAAATGTTGACGAAATAAAAAAAAAATTCCATAATGCTAAAAAATCTCATTGAGAGCTGTGGTGGACACTGAGATCATATACAATATAATATCTTAAAACCGCATATGACGAGCGTCATCGTGTGTATAAGGAGAAGTACAAAAGCGTATGGTCTAATTGAGATATCGTTTTTCTGGAATGTCATTGTCAATTTTTCCAAGTGCGATTTGTGTTAGGTATTAAAATTATTGCGAATGTATAGTGGTTTTTATATTTTCCGTTCAATGTGCTAAACTATTGTGAACGCAAATCAATTGTGAGATAAATATTGTGCAATATAAAATTTCCGATAGTTTAGCTATATGCCAAATTTTCCTGATTTTGTATTGTTCATTATGTGTCGCTGTTTTGAAAAATCACATTGATATTGAAAATTCGTTTTTAGAAATTTCATTTTAAAAAACGAGTACGAACTGCGGCTTAAATTTGCATTGTAATTAGATACGTTATACTAAGAATATGACGTACAACTTGTAAAACTGTACGGTATACATAATATTCAAGCGAAACAATAGGAAACAACGTCAAAGTTTATCCACAAAACCTGAATCCCCGATTTTCCGTGTAAAACAATTAAATCCCATCGGAATTCTCCTTAATAAAAATTACTCGATAATGAACTCAATTAAAAATTTCCGCATACGCTTCAATAACATAGCGGCACGTATTCCCCAATTAAAGCAATTTAAAAAAGTGCAACGCAATTCGATAAACAGCGTATGTGCAAATGTACGCAACTCTGTGTATATCGACAATTTGCGACGCGGCAAAAACGCATAAACACACGTGATCGACGCGGTAACACGTGTCGTTTGGCTTAAAAACGTGATGAGCGTCAGAGACTCGCATTCGTTTTTAGAAATTAAGGATCGGAATAACGAGGCTTTTTTTTCATTTGCATAATTAACGCGATCGATATGTCTTTCTATAGAATCGTTGGAAAAAAAGACGTTGAAAGCTTATATATCGTGTTCTTTCAAAATTGTTAGTCGTGGAATGATAGCTTAACGAAATTGGATCATTTGGAAATTTTATTTCTTATGCAATCGCAGGTATCAACATTCGAGCTTTTTAGAGTGGAAAGTAGATGTTCAATAAGTTTATAATAATGGCATTAAAATCACAAATGTGGTTTGAAATTGTACACTAAATAATGCACATGAAGTGATTTATCAAGAAATTAAGGAAGACAAAGTAATACTTATTATAATTTATGCGCGGTTGATCATTACATAAAAAAACTACATCAGCTGATTGGAAAAATTTCATTGTGCAATAAATATTATAATGAGTTCGACAGTTTCAGTGTTGACGATTGGTTTTGCGGTATATTTAATAATGCTGATTTTACACAAGAAGACCTCAAAAGTCGTTTATTACGCATTTTAAAAATCAAAGTTTTTTTAATTGCCTTTGAGACGATTGCTAAATAATTTTATTGGTTTGTATTCAAACCGATGAATCGTGTAATATTTCGTAAAAAAAATTTTAATAATCAACGCTTGAAGGGATATTATACGATTTAAAGAATGATTCCCGCCAAATTCCTTTCTCATCGTACGATATTTCATCTCTCAACGAATTACCATAAAAAACCGGAATTTAATCGCACGAGAAAAAAGAAAATTGACATTTGAGAACCGCTAGGTTTAATAAAGTGCAAGCCTGTGAATCCAATTTTAAATTCCGATGCGTCCAAAAGAGTCAACCGCGAGAGGAGAAAAGGAAGTGAAACCCCATTTAATTTATTTAGCTTGCACCTCATCTTCTCTTTCTCCAAGCGTTATAGTGTATATTTAGAAACCAAAATCTACTTTTTACTTTTTTAAATGGCTTGGCGAAAGTGATTTGAAATAAGAATTTTATTTTTAGCAGCGTTTACATTCCAAAGTCATCCGATTTACGTGATAATTTTACAAGTTAAAGGAACGAAACCTGATTGCTAAATATAAACTTTTCATATTACGCCAGAAATATATTCATTCAAAAAGAGCAAAATAAAAAAAGACCAGCGACACTTTTCTCTCTCGAAGTTAAATTTGGGAATAGTTCGAGGTCTACCGCACGAGACGTATAATTACAAGATACAACCGCCGGCGCCGGTAAAAGGTCTCTCCGATAATATTATACCAATTTTCGTTATTATGCTGCAGGGCAGCCTTAAATATTTTCAAAGTCAATCTCGTATCGACAATAATAAATTTCTCGAAATATATAAAGCTCGCGCGAAAGAAAAGTTTTCCATTTAGTTTTTTTCCTCGCGAGAACTATACATTTCCACGTGCGATTTTTTTTTTTAAGCGCGGGAATTTTTTCTCTTTTATTTCGGTCTAATCTCGCACGCACGTGCTCGCGTGATGACGAAAGCGCGGCAAGTCGCGCGATATTATAAGCCAGTCCGAGCGCCTTCTGTTTACATTTTTCGCACTTGTTGTCTTCTCGCGCGCGGGCAAAAGTTCATCGACGGAAATATTGTGTATATATGTATCGATGCTCGTTCGCACAATTTTTTTGTTTTCTCGAAACTGTTTTTGTGAATATTCTCTTCTTTTTCTTCTGTTTCTCAGCGAAATATTTGAATTTGAAATCTCTTTGAATTATTCATTTGGGAGACGTCGCGACACACGCGTCATTAACCGCTAAAAACGAAAGTTGTGGATATAGCGGAATCTTTAGCTATATCATTCGGTTTTCTTCAATGTCGTTGCGAAATCTAATTTCATTTGTATGAAAACACTCGCCAAAACCGCAATTCCCGAAACCAGGAAAAAGAAAAAAAAACTCACTTGGTCCTGTGGTCTCAGCCTAGTCAAATCGCTGATAACAGTCGGCATGATGATGTAGATGATCACTTACAAACACACACAAAACTCGTTGAATCGGAAAAGAAAGGAGTAAAACGTTTCGGAGGGGCACACGTGTCGCCTTGGCGAGCGATCGAGAGCGTCTGATGATCGGCGTGGTCGTTGCAAGCTAAGAGAGCGTCGCTCCAAACGTCGCGCGGGAAAAAGAAAGAAAGAGAGAGAAGCATGTCGCGCCCACGTTTATACTTAATACCAATTTCATGCAAGTGTGTGTCTGTGTGTGACGCGACGGGGAAACGAGTTTCTTTGGGTTTTTAATATATACAAACCGGAGATCGCGATACTTGCTGTTTTTGCTAATTTGTTTTTGTATTTTAATCGAGAAGGTATTTCGTGAGGTTACATTCCGTTCTTTTATGTTTTTCTTTTTTTCTTTCTTTTTTTTGGCTGAAGTGAATGGCTGATTGAAAGAAAAATAATTTTGGTTAGTACGCTTTACGTAAGAGTTCGCGAATAAAAAGGATCATTTCGGATCATTCATTTAGATCTTGAAAAACGTTGTGATTTTTCAGTCGAAAATATTATGACAAACATAGGGATGGAATTTTTCTTGAAGAGTGTCTTTGTAATTCAATAATTAAGCTATTAACGTTATCACAACCAAGATACGACACTATGCTTATTTTTTTCTGTGTGTATGCCATAAACTTTATGGGCAGCTGATTAAATTGTCGCTTATAAATAAATTTAAAGATCAGTACAGGATGTAAATACTATACTCATTGAAAATTATTACTGTCAATTTACGATTCTTTTTTGAGTAAAGAATATTTTGTTTATTTCAAAACATTTTACGATTTCCTTCATTCTTCAGATAACATGAGATACGCTTTCGTTAAAAACACTTTTTCGATTAATAAAACGATCAGCATCAGTCATGCCTCCAGTTCCCCTTATTCCATATTATATCTATCGCAACCCTCACCTCATTCCTTCGTGTGTCGGTTCCGATTTTTTGCTGTCTTGAAATTGATAACCTCAAACATTTAAGATGCGTTCCACAAAAGATAATACTCAAAGAAATATTGCGTATTTTATTGTATATATTGACTGGGTCTCTACGATGTTGTTAACTACATTTTTAAGTAAGTCAATTGCGCAAATGCATAGGCTGAATAATCTCAAGATTATAGCTGTTTGAATGCATTTATTTCAGTATCGTAAAACTTGACTTTGAATTTTTTGTTTCTCGTCGATAGAGAATTTTTCACGTTTGACAAATGACGCTCATTTAGATAAAAAAATCGAGCGTCATTGGGAATTCTTTATGGTATTTGAAATGCATCATATTTAATGGCAGTACAAATCCTACCTAATGACACTCAGATTAAAACAGGTTTTACATAAGGTAACTTAAAGAAAAGTTGAATATCAAGATTTTTTTGGTTTCAGTTTCTTAATTTTACGTTATTGTTATAACGCTATAAAAAAATTGAAAGTCCTCATACTTTTCATTTTGTCAAAAGCTATTGAAATTGGAATTTAAAGGAGGATGATGCGTCGAGTGGTTTAGAATACGACCTTGAACTCTGCGACTTTCCGACCAATTTGATTTGAATTTCAATGGCAGCTTGTGATTATGAAATTATCTGGTCTCTACTTCTTTTTTTTTTTAATTGCTTTCAAGCTTCAAATGCATGCATTTGCATTCTGAAGAAAAATCAGGTCAATTTTTTTTCGTTATATCCGATAAGCTTGCGTAATACTTGATGAAAAAGCTCTTTTAATTTTGAAAAGACGCTCAAGTTAGCATTTTTGTGTTGACTTGAAAGTATATCTAAAAAATGTCAGAAATTTCTCTATTTAAATTACCGAAAATATACGAAGTCAAAGCACTGATATTGTAACAAATTATCAAGTAGATTTAAAATTTTTCAAAATTAATCGTAAATTTTCTAAAACGCACAAGTTCTTTATAACTAGGCCAATCAACATTCTATTCAGAACAATCTCGAAATCCGCTCAACAAATCCAACAATTTTTGCATATAACTCATCATATTTCCCTACAAACGTAGCAGCATCATACGATATCAAGTATCACGCATAGCAATATAAAGTCGCACAAAAAAAAAATCATCTCGTCAATTATCTCAGCGTATCGCTGCCCATAAAAAAGCCATTATTCAGTGCTTCTTGACGAAAATGCGCTTGAAAAAGGGCATCCTTTGAGAGTGCACATGTTCAGCGCGTGAAACAAAAACCAAGAGAAGAAGAACAATCGTTACCTGTGACGTCACCTCGAAACTCGATTCCTCAACAGCAGCAGCAGCACGCGAGAAGCATTTGCACAGCAGCGAGATGTTCTTGTTCTTCATTGCACTTTGCACTCGCTGAATGTGTGGTGGAGAGCGGCAAGTTCAGGGTCGCGAAATATACTGACACGCCAGGTGATATGGGGAAGGTTATTTAAGCGCATGAGCAGAGTGTGGCGAGCTAGCTGCTGGTAAAGATTTCGCTTGGTGGAAAAGTGCGCTTGTTATACGTATGGATTGGAAAATACGAGCTTTTTTTATTTTTTAAGTATTGATTGTATGGTTGTAAAGTGATGTAATGAGCTTTTCAAGGGCTTTTAACATAGATTGCGTTGTAAGATAAAAATGTTGCGAGGAAGATTAGAAACGGTTTTATTTGGTCGCCTTGTTTCATGTTAAACGAGAGGTAAATAACATAAAAATAGTTTTACGATTTCTTTGGGAAAAAAGCTTCGTATGTATACTTCGAGTTAGCTTTTAGAAGATTACAAGAGGCAATTCGAAACAATCTTCGAAAAACTTCATAAGAAGTCATTCTTTTCAACAAATTCACTGTTTCTTAAATGAAATGCTCAACTCTTACTTTAAAAATTTACCACTCTTTTAAATTACTGACTTGTGAGTCGCAAGAAAAAGAGAATAATCCATTCATTCACAACTTAAATTGACGACTTACGAAAGCTGCTTAAGCGAAAGTGAGACGAAATACACCACCACATAAAAAAACATCATAATTCTGGAAAAGCCTAAAGAAAAAAAAAACAATGAAACATTGTTCGCATTCCCGCGGTCTGACCGCAACGCGTGCATATCCTGTTGACTTCCGGCATACACAAGCCAAAAAAGCTGCGCAGCAGAAGCAGAAGAAGAAAAAGAAAAATTGAAAATTGGCGTATCGAGCGTGTCGATCGCGGCCTTGAAAGAGTTCAGCATAGTATTACTCCGAGGGATATATAGAGTGAGATGTTCGAAGTGCGTCGTTTGCCAAAGCAAAACAGGCAAAACTCGTGCTGCTGTTGCAGTGACCTGTTCCTTATTTCTATATCTATATCTTCACGCTCGATACTATTACTGTGCCGCCGTTGCCGATCAGCTGATTTGATCAGCTGCTCGAGCTTGCGGCGTATTAGACGCTGAGGATGCACGTGAACACAGTTCTTTTTTTTTTTTACTGACGCGATGATTGAATGAAAAGAATTCTAATTATTTTTATTTTTTGATAGTTTCAATGCACGTGGACACTTTCTATTCTTGCAATTAATGACTCATTTCTTGTTTGAATGATAAATGGGAAAATTTTTTTTTTTTTGCTTTTTGATTTGACGATGATTGAATGAAAAGAATTATAATTATTTTTATTTTTCGATAGTTTCAATGCACGTGGGCACTTTCTATTCTTGCAATTAATGACTCATTTCTTGTTTGAATGATAAACGGGAAATTTTTTTTTTTTTTTTTTTTGCTTTTTGATTGCAGCTGTGAATGTTGTTTGATAAAGAAAAATGACATGCATGAGCTGTCACACATTTCAATTTATAGTCGAAAGAATTTTATTGAGAAGAATTACCGAGTGCATAATTAAATTGGTCACAGAGATAACTAATCCGCCGAGTGAAAATTGCAATATCAATTCGACGTAATTTTGCATTGACATTACTTTTACATTGTATTTTAAATTTTGTTAATCACCACCGAGCTGTTATATCACTCAAAAACTCGTTTCGATTATAGAAACACACTTTTGCATTTCAAATAACATTTCAAAAATTGAGTAGATGAACGTAGACAAACGATCAATATTATCAACATTAACCTGGCACGATACGAAATGTCAATAACAGATAGCACGATCAATCAACGCACTGTAATTTATAAAAAATCTCGCACGATAAGATACGTGAATTTATTTTTTTTCTCTTTTATTATCGTCTGAAAAGACATGTGAGTAGACACTTATGTATCCCCGAAAAAGCATCGCAAAGTCAGCTGATGGAAAAAGCAGCGCGAGGTGTCATAGTGACGTTACTTTTCTGGACCCGACGATAGAGAGAGGTGATGTATGCAAAGCATTGTAAAAGTGCTAATGACGCAAGTCGAGTCGTTCGCATACACTCACACACACACACACACACAGACGAGTAATCGCCGAATTCATGAATGAAACTACGTCGTTTAGATCGTACTTTCTCTATTTTATTTTTAGAATTAATCAATGTGAGTTTCTCAACTTCCTTTTTTTTCACGAAAAGCTTTTTACGTCTCATTTTTAAGTAGAACAAGACGTGTTCGATCAGACGCAATTCTACGCGATGATTTATTATACCTATTGTAAATCTATTTCGTCCGCGTCTCAAACGTCACATGCATCCATCCAAAAGTGTAAAGTGTATATACGAGTATCAACAACGTATGCTTGTGTGTTTCGTAAGAGCTCGCGCATCTCATTGTCACTCATATACTCGCACGTCGAACGATAGCTTTTTCAAAACTCACTGCGCTTTTAATTCGATTAGTCGATTTTACGTTGGAGATAACGATATGATAAGCGATGATTATTCAAATTAACGTATTTTTATATCGTTGATGGAAATTCATTATATACTTTTATACGTGAATTCATTGATTGTATTCAATTGAATAAGTGAATATTGGGTATTCACTCTTTTGGCAAAATTTTAGCAACGCGATCGGTTTCTAATATTTTAAACTGCCAGTTTTGCATTTCAACGTCGGTAATACTGCAGCCCACACATGAAAAACAAATCTTGCGTAACGTTCAAAGATATACTGTTATCTTCCCATTGCTCAATACGTCAAAAAATTATTTTTAATTTCATAATTAAAAAAAAAAAACAAAGAAAAATCATTCACGAACTACCCATCAAACAAAAATCGTAATAGTCGTTACAGAGCTAATTATAATAATTACTCAACGCTAAATTTTGCACCAAATCAGTCCTTGCGTAACAACGAGTCCCCGAGAATATCGTCGAGCATGGCAGCTTTGACTGATGCATAACGCGTGACATTGACGATTTTTTTTCCAAAAAATAAAAAGAACAACAATATCTTCTCCAATGCTTGAACCGCCGCGCGCAAAATTTCCAAAGATCATTGAACTTCGAGAGAGTGGCAATGTGTTGCGTTTTCGCGGTAACCTCAAAATTTAAAAAAAAAATGATTACACAACAATGTATTCGGACTTTTCATTCACTTTCATCCGCAATTATCTTCGCCAATGTTACGTTAAGCTCAAAGTTGAAAATCACTCGATTAAAATTGATTGATCAATGAACTTACTGGTTGAGCGATATTTTCCCATTTCTCGGTCAAATACCACGACTTGTCTTCGCTCGCCATCTTCGTGTTCAACACTTGTTTTTTTTTTCGAATGAAAAAAGAAATCTAATCTTCTCCGTTGAATTATCGAGAATTCAAGCACCAAATGCTTCACACACTTCGTTTCATGCGCGCACGATTGAAATCAAAATAAAGCACAACAGGAGAGAAAGAGAAAAAAAAAAGAGAAAACGGAAGAGAAAAAAAGAAAAAAGCTCGCAAGCTCGTTTGGCCGCCAGTCGTAAGGCAGCAGCAGCCGATCTCAACTTAAGAAAGAGGCTTGGGCTTTGCAAGGCGACTTGCACGCCGCTCTGCTCGAAATAATACACGCCGCACGACCGCACAGGTATATTTTAGGCATCTCTCTCTCTTCTCAATCTATACTTTGCGCACACATGTGTGAAAGTATACGTTTGTCGGATGCGTGATCACTGCACGGAAAATAGACCCTTTTTGCGCACCCTTGACATTCGCAGCTTGCATTCTAAACTTGCACGATAATAGAAACTAATCGTAAATTGTAATCAATTTCTCTTTTGATATCGAAATCTTGAATTTTCACACTTCTCACGCGAACTATTTTTATTCAAAAACATAAACACAGACGGTCGCGGATAATTTCTTTTTTTTTTTATCAAACGGCAGTTGGTTTACAGTCGCCTTATAAAGACTCGTTATCAACGCTTCGCGATTCAAAGTAAAAGTATTATTAATAGAATATTGAAACACATAACCAATGGTAACAATTTATATTGGCAGACACCTCTCAAGGCTACGATCGGTGAACTCCTATGACAGTTGGAAAAACTATTTTGATTTGATTAAAATTGGCGTTGCGAGTTTTTTTGATTATTTTTTTTAATTTGACGGTGACTCTGCCGTTTTTTGTAAAGATATGAGTCTCATTGAGTGCAGACGGTATCTTATCGGCGCGGTTGGGATAGAATAATTTTGTAAGAAGCATTTACATGCCTCAATGTCAGGATGGCCGAGCGGTCTAAGGCGCTGCGTTTAGGTCGCAGTCCACTTCTGTGGGCGTGGGTTCAAATCCCACTACTGACAGTCTTTTTGCATTTTGTTTATGTATTTTTGATAATAAAATTCAAAAGCTTGCACGTACGTAGAAGTGTTGTGAAATTGTTAATTCCAAGATGAATAATACGTCAATTGCTTTGCAAATTTAGAGTAATAATTGTAACCCTTGAAATAGATTTTTGGCGAAAAAAAAATCTCGTTTTCTGTTTGTGCTCATCGATACGGTGATATTTCTATTTTTTTTTAATCATACTTTTTGAAATGTCGTAAATTTTCAAGTTAGAGAAGAAAACAAATAAGTAGCATCATTTTTTCTTTAGCTACTATCGCATATTCACATCTAAAATTGATACATCAATATTTCAGTAATTTTAAAAATTAATAAACCAATTTTTTATTTCCATTGTCACGCACTTAAAGTCAATATTAAAAGTATACATAAATATTACTGTTGTATATATTTTGTTGTTAAGTGTAATTATCCTAGCGTAATTACCGATCCATTTTCATAATTTTCATCGCATTAAAATTTCGAATCAGCAAAAAAATTTAAATAAAAGGCGCTGAAACTTGCTGAAAAAAATAACGAATAAAAAGCAGTTTATCCGGTTTTTGGAAAAGATTATTAATAACGAAATTTTATTATCAATATTAACATTCTATACCTACCGCAGTGCGTCATTGTGTAGAAAACGGAAGTAACAAAAAAAAAAAAGAAAATCAAAGCTCTCGCAGTTTGACATTTGTTTACTCAACACGTGGTTGGCAGACTTGGCCGCCTGTGGCTGCCTGTGGCCGAGTCGGCCGAGAAAATAATCGCGCGCGATCGTCATATGTAAGAGTTTTTTCTCCTGTGGCGGCGGCGTCTTTTCGTGTGCCAATGCAGATTTCCATCCTTAGCAACGGTGCCACGAGTTAATTCTTCCGGATTTTCCGATCCATCCAAGTAATCTCGACTTCCGTTAAATTAAAATCTTGTTGATTATTATTCGCACGAGGGATTTGCTTGACTAAGTGCAACTAAGTGTCAATTATGGCTGACGACGACCTAGTTGTTACTATTTCGGGACCAGCACTTTCCTTGTTGCTGTTTGAGAATGCAAGGTGCGTTGATCAGGTGAGAATTGTGCTTATTTGCTTTAAAAATTTGCGATGATTATTACAGATTTAGTGTTGGGTTTTTTCAATGCGGCCTCATTTTCAAACTGTTTTGAGGTTATGTTTAACCTCTGTTTGATTTGCGAAGTTTCATCTTTTTTTTCATCATTTTTTTATCATAAACTTGGATCTTTTTGTAATTTTGATAATTTTATCATTAATTATTTACATACATTTTTGCGTAATATATTAACGGATTCTCGGCTTTATAGTGATATTCTTTCAGTGATAATTTTATTTTAAATTCAAATTGGACAAGTAAAAATGTCAATTAAATTTTGTCTTCTAACAAATAAGTTTTATTGCAGATTGGTTTTTTACTTGGAGAAATTCAGATATTTGTAACAAAAAAAGTTACAGATGAAAGGGCTGTCGAGAATGTCAAAACACATATAAGTGAGTATAGCGACTACTGAAAGTTTTGAAAAAGTACTAAAATGAAAAAAATCGCGTTTTCAGATATCAAAAGCATTGTACCACATCCCATGGGCTGTGAACCATTCTTCAATACCACAGGACAGTTAAATGAAGAAGTTTTGAAAGAGTTGCTAAAAGATGATATACACAAAGTTGTTGGATGGTACCACTATCGTTATCATTTTAAGCTTGAACATAATTCTTCAAGAGACAGACAATTACACACTGATTTATCAAAATTCTTCTCAAACTTGATCAAACTGCAGAAGCAAGAAAACTTTTTGTTTTTCCTAATGGTTACCAGTGAGAATGAAACTCTTGCAACACATAAGTTTAAGCATCTGTTATATCGGAAAGATGGGTATGTAATTTCAATTATTTCATTCATCATTGTCTAGTTATAATGTTTTCAAAATGATGATAATGTATCAAAATATTATTCGACAGAAAAACTTATAAGCCTGTATCGTTCGAAATTAATAACCTAGGAGCAGATGCAACTAGACCTGATGGATCAGATTATAAGCCTATTCCAATATACACTTCATGTCAAGATGACAGTTTTAATAAAGTTTATGCTACATTGAGGTATGCATGATTACTCACTTCTTACGATTTTGCAACTACTTGTAACTCATAAGATATCCTATTTTTAGAAACGATTTGCAAAGGTTGTCTGGACTTGAAGCAGTGCAACTCATAGAAAAGGGTGCAGAAGCCTACTTGGTAAAATTAGTTCCTGAAGTTAATAGAACTGATAAAATAGTCACAGAACTGTCTGAGCAGTTGTTTCAAATGAAACATGCCTATCAACAAGCAAGGTTTGAAAAGTTTAAAGCAGAATTACTAAGAATGCAAATGCAGCAATGTTCTATGGATGTTGATACACAATCTGATATACCAGGTCCATTTTCTCCTTCTTTGATTACAAAATCCGAACCTAAAAGTCCAGAATCGCCTTTAATGATTGATCCACCAAAGGTAAAACTATTATAATAGACCCTTATTTCAAGTAATTAGCAATTCTTATATAAATGCGATAATTGTTCTTTTAGGTCTCGCCATCAAGTAGCAATATAAGACTAGCAACAAAGAAAAGTTTAAAACAGGAGAGCAGTGAAGAGAACACGCGAGATCCTACCTCCAGTGAGCGAGAGACAAATCAACCGAAATATGACATTCCAAGATCACCACAGGCTAGTAGCATGGGGAAATCCGTACAACAACGTAGAGCCCAATTTGAGTATAATCCTCAAGCATCCACTAAATTCACATCTAGTTTTGATAAAAAGAATGTACGCAAATCACCAGACTACGACAGAAAAAATTCTTAGCTAACATTCGACTCTCTTTACTACATGTACATATTACTTTAAGACGGAGTCGGAAATCTCAATGATGAGTGCACGAAGATCGAGAATGATATGTCAAGGTTATTTTAGTTTCATTTTGTTTTTTACTTCAAATAGATAATACAATTTCATCTGTAAATACGAAATTTCGCGGAATGTACGCGGTAGCCAGTCAGTTCCTGGACAAGAAGTAAGTTTTGTACACGAGAGCTTTTGCGCGGCAAAAGATATATTTTCTTAAAGTATGTCCGCGGGATTGTTGGGCAGACCGGTGATTTCCCAGATTGTCGCAGCCAATCTTCTCGAATGTTCAAGTACACATGACGATGTAGCCAAGCCTAAGTGCACGCAGTATAACTCGTAAATGCGAATCTTGTTTGGCGACAATTTTGGGAAGTATGCCTCTGCCAGTTTCCTAAAAAATATAGTGTGCTTAGAAAAGTATTTTATGATGGAGATCAAACGTTGAGAAAAATGACTAACAGTAAAACTTTTCTTTCTTTCGCTAATTGTACAAATATTAACTTGAAAAGTATGCATTGTAACTGTAAGACTGCTGTGTAATGTTTAAAGATAGAATTATTTTTATTATTACTAACACAAATTTGAAAAAGAAATTTTTACTTGTGTCATAAAGAAAAGCTTATTCTGTTTGTTTTACAGAATAATTATAATTATAATAGTCTCACGTACTTGCAATAATCTCCACAAAGAATACCAGGGACCGGAAAGTTCTTTAATATGTGATTAAAGTATGTTTTACACTTCAATGGTGTACCCTGCAAAGCAAGGGATTAGGTTGTTAGTAAGAAATTAGGATTAACAATAATTTTAATAACGATAAAACATACGGAGCTGTCTTCAAACCACAAAAAGTATGCATAGTTGAAGGTTGTGTCTTTCCACATTATGGACATGTGACCTTCTTGCAGATGTATTCTGCTCTGTTCAACCATTGTCCATATCTGTGGAAATTATTAAACATTCTTTACTTATAATTTAAAACTCTCAAGCTTAAAAGTAACGTTCTATTTTATTACTTGTAATGTTAAAATGCTTTGCAAACGAGTATTTTACTCAGTCAATTGTGATTAACAAATACTTTTGAGATATTACATATGACTTAACTAAAAGCCATATTATGCTTATAGTACATTCATGCTTTTTATAATTTATAAATAGTATTTAAGAGTTCTTAAATTTTTTCAAATTTATTTGATATTAAAACATTGTTATGAATAAAAAAAGATTATAAATTTACCTTCTTTGTTGTTAATGCCAAAGTTTCTGAATTACTGAAGTCTATCGTTGGTGCTGTTAATCTATGGGTTGTTCTATCAATATATATAAAATGCACAAGTCCTGGAAATTCTTCCAAATATTTGTTGATTGTTAGGGAAGTTCTCGTAACGATGCAACATTAAGTATTAAGGACAAATGTTCATAAGCATTTTAGGCAGATGAAAATAGTTAATTTACACTTAAAACGTATAAAAGTATTCATTTTCTAGAAGAAAATTTAAAAGAGAAATATTAAAATAACAAATATTTTCTCCTAGAAAATATTAAAAACAACAAGTTCCAATGAGTTGATAACAAAAACCATATATGCATTCTTATATGAACATTAAATTGATTTGAAAAGGATATGATCCAATGGTGAAGTTTTTTATAGCTTTAACTTTCAGAAAATCGCTGAAATCATTCAACTTCTGACTGACAAGTTTGCTAACAGTTGCGACTACATCTCTTCCCAGCTGTACAAAATTTTTATTCAAGCAAGTAATCTTAAACAAATCTTTCAATGAGTCCACAAAACTTTGAGTACTGGACTCAATTTGTAAAATAGATTCTGGATCTCTAGTTTTCAGAAGCTCCAAGTATTTTTTCCTAACTTGTTCCCATTTCACTTGTAGTCGCCTTTGACACATATCAACGTCGTTGCTGATGTTGGCTCTATTTTTCTTCATGCCATCCAACGTTTTTTTGATAGATATTTCGAGATTATCAAATGCTGGCCTCAGTTCATCGATATCTCTTTGAAGCTGTAGTCCATTTATGATATTCAAATGATAGAAGCTGTCGTACAAGCCAGACGAAATGGCTAAATTGGTCATTTCTACTATTGTCACTAAATTTATTCCTTCATTTAACTGAGATATGTGAATGGCATTTGCTGTGTAACCACAGTCTTGTGAGCCAAGAAGCATCACTTGGCTATAAAGTTCATCGGAATCCAACCAAGATAGATTTTCACTAACAGACGAATCCCTTGAACCTTCTACAAAAGAAATTAGATTCATGATAAACATTAAATTTGAAAGATTATAATTAACTGCAATTTTAACTCACCAAATAAATTACATATATCTACAGACGTTGGGATCCTCAGTTTTTCGAAATTATCAGCAGACTTATCTTGCTCTTTTTGTATTGCACCACTCCGAGACAGCAGAATATCGTTCTCTTTGGTATTTTTTTCGTAATCTCCGTTTTTGCTCTTATTGGCTACATGACACAAGAGAACCATCAACAAAATGTCAGATGCCAATAAGTCCTGTGCTTTTATACTGGAAAATAGAGACATAAATTTGTGTTCCACTAGCACCAAAACATGTACGTTGGAGAATTCTGATTGAGCTTTCAATTTGTCAGCTGCATCACTTAGGACTCTTAACGTTGTTGAAGCTAAATCTGCATTAACTGATAACTGTTCAACGGTTTCCGTTAAAATACTCTGTTCAGTTTCTCTCAATTCTACCCATGCATCCATAAGATGTGAAATCATCTCTACTTTTTGTCTAATGGTTTTCAATCTGAAATTAAAAAAAAATTATTCAGCTACGTATCTTTTCATTTATAACAAGGCAATTTTTTACAACGTACATAGATACATTTGGACCACAGAAATGCCTGACAATAGATACACAAACACCCACAGTTCTTCGCATCAACTCCACTTCTTCATCCGATACATAGATAAATGTGTATCCCATATATTCATCGAACACCATATTAGTGCCATCTTGACACTTCATTGATGTGTACGTATTGCCAAATTGTGATGCCATAAGATGTTGGGATGTGACAATTGGAGAGAATAATTGCATGAGAATGTTTGGAGTTGGTTTGAAGCTTGTTGACTCATTTTCATCCTAAAAAAAATGTAATAACATTCAAAATAAACCATCAATTAAGAAATATGAAGAGTTATTTTTGTATCATCTAAGTATTTTAAAGAATTCATCAAGTACGATTTGCATTTGCATACTTTATGTAATATCTCATTTGCATCTTCAAAGTAGAACATCACTCAATAATCAACATACTAAGGAGCATTGTTACATAAAACATACAAATGACGCAATGATAAAAAAAATATCTCAAGCATGAATTTTAATCGCTTCGTTTCATTAAAAAAAAACCCCCCGTTTGTTTACAAACCGCGCTCACCTTGTTTTCGGCGAGTAGACCCTGGAGTCTGGCCAACTTTTGAATATGATCGACGAACTTGTCATTGCACTTCGCGAACAGCACGTCGTTCAGATGATCGAATATCACGATTCCCCTCATATTGGCGCACGCACTAACGCGACATCACTCGCCAGGTATAAGACTGCATTCGATTATATATTATCGAGGTGAATATAGATAGAAAAAAAATATATATACAGCGCGCGCAAGAAAGACAGAGATGTAGTAGCATAGGCAACACCCGTATAAGTGAATGCGTATATGGTTTTGCGGTCGGCTATTATTGAACGCTACTAACTCGCGGCCGTCGCATTACAGGTTTCCCACACATGCTGTGTCTGCTTTATTATTTTTTTTTTTATTAAAAACCGCGTGTGTGGGGATTACGTATATCTCTGCATGCTACTGCGGCATCCACTGTGCGTTGTTGACATTCGCTTTCTCGTTAGTACCTTAGATGTCTCTGCTGTACCCCTTATTGATTTTTCATTTATCGGGCTTTGTATACTTGCCTCGCAAGCTTTTGCTGAACTTATTTTAATTGTAAAATTTTGACTTATTCGCGTGTTTTTCGAGATCGCGGGTTTAATAATGATTTTAGAAAAATTTGGAATTTTTAAAAGACGCTTATTTTATATACATTTATGTGATCGATCGATTTTATGTATTCAATTGTGTCCCAATGGATATAATCGAACTTAATTTTTTATTTTCCTGAGTCTGAGACCCGTATTTTAGTTAGGATGTTGCTCTTTATAAATTATAATAGTAATGAATTATACTTTGATTTTTCAGTTTATTTCAAATTTAAGTAAATAACTTATTTCTTTTTAAATATTGCAGACGAAAATGTATTTTTCCCCATGATATATCTTGGATTATATAACAATTTTGATTACAAGCGTTTCTCGTAAAACTCATCAAGCGTTTATATATTTTTTATGACGCCAATTTTAAATTCAGTTTTAACTGCCCTTATCATTAAATAAACTTGGGATAACATCCATTGTTGTGCTCATGCAAAAATCATGCTTTTATTATTTTAACAAAACAGATAAAAAATTTTCCTTTTTGTTTTTCGTGTTTAATTGCATTATATTACCTTTTCTCGTTGATAACAGCAACCGTCAAACTATAGAGTCAGTCACATAGTATCACGAAATTAGTCATACGCACGAGTTCATTGTTAACCAACTCTCGACATTGAATACCTGCAAAGTACGTGGGTTTTCTGCCATTTTAATTTAAAACGTCGACATGGGTAAAATGTGGCGATCTTTCTTAATCGTGTGCATCGTTCTAATAAATATTTCGCTATGTATTCATGGACAACAAAATCCTAAAGTTCAAACAAAACTTGGAAAAATTGTTGGTTCGATCATGAAAACGCGTCTCGGCAAGGATATTTATGCTTTTAGAAGTATTAGATATGCCAAAGCACCAGTTGGTCAAAAACGTTTCTCGGTAAGTTCCCTGAAAAGATAATTTTTTTTGACATCCGATAGTGTATATAAACCTAATTTTAAGCCTCCAGAACCAGTAGATCCGTGGAATGATACGTATGATGCTACTCAAGAAGGCCCACAATGCATCGCGTTAGGCGTTGAAGGGAGCGAAGATTGTTTAGTCTTGAACGTTTATACTAAAAAGGTATCCTCACGTATATTTTTAATTGAGAAAAAAATATGATTTCATAAACGATTTCATTTTCTAGCTACCAAGCAAGGAAACTCCAATTAAGAAACCAGTCATAGTTTTCATTCACGGTGGCGCATTTAAAAGCCTTTCGGGTAAAAGCTCTGCTATCGGCCCTCAATACTTACTCGACAAAGATGTTGTAGTCGTCACCATGAATTACCGCTTAGGCCCCCTAGGTAATTTTTCATTTTCTTCGAATCAAAACTTTCGAAAAAAAAATTTTAAAAATGTTTAATCATTTCGTAGGATTCATCAGCACCGGCGATAAACACGCACCCGGCAATCTCGGTTTTAAAGATCAAAATCTGGCATTGCGATTCGTGAGAGATCACATCGCAGCTTTCGGCGGAGATCCTAATTCGATTACGCTAACAGGCCAAAGCGCTGGATCGCGGAGTGTTTATTTGCACATTGTTTCGCCAATGTCGAAAGGCTTGTTTCATCGAGCCATTGCTTTGAGTGGTTCGGCCGAGTCACTCGAACCCTATTCGAACGATCAGAGACATTTAGCGATGAAGCTGGGCACACTCTTGAATTGTACAACTGAAAATACAGAGGAAATGATTGCTTGTTTGAGGGAGACACCAGCTGAATTTTTTGGCAGTGTTCAAAGTCAATTTTTGGTACGATTGAAGTTTTGTTTGAAATAAATCAAACTTCTCGATATAAGAACCATGTAATCATAACGTCTAATTATGTCATTATAGGATTCGAGGGGTGAGGCTTGGTATCCTGTAGTCGAACCTGAGATTCCAGAATTAGAAAGATTTTTGACAGATCAGCCAAACGATCTTATCAAGTCTGGAAACTTTTATCAGGTTCCACTAATCACTGGCGTCGTTAGGGATGAAACGGGAGCTAATAATATAAGTAAGTAACACTTATCAATACCAGTGGGCTTCTATTTATTTTGCTTGAACATTCTTAGAAGCCGTGGAAGCTGCTCAGAGTGGTAATAACTCTATCTTCGACAATTTGAATGAAAACTGGGAGGAAATCGCTCCGATAGATTTTAGGTATCAACGCTGTACTGAAAAATCCAAGTTTGTTAGCAAAGAACTGAAAAGATTTTATTTCAATAATCAACCAATTTCGTTGGAAAATTCCATTGGCCGGGCTCATGTAAGTCACCGTTCGTCAATAAATTTTCTTAAATTACGCGATTTCAAAATGATCTTTGTTGTATTTTAGATATTTGCTGATGCTATAACGATTTATCCAGTCCGTAAAAGCGCAAAATTGATTGCTGAAGTATCGAAGCAACCGATTTATTTTTCCTTCTTCAATTACGAAGGGCCATACACTTATTACCATTGGAGTGACGGCAGACCATATGGTAAAAATATACAATTTTGAAGTTTTAGAAGTCTATGTACGATAAAAAATATTTATTGATTTCAGGTGTTTCTCACACAGATGATTTGCTTTATATATTTTACAATAGTTCGTTGCCAATGATTAAGACAACTGATAAAGAAAATCAAACGGTAGAAAGGCTGACGACTATTTGGGAAAATTTTGCGAAAACTTCGAAACCGATTTCGGATAATAATACACTTTTCGACGGCATTATTTGGGAGCGATTTAATCCGAAGACTATTAATTATCTGGAACTTAATAATACACTTCAGATGAAGGAGGATTTCTTCTCGGATCGTATGCAGTTTTGGGAAAAACTTTATCCATAACTTAATCAGATGGATGTTTTGTAATATCTGTACATTTATTGAATTGTATACGTAATACATTTCCATTCTTGCATGACTTTTTGTTGAATTTATTTCAAAATATTTCTTGCTATGATTAATTGACTGGTTTGAAAACTTCGTAATTAATTAAAAAAGTGCATACACAAGAAATTTTTTTGCAAATATTTAATTATATAATATACGGTCAAACCCTTTACCTTTTGTGTGAAAGCTGAAATACATCCCGCAAAACATATTTAATAATATTCGATCGAAACCTATCTGAAAAAAAATCGGTATATAATTTCAACCAGTATAATAGTAAATCTCTGTTCTAAAAGCTACTGCATGATTTTTGCAACGATCAAAAAAATTATTAATCAATTGATCAAATAAACAACTTTCTCTAATTGGAGATTGCAGGATATCAGGAGTGATTCGGATTTGGAAAAAAATGAAATTTACTCTTATAATTGATTGATTTACAGTAACACAAATATATTTATAATTTTCTTGAATAAAAATTAACTTTCAAAATGCTAACAAATGCGCTATGATCAAATTCAGTTGAACGTAAGACGTACAGCTCATTAAGTAACAAAATACTTTTTTAATGATACTGCGAATCATTTGCAAAACGGCAAAATACTGTCGTACCCAAGTTACACAAAATCTTTTTCAAATATTGGAATTGTTTTATCATTTATTGCTCAATGAATCTCAATCAGCTCTGTATTATCTATGTTTTGTTTTAATATTAAAGGGATACTTTGCGACAAAAACAATTCTTTTGTAATATTTTATTATGGCAATTTAACCCACAATCATAACATGAGTTTGTGATGTATATAATCGAGATCTTTCATTTGAAAACATTTTGTACAATTGGTTTTATTTTTGGCTCAATGCAAATCTAATTATAATATTGTACGTAGGCCTTTATAAATATTTTTGATGCTGAAGAGGATAAATCCAGTAACTTTAAATCGAATGTCCAAAATGTCAATCATTTATAACAAGCTAATATAATTACATATATGACACACTATCACCAAATATAGGCACTAATTACTTCAATATTAATTGATTCATTTCTCATTTTTGATTGGAAATATCGAAATTCTTAATAATTCATAAGCCAATCGATAACAATACCTTTCTTTAATAACATTTAAAGCTATGCAACTAATTTTAGAAAAATTTCTCAAGTTATACAATGCTAAGTATTTTCTTGAGCTATTATAAAGTTTTTAACGAACTTTATTTTGATCATAATAATCATTCTGGATGTATCCTCTTTCTTAGATATAATGCAAACATTGTTTTTCTCGTATACTCTTGAAATAATACTTTCGTTATATTATAGGATATAATTTTTGTGCTTTTCATAATAATTGAAGTTTCTAAGAATTAAAATATTCAACGAATTTTAAGCTTCGAACATTTGAGGGAAACTACAATTGATATTATGGATCTGGCTTTCGTTAATAAGATAAATTTTGTTCGAGTAAATATCATTCATGTAGTTCCCTTTCAAGCTACTTTCAAAAAAATATACCAAGCGCATTATTTTTCTTAAAAATAATGGAAAAATTCTTTTTCATATACTTATTCCCACTTCGGTAAAACTCGTAGTAACATTTCCTTAATTTTATAGTTTGCTGACTAGATCGTAAAATTTTTTTCGTCTTGCGTCCTCTTACCTTATGCAACTTTCGTAGTTCTTTTTTTGGTTTTTTAGATTAATTACTATAGAAAAGATTTTTTCTCGCTATCTCTGTAGTTTATGTATATATTTACACACAGAATTTAATAGAGCTATAACTATCTATATATATACTTTATATATATAATCTCATTTCTTCAAATTTATACGGATACGTTCAATATCAATTCTCAGTGGCCAAGTTGATTGCGCTCTGGATAAACATTAAATCCAATAATAACGGTTTTATCTTTATGATATATTTTTTCTACATTTCAACGCTTTTCAAAGAAAACCCTGCTTTTACATTTTGTCCCAAAAATTTGTCTGTTAGCTTTACGTTGATTAATTCGTTCCTTATTTTCTGTTCGTCGAACTGAACTATTACAAAATTTTAGTGCGGAATATACGGATTTTATTACAGCTGGCTTGGTTGAAACTTGAAATGCATAAATTTTATAAATTTGAAGAACATGACAATCGAACGCGTTACCATTGAGTGAAAGAGGATCAAAACCCCAAAGAAAGGTACTTCTCCTTGTTAACTAAAGAAAAAGTATTTCTTTAGAATTCTCACTTACTCAAAAAGGACTTATCTTTTTTTTTCAAATTGTGAAAAAGATCGTTGTAAAAATCGATCGTTTAGTTATGTTGATTTTTGTTTTCCCTAGAAAAATAGTTAGTTTTCAGGATGAAGCGAATGCATTGGAACTAATGATGAATTTATACAAAAATATCGGTGATGCTGTTGAGTATTTGCTGTTACACAAGTCTATTTTAAGAGAAGATTGAGTTATAGAATATTTGGAAAAACTACTCCTTGGGACTTTCTTTTTTGTTATTTTTTTTGTGTATTTTTTTTTCGGAGCATAACTTATTTAGCAAAAGTATTTCACCCCCCGCATATCTAGATTATTACTTTACGCTACATATTATGATTTACTGGCAATGCTGTAGTGAAAAATTCAAGAATTTTTTTTTTGCTTGCAATGCAGATCACATCAGTTGTATATCAACTGATGTCGCAAGAAGCCATGAGTGTTTTAACAAATGTACGTCGATGAATAAAAACCATCACTCTTACAAAAAATCGACATGTTCCGAGTTATTTAAAGACCATCAAAGTTAACAGATTATCGATAACTTCAGTTACATTTTTTGCGGCAATGTTAATTGCCACAAGTGCGCTTTGACCGATGTACTAATATACAATTGTCTAGTGTACACAATGAATTTAGTGATGATGATGCGTAGGCCCGGCTGAAATTGTACGAAAAAACTCGAGAGACGATGAGCTTTATGCAATGTCGTATGCATGTCTGGCTAAAGGCAACTGTCTACTTTGTTTTGGTTTATTTTTTTTATCAGCAACACGATTAATTTTTATTACGTTATTATCGCCAGTTGAGATTACATCAGTGTCGCAAGTTTCGCGTCTCTCTCTTTAACAATTTATACGTAGATAGTTTCTTTCTTGTGAACATTATCAATTACTATAATTCATTGCTTCAAGTATTGTTAAATTAGATTTATCAAACAACACAAGTCATTGTATGTAAGGAGTTTTTTTTCAATCACGAAAAGTAAAAAATAAAACTACTAAATGTCGAAGAAAGAGACGCTGGTATCAAACACATCAATCACTTCAGAAATTCAAAACCAAATGATAAATTTTCCCTCCAAGATTTAAAAACAATGTAAGAGTACAAAAACGCGCTCAACACGTAAAGATAACATCATCGTAACAACAAACGCGAAAATCTCTCGAGTGCCCACGGCAATACAACGAAAAAAAGAAGCGCTGCTGTACACACATCGTCGTTGAAAGCTTTTTCCATCTCACCGCAATCACCTGCAACAAGGCTGAACAATAGCCTCTATATCTCTCTTGGAAGAGTTGTATAGTGTGTACTCCTCTCTCTGGTTCTCTCGAGGAGTGTGAGAGAGGAGAAGAAAAATGTCGGGTGTATGTTTCGGAGTGTCAACTCCTTCACTCGGACGACATCAATTGCACGCTGTCCTCGGCCGAGCGATGCAGTCGACGCACCTCCGACAACGAACGGATCGGCGTTGGATTTAGTAGCGAGAACGTGTGCGAGTGACGATCTGCAAAATAAAGAATGACAGAGATTCATTGATTTTCATTTGAAAAAGAAAACGACGATCGTATTTTTTTTGGGAGTTGATTAAGCTACGCTATCGAGTTGAGAGAAAGGATATACTGGTGGGAAGCTTTTATAGATTGCCCCCGAGTTTTATATCTCTCGATTGCTTTCAGCGAAGTTCTCGAATTTATTATTTCGCTATTGGATCTGAGTGACTTGATTCACTTATATTTTCCAATCTAATTTAGCGATCGTTTTACTCGAGAGCCGTTTTGCCTGGTGTGTGTGTTTATCTTCTTATCTCAGAAATGTGATTAAGTAAACGTGAATTAACTTCATTTTTGATATTTTTCATTCGAAAGTTAGTAAATATTTACGTACGTCAAAAGTAACAAAAATTGAAAATTGTCTTCGAAAGTCTTAAAAATGCTTGTCAATGCCAAAGTTTATTACCTTCAGCGGAATTGATCGGAAATACAAATATCTGTAGTTTGCCAAGGAAACTCGCGAAAGTATTTTTTACAAATGCCTCGAGTAAAAAAAAAACTTCACGTACATTTTTGTAAAAATAATAGTAATTTATAATTGTATTATTAATTTTCATGCATTTCGATACATAAAATTCCGTGTGAACAAAAAGCTACAATTTAATAATGATATTTGCGTTCTTCACATCGGGAGCAATAAACTGTGGTGGAAACTATTTGAGACGCTACGGATGAGAGCGACGATGACGCGCGAGCTCCGATTCTTAGATTCTTTATTTATAGAACTCGCAAGGAGTCTTTCATAAAATCGAATGCACAGCGAGATTTTTCATTCGGAGTCTTTTTTATTTTATTTTCTTTTATATTACTGATGCTTTCCGAGGAAATGTAATTTCAACTTGTCGTAAAAGTTTTATTCGAGCAAATTTTTTAACTCAATTTTAGAAAGTTTTATTACTCGAAAAATCTAGCTGAGCAAGCAAAAAAATCATGATAAGCACGCGTTTTCATTCGATACTTTAAACTTAGTCAAAGTAAATACAACAGTATCCACAGAGTTTGTGAAAAGTTAAAAGTCGCGATAAACAAGGGGAATCTCTTTCGATCTATATATCTCGTATAAGTCCATCATGTGACGCACGTGCCATTGGACCTAAACGCACTCGCGCAAAGCTATTACTTGAAAAATATAGAAAATCGATTGGCGTTGCATCATTGACAAGGTCGAGGGCGACTATACTCGCTATATACTTTACGTAATTGCACGTACGCGAGTTTCTTCTTCGTTTTTTTTTTTTTTTTGCCGGCGACCAACGAGGACCACTTGAGTTCTTTTTTGCGAGAATGAGAAACTCAACATGAAGGCTGTGTGCTTTCTATTATTTTCGAAATGCTGCCTCAGCTTGTTTAGAACCTAGCCAAATGCTTTTGTAAAGTGTTTTTTTTTTGCTAGTTGCATTCATTGACGCTTTTTGCTTTTGAAGTGAAAGGATAATATATTTTTTCAGGGTTGCGTTAATTTGACATTTTTAATTTATTATATACTCGTGAAAAAATAATAATTGACTTATCATTATTATAATTCTTAGTTGTTATAAACTTAAAAAAAAAGAATCATTGACCATTTATAAAATTCAACATTTTTATCTTAGATCAGAAAGTATATATCATTTATATGTAGAAATATTTTTTTTTAACACAAAAGCAGCGGATTTGACGTTACACAATAGCGCCTTTTGCAAACAAATTCAAAAGCTTTTGTGTGGAATAAGGATCCATTCAAATATGCTGGTAGCGAGCAAAAGCTGGCATTGTGTAAGGATACTCTTAAATATCTGATTGATGATGTAATCGTTTCAGTGCTATACATTATTTTTGGAACGATATATTCCAATCCGATTATTGCTATTTTTGATCTTATAATTTAAAGCGCAATTTTTATTCTCGCGAGTTGAAGAGGTTCGTTAAAAACTTTTAATGATTTCCTGTAAACTGTACATACTTTTCCTAAAATAAAAACGCGGTCTTTCCGAAGTTTATTCTGTCACAATTTTTATAAAGCAATCCGATAAATAAAATCTACGTACATAGAGAATCGACGTTGTCGAATAAAAATTGCGTAATTAAACGCATGTATAATTTTCACGCAATTGTCTTATCCCGCAGCCATAAACGAAACCGCTAATGAGAGTTCTTTGTCGTTTTTCTCCGGCTCCCAGCCACCATTAATATAAAATGTTACCCTCGGCTGCGCTGCACAGTAACGTTGCGTTGAATAAAAAAAAGTACTCGGCATTATTAAAAGTTAATTTCGCGCGAAAAATGCCAGTCCTATTCGCTTGAAAGGACATTAAAATAGCATTTTTTTTCTTTCAAAGGAGAGCTGTCTTTTATATTTTAATTATGCGCACGGTGAATTTGAATTTTTTTTCAACTTTTCGTTTGATAAATTTTCAAAAAAATTCTTGAAATTTTGAGGAAAATTATGACGTCTTTTCACGTGTAATTTATGCAACTGTAAAAAAAAATTAATGCACGAAAAGCTACACGAAAAAGACGAAGGATAAATGTGAAATTAATTAGTGAATTTTCATCTAATTAACGAAAGCTCAAAAAGCCAAGGCAAACAATGTAGTCTCAGAAAATCCAATTTTTCAAAAAGAAAAAAAAACTCTTTTTACCCACATTGTCCATGAACCACTTTCCATTGACCAAACAGAAACTGAATCAAAATCTCCAAAAACTCGCGCAGAGAAAAGTGAATAAAGAGAGAGAGAGAGAGAGGATATAACACACATAGCTATACAGAAATGACATTATAGTTCACCTCGAATCTCATCGGCCTTGTGCTCATCGCAGCCACCGCGAAACGGCATTGATTTCGGCGAAGCTGCCCTGCTATAGTGACTAACGCTCTGCTCGGATTTGCTGCCGGGACTCTTGAGCTGCTGATGCTGCTGCTGCTGGTGTGGAAAATGAAACACCGGGGTGTGATTCCAAGAGACCGGCGGTGGACTTCGCACCAAATGCTCGTGTACTTGCGCCAGGGTCAGTGGATCCGTGTCGCCGAATTCCTGTGGGGGTCAGGCGAAAACCGACAGAATTTTATTATGTATTTTGCACTGGAGAATTTCAAAGTCTTTGCGCGAGAGAATCTGTACACGCGACGAAGGGAGAGGAGGAGGAAGGTCAATCGACCAAGATTTTCAGTGGCGTTGCGAAGGTTTTAATAGAAATGTATTTGAGGTGAATTTGGTCAGACTTGTTGAGAGGGTAGTTAAGCTTGTTACTTTGAATTATATAACTAGAAATGCCAGAATGCACGCATGAATAAAAAAATAACATTACTACTTACTTGTGACATGAGGATAGCATCATCCGATTCAGACTCTTCATGTGACTCTATAAGGCTTTCTTTACTCGCTAGTATCTGTAAATGTATCATAAAAATATCTTCATCAATTACACGATCTAAATATAAAAAAAATTCTTTTAATGACTCATCAAGAAAAAAAAAGAAACTTTGAGTAGCAGAAGTAGCCACTCGAGAATGACTTTGACGTTTGAAAAGCCTCTGTGTGAGCTAAGAGATGAAATTTCTCTTTTAGTCTTTTGAGCACGTGCAAGGCAGGGACTAATCGAAGCCCTTGAAAATCAACGCCTCGCAAAGAGAGCGAACCGCGTCGAGTTGCTCTTTGCATCAGTGGATTAAGCGGTTGAATATGCGCGCTAAGAAAGAAAAAGACCTGATTGATGCATCGAAGCGGCCGTGATTACGGTTGTTATTATCAGAGATTTTGGCTTATTTTCGACGATATACTTTGAGATTTATTGTAAAATGTTTAACAGGAATGAAGGACTTTAATTTATTAGAAGCTAATTTATCAATTATTTAAATGAAATTGGAGCCTCTAGCTCTAATATCAAACTATCTAATTGATTTTTTAGTTCTCTCCATTAGTTTTGTTCTTTGTAAGTACCTAATATGAGAAGTGAAAAATTAAAACAATATTCTAAAAATTATTTTCATTTTATCAAACAATGAAAAAGTTCGCTAATCAATAATTACAAAAGCATAACAACAATCGATTCCGCTTGTAAATGAAGTAGGCCGTGAATCCGAATCGTTTTCCAATAATTTCTCATCTACAACTCGTCATGGAAGCTGCGGTTAAAGTGGCTGTTAATGAAAAGGTAGCAATTACCATCACAATGCAAAGAAAAAACTTCTCGTGCGCGCGCGAAGGAGCCTCGTTCTAGAAAACTTAGCACTGTCGTCGTCGCGGGAACAATATAAATTAAAAAAAATCCGGCAAGTCTTGTCCTTCGTAAAATCGACTTTCATCCCAAGAGAAGCTCTCTGATTGCATTAGAGGGAAAGGAAACTTTTCTTCCTATACACGCGATGATCGAGTTTTCTACTTTTGCGGCTGGTACGTTACGAGCTTCGAAGAGTGCTATTGTGTTTTTCTTTTTTTTCTTCTCTTTATTCAGAGGCGAACAATTCGCGGCTTTCGAATTTTACGCGGAACAATAACAGGCATTGAAATTGTTAGAATAACAAAAAAGTCAGATGTGTTTTTTCATTCGGCACGTGTTCGAGCTCGCGTTAAGTGTTCGCACGTGCAGCAAGCTGAAAAGCCAATTACCACACTGGCTCTTATACTTTAAAACCACTAATTGCATTTATGATGTTCTTGTATATCGACGTTTCGATTTTATATATATATGGAGAGGCCTTTGATTCGTCGATCGCCATTACACACGGGTTTATATTTTAATTCCCACGGGGCATTGCAAATTCATTAGTGTTTATATTTACTATGAATTGACCGCGATTCCGCGCGTTCCGCTTTGAATTCTAATGAACTGATTTGTCCTGCAGTGGCGTTGAATACGACATTAATGACTCGCAATGTCAACGAGAAACGTCGATCGCACTTTTAAAAAACGCATTTCAATCGAAAATACAGCAAAAAGTTACTCTCATCCATCCCCTTTGTCGCTTGCAAAGAAAAAAAGTTCTCGCAAGCTCTAACAAAAAAGAAAAAAAAATAAGCCTCCACGAGCAACGCCCATCTTTCCCATTTCATTTTCTCTTCAAAATCCGCCAAGATTTTTTTTTTTCCTTTTTTTAATCATCTAAAGAAACCGCAGACGCGTAGACATGCGATGCACACATCCCGCATATGTATGCAATATGCAGCTTCATAAATTTCAGCTTGAACACATATACATACCTGCAAGTAGGGATTATCCTGTCGACTGAGCCTAATAGCCTCCATATCCTGGTCGATGTTCCGGGTCCTGCCGGGGGTCAATGTCAGGATCGAGTGGGAGGGCGACGTTGCGGCGGCCTGCCGACAAGCCATCGCGTCCACGCTCAATGTCGACGGGATCCTCGACACGCTACTCGCCTCTGCAACGTTTTACATGTATATATACGTGAGATTATCTTTTGTCGAATGATGTATATATATCTATACGTATGTGTTGGTATTATTCGCGATCAATGCTGACTATACTATATATATACACGTTGTCTCGTGGGAAGAAGAGAGAGAGAGACGAGGATTAGCCAGCGATTTGGCTTTTCAGCAGGGATTTGCTTCGGTTTACGTCCGCGTCTGTATATCGTCAAGGTAACTTTCGGCAGTGTATACGTTGACAATTCTACACGTGCTGCAATTGTTATCGCATCGATTTGTTGAAAATTTTTATGATGAATTGGTGAGTTTTCATTAAAGAGAAAATCATTAACGAACGCACGTGAAAATATGAAATCGAGAATTTCTCCATTTTTGCGACACAAATCAGCACTGTGCAAATAGAGAGAGAAATGCGCACGCTAATGGAAAAATCCATTAGTATGCCGACACGTTAATGCAGAGAAATTATGAGAAAAGGAGAACGTCGAAAAAGGTCTATTAGCATGCAATCCTCATTTCTTTTTTTTCTACGAATAGTATGCATATTATTTTCAATTATCCGTTGAAAACGACTTCTGAGAATAATAATTATTAAAAAAAAAAAATGATACGACGTCAATATCTACAATTCGCGTGCTCTAATTTCACTTTCAAAGTCAAAAGTGTACACAGAGAGAAAACGTCAAAGTGAAAGGTTCACGCTATAGAGTCAACTTATATACACGTCTGACCAAAACCGAGGTTCTTCCACTTTGGCGGAATAATCTTGCGGCTGCCGCAGCGTGACACATAACTTCGGCATGCAAAATCCGCGTAATATAGCGCATACCATTAGCATATAAATCTTGCGCGGGCTATTACACACCGAACAGAAAACTTTCGCCGCGTCCAAATTATCATTCGCGAGAGATTTATATACGAATCTAATCGAGGACCCGTAATTCACCGTAAAAAGTATTCCACCCATTAAACGTTGCGTCTAATTTCGGTCAAAAAATCACGAAATTTATTACGGATATAACCCGCAGCTCAGCTTTTTTTTTCGGTGTATAATATACACGTGCCTCTGCGGGGAAATGAAAAATTCGTGGAATAAGGTGAGGCTAGACGGTGATTATTGAAAAAAAAGCTGGAAGGTCGAGAGTCCTTGCGTCGTCATCGGCGTTCTCTGCATTTGTCGACGGTCTTTTTTTCTCCCTCTCTCTCTCTCTCTCTCTCTCTCTCTCTTTCTATGCCGCATGCTAATATATGCGGAGGTTGCCGGGTCTAAGTGCGCTCCACGCGATTGATTTCCGTCAAGTCTTTAACCGTGGGAGGTGGGATTGACGCACGAATAAATTTCGAGTAGTCGCGAAAGAATTTCTTGAATTTACTATATTCTTGATTGTAAATCAGTAGGTGGTGTGTTTCAACTTTGAACGTTGGATTATGTTACTTTGATTTTTTTTTTGAATATTCGAATGGAGTAATATTCTTTTTATTGCGGTTATCGATTGATTTTCAATCGAAAAGTTGGGAGTTCGAAACTCTGCCAGCGTGCTTGCGTTACCATCGACGGTACTCCACGGAAAGAATATATTGGTACTAGAGAATATTGCCGAAACTTTCTTTCCATATGATATCTCCAACTTTTCTGTTTGTATTCGTAGAGTGATATTGGAATTTAACTTTTTCATTCCGCTAGTGCACGGATTTTTCTTTGCTTTGATGTCTAGTTTTCTGAATTGAAAAATTGATAGACAACTTACTTCGACGATCGATCCAATACAACCGACTAGAACACGCAACAATCTTCGAGGAATCATTGTCCGATGAACGTTTAAATCGATCACTTCAAACTCTAACAATATACACAGAAATATCACGATTTTAATTACGAACCGCATTCTAGATGAAAAAAGTACCTCCAATCTCCTCAAATCTACCCTCCCACTAGGCAGACAGGCAGCCATTTCTTTACTCGTGAAAAAAAAAATCCGAGAGATAGAGCGAGTCGCACGCACTCAGCGAAAAATTTTGCGGATAGAGCTTTCTAGTGGTGTGGGAGAGTGACAAAGCCTCATTGTGTTACGCGTCCGATCTCATTTCCCGTCCTCTCCCACCACCAGCCACCGTAGACGTTCAAACTTTCACATGGCGTGGCGTGGCTTTTCTCCTGAGCGACGACTGAATAATTAATGAAGCGATCCCTTTTTCCCGACCATCGAACTTTCATGGGGGGGCACTTCACAATTGGGATTTTAAGGATTTAGACAACGCCGGTTTATATACGTCACGCGCGACTACCCACAACGCGCAGTTGAATTGAATTATCTCATGGTGGTTTGTGTGCGAGGGTTAAAGTTGATTTGGGACGGTGTGGTTTATCGTATTATCATTTTTTTTCGTGGTTTGCGTTAATGTAGAATGGGTTTTCGAATCAATTTGGAGAAACACAAAAGACGTGGATTTTCTCGAGGTTGTTAGGCTTTTACTGCTATTGAATTTCTTCCGAGCGAACGCGTAAAGTAAATACGATAAGGATGTAGTTGATGTGATAAAAAAAAAAGGACGGAAAGGCTAGAACATTCTGCGTATTTTACGCGATGGCAGCAACACTTATTCGCGTTTTAGATGCACTGTGAGCTCTAAATTGCGTGTATAGTTTTAGAATCAATCACTAAATTGCAACTATATTTGTCTGCGAAAAGTTCAATGAAGTTGACATATTTTTATAAGGGTGGTACTGAAGTAAATATTCTGTAGTTTGTCAAATGGAAACTGTTTGATAACATTACGTAATAAACTGAATATTATTCGACAACAAATACGAATGTTACATATTTTCAAAATAAACATAAATCCGTAACGAAATACCTAAATTTCGCATCGTGTGTTGAAAATTAATGCATAAATAAGAAAATACACTCGACCTTCGTTTTCTCGTCAAATTAAAAAATTCATGAAGTATATAAGCAATCAAACGACTTACGCATAGATTGACGTTATAATCGATCAACGAAGAAAAACACGCAAAAAGACTTTATTCACGGTCTCGCGAGTCAAAAAAAATTTTATATTTGCTTTTTGGGAATTAAGTTTGACCGTGAACTTTGTGTCTCGATAGCATGTTACTCGCGATATATACACGACTCATTGCTGTCATTGTTGAAATCGTATGTAAGTATACAGTGTGAAAGTTTTAGTTTCAGTGGTTTGAAATTATCTGAATACACCACCTTACCGCATTGCCGAAGATCATATCTATACACGAGTAATTTAAAGTTCACGATATAAAGTTTCGCTAAAAATCAATTCTTTTTCGCTCGAAATACTCGCTTCAATAGTTTTCCACATGTTTCAAAGAAAAAAAAAATCTGTATCTATATCGTTCTCCAACACGTGAAAAGTCGAGATACATACACAGCAAAACTTGATCTCACGGCGGCGCATGTTTAATGCCGCGTCGAGCAATCAAGCGAAACGATCGATTAATAATAGCCAATATATATAGACATCGCGCAACTCAAACTACCGCAATAATAAAATATATCTGCTCTAGAGGGGGAAAAAAGAAGAAAACGCAATCAAACAATTGACTTTCTATACGGTCCGAAATGCAATACATATAGTCATACCTGTGTATATGTGGGATTCAAGCGAATTTAATTTAGTTTACGTAACCCAGCGCGTTCACTGTCAAGGGTCGCTCGAAGCTGTTGCGTAAGTTGATTTTCGGGCAAGGCTGCGACTCTCCGAGTATATAGCATAGGTATAACGAGTTTCGCCGGTGGGTGCAAGGCTCTGTGCAAGGGTTTGTATTATATTATACCGTGAGGCTTGAATGGATTTTGCATGCGCGTGTAATTATACCGAGAATATTGATTTTATACGGGAGGGGGGGGGGGTGGTTCAATTCAAACTTGGTAGGTTACTGTTGGGAAGCTTAATCGATATTTTTTGGGGGGAAAGGAATCGATGATTAATATTGGAGGAGGTGATGTTGATTATTTATGGTTAGAGTATTGAATTATAAGGAAAGTGTTGTATTTTTGGTGGTAGTGGTTAATATATGTATTATCTTCTTCAATAATTCTGTACGCGATGTACTCTTTTCATTATTACAATGGAATGTAAATTGGATCTACGATATATCGATGAAAAACACATTTTGTGTCATGTTTAAAAAAAAAAACTCGGTCACTAATTAATTTCCGAATCTTATAAAATATAATCGGTATTAAAACTATGGGAATGAAATTTCGCAGAGCGTCAATCGCGAGAAGACGTCAAACTTCATCAGAAAGTTATAATGAAAAGCGTACACCCAGGGACTATTCGAAATTTCAAGTTAATTACTCAAACTCGAACGCGAACTTGCAGTCTTGCCTCGGAGTAACGTCTTTTTTCTCATCAACGACCCTTTTAAGAACTCAATTCGCCGCAATTAGAGCTATGTCGAACTCGAATAACAAAAAAAAAAGGAAGAAGAGAAAAAATCGTTACGCAACTTTATTGCAAGTCAAGATGAAAGTAATATATTAATGTACACGTGTAGGGGGAGGAATTCATATCAAGGCCACGAGCTTACACGTGATCGGGGAAGTGTGTAGTTTTTTTTCTTTTTTTTTTCGTCGAGCAAATATAACGAGGCAAGGAACAATGTACCTTGAGCGTACAATGGGAAATTAAATGAGAACGCGGACTAGTACGCCGATTAAGAAAGGAGCCCGAGAATTAAAAGGATTTTCTCGCTATTGTGTGTTGTGGGTTTATCAAAGCGTTTACTTTCTCTCGGAAATAATATTCAACGGACCCTTTTTTTGTTCCGTCGTTGATAACTTTGTCAACGATCGAACAATAGCTATCTTTTGTATTTTTTTCGCGTAGGTTGTTTTAAAATAAAAAATCTTGAATCAAAAGAGATTTATTATTTAACGATCCTTACGAACCGATTGATCCCAATAATCATTTTTATTTATAGCATTGTAGTCAATAAATAATCAGAGTGTTAATAATCGTTACGTTGTAAATGATGACCCAATCGCTCAGTGGTCTGGTTACGCGATTGGATAAAAAAAGACTTGGAATCGATGACTACGCGAACAAGTTGTAACTTTATTTAGCCCCGCGCGCGTTATACGGTCTTAGAGTATATTGACATTGCACTCTAAAGACTTCAATAATGAAAGGCAATGAGAGGAATAATAGCTACGGAATTGGAAGTATGGATTTTTTTTACTTCGTATTGTATGTTACATAAAGATGGCTAAAATATTTGAATTGAAGATGGATAATAATGATTGGATTTATAAGACTAGAATTATTTTGAAATCGAAACTAAACCGTAAAGTATACATCGACAATAAGATTGTTAAAACACACTGGAAAAGTACATGCTCAAATGTAAAAGGTAAAAAAACATAAATTAAGGAAGTAAAGAGAGCTTTCTTTTGAATATCTCAAAAATATCAATCAGAATCGTATTTTTCAATATCAAGAATTCACAATAATGGGACATAAGAGAAGAAAAATTTATCACGAAAAGATAAATAAAACTCCTCAGCATGCACAATAAAGTCAAATCACAGCCATAAAATAATAAATCAATCGAAGTATGTACACATCGACTACACCCGAGCTCGATATATATATGCAACGTAAACACCCAAATCGAACATCGAACAAAAGATCCATCCATCACAATGAAATATTCACCTTGATGATCAATTAGCCTCGTGGAGCGTTGCATAGCGCTGCTGCTCGTACCCTCGTCGATCCTCATGCCTGCGAGCAGACAATTCGTGCTCTTTCTCAGATTGAACACACTCGCGAGAAACGCTAAACTTTTGCGCCTCAGTCTGTCGTATTTATTGTTCATCGGCTTTATCGGGCTACTACTACTACTACTACTACTACTTGCACCGTTATTACCGGTCACTTGAATCATTTTTTTATCTCGATTTTGTGCTGTTGCATTCGACTTTCCTCTCTGATATTTCTGGATATAGAGATTTTTTTTATTTCGATAGAGTAAATATTTCGCTTTTTCGACTCAATGAATTCAATAGCTTTGCTCGCTCTTTCTCTCTCTCTCTCTGCTTTTTTGGTTTATTTTATTCCGGAGTCCGCATTCATTTGTTTCAATTTTCTTTGGGTGAATACTGCTGTATAGAGAAAAAAAATACACGTAGCAGAAAAATCTACAGTGTTACAATGAAAAAAAGCTCTGTCGTTTTTTGTAAAGTTTTTAAAAGCTTTTCTATTACTCTCGAGAAGATTGAAAATTTACGTCACGTTTCATTCACGAGAATCCTTTCATTCGTTACATTCACAAAAAAAAAAAAAAAAAAAAAAAAAAAAGCGGACCAAATTTGAACCCACAAAAAAGTAACCGTAACACACTCGCGCTTACAACCTATGTATATCCCGCGAAAAAATCACCACATAAAAAGCAAAGTCACATTGCCGCGAGATAGTGTACTCCATAAAAACAGCATTTCCAACTTGTCCGCGCGGTAAATCCTCGCCCACACACACTCACACACACACACACACACACACACACACACTCGCAACGTACCAAAAAAAAACAGACAGCAAAAGTGTCAGATAGAGAGACAGAGAGAGAAAGAGAGAGAAAGAGAGAAAAGGTCAAGAGCAAGAGGGTGAGAGAGAGAGAGAGAGAGAGAAAGAGAGAGAAGCGCGCGAGCCGGCGCCGAGGCTACAACTGCAGGTGCCGGGGGTGTCATTTTTTTTTCTTTCTCTCTCTCTCTCTCTCTCTCTCTCTCTCTGGCACACGGCTGCCGCGGCACTCGCGCGCGCATCCCTCCCGGCGCGATCGCGGCGCTCGCGTGCTTTCTGCTTCTCGTGTACCTTAGGGCTACTTCACAACTCTAAGGGGTGGGGATTGATGATGAAGAAAGCTCGTTGTGTGAGGTGAGAGATGACTTTTTTTTTGCTGCGTCTGTATCTTTGATTTATTTGTTTCATAATTGCTTTTGATAAATCGTTAAGTGTTATATAAAATTATATTCGGTTAGATTCAATAAAATAAATTTAATGAAAACTCTTTTAGCTGTAGAAACCGAAAAAAAAATCGAAAATTCTGCACGAGTAAAAATTAAGTCAACATTCATTTATGAAAATATTAATACAGCTTTTAATAAAGTAACAGCGTTTAATTCAGCATTCAATAACCGTTGATAATCCCAAAGTAATTAAACTTAACTGTCCCTCCGATAACGTTTCAATAGACCGTATAAGCATAATGTCTGACCGAACGTAGTGATTCTCTACTTAGAGACCGAGCGCGCGTTCTATAGAAACTCGAAGTGCACATTCACAATTGGAGCGTAATATTCGCTTATATACGGGTCAAGCAGATGTAATTACATTAAATGCTCCTAATCAATTATTGAATGGTCCCTCTCTCTCTCTCGAATAATAGTCGCTCATAACTTTGAAGTACATATCGATCGGACTGAATGTGCACAGCGTTCGCGAATTATAATTGAACTCGTTCGTTCGAAAAAAAAAAATTTAATTCCACGAGCAATACAATGAGACAACTTCGTGATATCGAAAGCTGCAGGAAAATTAATTAACCTCGCGTCTGACACACTTCGAAATTGCATGGTTGATTCATTAATTCCACATAACATACGCATCCTGAATTAAAATCTCGTGATTAATTAAAAAAAAAAAAAAACTCTCGTATATCGAAACAAGAAAGAAAAGCTCTCAAGTAAATTGTGAAGTAACCTTAAAACTCCCTCCTAAACGTTATAATCTCCCCTCTCGCGCGCGGAGGACTCGCTGCCGCCGTGCGCATGCTGTTATGCTGCTGCGAAAAGGATCGAAGGCGAAACGAAATTTCACACAACATACATGTAGAGAGAAGCAATGAATTTATATACACACGCGAGCGCAGCCGGAGATCCACTGCATGACTGATTGCTCTCTAACTCGTGTCCTCCAAAAGTTGCGGAGGTGTATATGTGTGTGTGTGTGTTCTGTTGGCGATCGCGCTAATTGAATTAATGACTCTCGCGAGAGAAAGAGGTGATCACATTTTTTTTTCTCTTTCACATGTGTGATGCGATTTTATTTGTTTTTGTGCTTATATCAATGATAGAAATTGTTACGGAGTGGTTTATTAATATTTTCTCAGGCAGTGTGATCTTCGAATTCCGATATTACCTTCATTCCTGACATACTAGATACTACACACTTTTTTTCATATTTACTTTTCAATAAAAAGTCCTATCGACCCTTTCATTCTTCATCTCGAGCGTCATAAATTATTTTTACAGCACAGAGAAGAAAAAAAAGGTCATCTTTGTTGACAAACTAGCCAAGGCACTTAAGATCCGGATTAAACTGGTTTTTGTATATACTTTCATTCGCGTGTAAAGCTTCCGGGTCATGAATTTAGGGTAAAATTATCGTCGGGGCATGGAATGGACATAATCTCCCACAGGTTCTCGTTATGTATGGATGTTTGTACATATATGTAAGCGAGAGTTATTTTTAAAAATACCACGAAATTGAAACTATCCTGAGGGAGTGTTGACTTACAAAAAAAAAAGATTTAGTTTTCGCTGCGAGGAAGAGATGAGAAATTGAAACGTGAATCAAGATACGAGCCATATAATGCACACTTTTATGAATCCATAAAACTGTAAATAACGGCCAATGAAAAGAAAAGAAAAAAGACTTCTCTTTGAGCGAACATCGCGCAACGATGGAACATTATTCAAAAGTTAAAGAACCCCTATACTTCTCGAGTGTAGCGCATCGCTGATTCTTCGCGTATATAAGAGAAAACAAGTCCCCCCCTTATGACCCAGATACGACATACTCGTGTTTTCCACCCCATTGTGTATTGGCACGTATAGTCTTATACCGATCGCGGTACATATATATAT
>JAWWMK010000040.1:14639055-14656215 GCA_035047105.1 Galeopsomyia nigrocyanea
AGGGTGTCCATTTTTTAAAAAAAAAGCTCTCCATTTAATATCGAGTGGCTGTGTGTGTCGAGACGATGTTTTTTCTGCTCTTGCCTTTCTCGCGTGATTAGAGAAGATTGTTGTGGCTGATATGTGGCGGAATAATGCTGAACTTTGCGCTCGACGAGGGTGAAAAATATGATGGGTAAAATTCGATATAACTTTTTTTTTACGTGGAAAAATTTTTCTTTTTTATTGTTATTCAATTAGGAGATATTTTATATAGCGCGTGGCGCGAAACTTATCTGAAGATTATTAGTTTATAGGGCAGAGGGAAAGGCTATAAATAGAGCTATAAACTGTGACCTGAATATAAATATAAATTGAAATTACTGTGTCGTAACCGTTTCTAAACTCAATAAACTAGAATAGATTATTTTTCTATATAGAAAATAAATTCTGTCTTGTTCAAAAAAAAAATTCGGAATTCATTCATTCAATTTAAACTTCACTAATACAAAAACAATGCTAATTCACTTAAACCGAGTCATTACCCGTTGGAATGCCAAATTACACGTGTAAAAGACTACGGCAAATTCTCGAGGTTCCAGAATGTCTCGACGCTGTTTATATATAAGTATATACAACCGCTAAAGTACGCGAACCCGCGTGCCCTCGTATCGTTTCGTCTTGTGTTTCCTCCTGGATGATGCGAAGTCGAGATTTTTAGCTTTACGGTCTGGGAAATTCGATTCGGAGAATGCGCAATGTTATGTATACTACTTTTTCGCGCTTCGTTTATATGGAGAGAGAGAGAGAGAGAGAGAGAGAGAGAGAGAGAGCGAAAGGGATCGGATCTTATCTTTCTTCGCATGGATGTGATTTAGTGCCTTGAGCTTTAGGTTTTATTTTCTGCTGATTGCCTACTGATCCCTCTTTTGAATTATGATGTTATGGTTGTATTTTTTGGAATATTGACGTGGAATCGTTTAGGTGGTGTAATGTATTATGGAGGGAATTTATGATCTCTTTTTGTGATGTTTAGCGAATGTCATTTTCATGAATTTGGAGATGACATTTCTATTTTTTACATTATACTTTGGATTGAAGAATATTTATGGAATCCAATTATAAACTATCATCAATCTTTAAATACCGCGGAATTTTAATATAATTAGTTTTGCGCTTCAAACACTACAAAAAAATATAAGTGCTATAGGGATTACTAGAAATCAGAAACCAAAAAGTGTTTTTAAAATAAGAAAGTTTTTTTTTCTCAATTATAGTAATTTTTTTAATACTTTAGTAATTTTAAGAAATAATATTGATAGATCAATAGTTATTACTAATTTTAAGAAATAATTTTACTCAAAATGAAAATTTCTTATAATAAGAAATTTTTCCTCATTTGTTTCTTACATCAAGAATATTGACGTTTAAGTGTAACAGAAATAAGTTTTTTTTTTTCGTAGCGAAACCACTCAAATATTTGCAAATAATTTAGGCTATACCTTTATCCATCCCTTTCTCAAAAGCTGTCGATTAAAAAATCTCACACGTACACGTAGCTCTCAGAAGAAAAGTAAAAGAAAAAAAAACGTCATCGTCGTCATTTCTCCTCAAGCAAAAACAAACAAACGTGAAGTACTAAAAAAAGACAGAGAAAGAAAGAAGAAAGCTCCCGGCGAAGTTGAACTCAATGCCCGAGTACGTGTGTGTGTATGAAAGCAGGCCATTTATCTCGGACTTTTTGCACACACACACACACACACACAAACACACAGCGAGTCCAATCAGGTGTCCGGAAGCGGCTAAATTTCCGGGCAGCCGTCCTCGATTCACCAAAAAGCACACAAACAAACATCGCGCGCGCACACACTTCACTCGAGAAATCCATTAAGAACGGTGAAGGATGATGACCGAAAGCTTTGCTTTATCGTTTTTCTGCAAGAATGGAATTAGTAAAGCTTTTTGTTTTCTCTCTACGTCTATATATACCATCTACTTCATATTTCATAAAGATGCTTTTAGTGTATATCCCTAATTGACAGTATTTGTCATCATCTCTATATCAATACAAACAACACGTACTCATGACGTTTTTCCGTATACGACAGTTACACTTTAATAATTCATCATATCAAACGTCATTCGTATCCGCGTCGACGAAAAGAAAAAATCATTTTTTTGACGCAAGTATTCACCTCGTATAAAAATTTAACTGCGAGCTTGCAAGCACCTACAGCTTTTTCCTTATAACTCACTCGAAAAAAAAATCGATAAATCGCGTTATCAAACACACACATACACACACGCAGCCTCTCATAAAACACTTCTATCGTGAAAGAGCATCGCCGTGTTGCATAAAGATGTCAAGTTTAACCCTACACACAAAAGCAGACAGGCAGCAGCAGCACATCACGTAGTATAGTATAGTAGTAGTAGTAAACCTGTCACCCCTCTCTAACGCGCGTATATATATATATATATACGGCGAAAGCTCGATCAATGCTTATCATCATCCCTACCCTTCTCTCGTATTATACGCGTTGGACGTTTAATTCGAATGAAAATATATATGAAATAAAAAAAAAAAACAAAACAAAACTTACTTGTCGGAATACCGGTTCTGAACGATGAAGGAACTTGTGTTGTCGTAATAAAAGCTACATCCCTCGCCGACGAGTGCCGAGGACGGACAGACAGCCAGTGCTACCACCGAGGCGTGGCTCTCTCTGCAACGATATGCTTGTGCTTCCGATGCGCGCAACACTGGACTTTTCATGCCAACCCTGCGCAGCACGCTACTACTACCCCTCCTGTGTGTGTGTGTGTGTGTGTGTGTGTGTGTGTGTGTGTGTAAGTACAGGTATATAAGCTGCTGCTGGTGTATGTAGGTTTTCAAAGACACTTTTGAAGGGATGCGCTTTCGACGGCTTCTTGTTGATCGCGCGGCTGTGAAAGGGTTTTTAGACTCGATGATGCGTGTTTTTGATTTTTTAATTGCGTCGCGTGATGGTGTAATTTTACGATCGAATGCGTTTGTATAATGGGATTACGTATTAAGTTGATTTGAACTCGCGATCGAGTGATCAATTAATCCGATTGAACGCTTGATTTGTGTTTAATGCAAATTACTGTACAGTCATTGATGGATGATTAACGGCTCTTCTATTGAATTTATGATTATTATAACATTATGCACAGCTTCGTATATATCTTCTTCTTTTTTTTACTGGTAGATAATGGTGACAAGGTGAGGTAAAGGATCATCCCCGCATGCATGTCCTGATAAGATTTTCCTTTTATCTCCGAATGATTATTCGCGTATATCAAGATGTTTTTTTTCTCTTTGGTTTTCCATTCTTAAACAACCCTTGCAACACACTGTACACCTTGATAAAAAGTTACCCGCGGCGGCGTGACCTCGATATTTTATTTACTACGGCGCCGTGGAGATTCGAAAAGAGAGAGAGAGAGAGAGCGGCAGTTCAATCTTGGTGTCGTGATGAAAGAAGAATTTTTTTTCTTTAAAAGAACACGATGAAATTGTAAGGCGTGAGATGAATGTACTACTGCAGCAGGCGAATGAACAATCGATCGAGATTAACCCATGGTAAAAATAGTTTGTTTTTTTGCAAACATTTTCCCAGGTGACAAAACCGTCGTCGTTGGAATGAGTCTCGATGGGGATGTCCGATTAAAGGGGTTAGATTCCTGGATGAATCTTTTATCCAATTTCATCAGCTGGATACTTTTTTTTACGATCGGAAGTTTTATGCTCTCAACGCGCTTAAGGATATGAAATATTGAGGTTGTGATAGCGTAAAAAAAAACCCCGAACAAAGTAACGCGCTCTCGTTATATCAAACTCTTTATATCTTTGACCTCTCGGAAAAGAAAAGAAAAACCGGATCACGTTTTTCGCCACTTGCGCTAACGCTGAAAAACGCGAGTTGGAGTAATTAAGAGTTGTAGGAGACTCGTGAACAGCGTGAAGATTATTTACGTGTGCCGGATCGATATTTGAGATATACGTAAGAAGGGTTATTTTGACGAAATTGTACTTTGATGATAAAAATAGATTGGTTAAAAAATTTAGCTAAATACACTTTTAAACTTGTGATGTTTTAAAAAAAGCGTGCGTGGTTTGTTACAAACCAGAATAATCATTTATTGCTAAAATATATCCTCCAAAAAACAAAAAAACTTTTTGTGACGCAACGCAAAATAAAAGCTCATAAAATACCTCTACATCAATCTCGCATCCTTCTCTCTCTCTTTCTGTTAAGAGGACGAAACAATAGTCGCAACAGCAAACAATTCCTCATCAAAACCCTGCCGGAAACAATCGTCCAGATAGAGATAGAGATGAGTTCTAGTTTCTAGTGACATCGATCGGCTTTTTGGTGAATGGACTCAGCGGGGGGTTAGGTAAGTGAGAGAGAATGAAAAAAAAAAAATGGTGCACGAGGTCGGACGGCAAATCGATCGCTAACCTTCACCAGCGCCGTTAGGGACGTTGCACTTGTTGATTACTACTTTTGCAGAGAAAAAGAGAGCGCGCGCGAACTTGTTGCGGCTTACGTAACTGGGCGACGAATCGCAAGTTCGTTTGTTGCCAAAGGGCGCTTATTGATTTTTTTTTTCACGAAGTGGGAGAGTTTATACTGTACGTGTGCTTGTGCTTTTGTTTGCAATCGGATGATAAGAGCTTGTAGTATGTACTACTTCGAATTGAAGGTTGGTAGTCAGGTTTTATCGCGCGATGAAAGTATTTCTGCAAATTTTGAAGTGACTTCACACGTCAGCGCTAAATATGTATAAGAGAAATTGTGTTGACGATAAGAGAAAATGAAATGTCAACTGCAATATACGTTTCGAAATGAAAAAAAAATTGCAATCATCGCGATGCAGAGATTTCAAACGAAAGAAGTATCTCAATGTCTCTTTCAATATTTGAAAGCGCGACAGAATAAAAAAAATGCAAGTCAATGGGCTATTCATGTTCGCGCGCGTAAAAGCGAATAGGTAGATCGTTCAATTCAGAAAAAAAAATTCTTTTTTATCCGTCGAACGTGCGCGAGGAAAAATTGACGCGAGAACATTTTTATGGCTCCATCTCTCATTTTTCACATGCTCTTTCATTACTCTCCGCAGGCTGCTGCTGCTGCTACTCTCTCATCGTCCCGTGTGTAATATCCTGAAGTTCGACGTGACAGCGACGTGCAATTTCGATAGAGTGTGTACTGCAATTTCCTCTGACATTATCTCGTCTTCCTAGGCCTTTAGATGCTTCAAGCGTGATGAAGAAATTTTTTTTTCCATTTGTGGCGATGTGGATAATTTGGACTAATTCATTCTTGAAAAGTTTCATTAGAATTACACTCGTTGGAATCAATATAACTTTCGAAAGAAAAGTTTTTATTGGAAAGTTTGAAATAGAAGGCTGAAGAAACTTCGAGCAACATGGTTGAAAATCGCTTTACGTAATAATTATGTAAAATTACCCTAGTTATCGCATAATTACATGAGCATTTCTTTTGTGGAATGGAAAATCAAATTAAAATAATTGCAAAGCTTTTTTTTTAAACCAAATGATTCGAAAAAACAAAATTCATACTAAATTGAAGAGAAAAAAATACCTGAAGTTGTTTTTAAAAAGATTTATAATATATATGCAATGCATTTTTATTTCGTACATTTTTTCCGCAAATGTGTACCTCGTTTGGTCGCAATACAGTCAACCTTTCGAACGAAAAGTAAAAAAGAACGTGATTTAACACACGTTCCGAACGACGCATTTGCATACAAAAAAAAAAGAAAGAAACTTATTTCGCAGTAGGATTGAACAATGAGAAACTTCTTCGACATTCATTTATACTTTTCTTTCGTAACTCTCGCCAGCGCTTACAGAATAAAAAAGTAGCGACTCGCAATGGCTATTTCGATTTTCTTTTTTTTTTTTGTTCGAAACAGCCATAAAACTTTTTTTTTCTCTCTCCCCCTTTTCTTTCTTGTCGTTTCTGTGTGAAACGAGTGTACATCGATATGTTAGTCTAGAAAAGCTAAGTTTCTCTATCTCACTTGTCTTTGTGTTTTTAGTATAAACAGAGCGCGAACATCAAAACATTCTTTCATTAATTATGCGTACAAATTCATAATTAATATACATATAATATATATTTATATTCAATATAAAACATTTGAAAAATCACAGTTACTTAAAAACACTTTTCCTTCGTCGACGCGTTTAGACTATGATCGATGCCGCGCAAGTTTGCTCGTTATAGTTTCGCCTGGTGCACTTCTTTATCTTGGAGTTTTCTTTGAAATTATGTTTCTCTTGAAGAAACTAACGATGCGATCGATCAACTGTATTCCTGTTAAATAGTATCAAGCGTATTACGTTTTGTCGATAAATAAAAAAAAAGTTTCATCTACAATGCTGCATTTCATGCAGTTCACAACTACTCCTATCAAGTAATCGAAATGAGACGATAGGTTTAATGTCAAAAGTTCGAAGAATTTTAAGAATTACAAAAAATATCTAATTTTCTATGACGACTCATTAGTACCACTAATAGGATCGTTTTTTTTTTCATAAAATGATGAACGTTTAAATATTAAAACAAGTATTTATGTATAAAATTTAAGTATTGTAGTAAATTAAACATCTAATGGACTAACGACTTTTTCTAAAAAAAAGTGCACTATATTGTCTTTCAAAATATATTTTATGCTCGCTTCCAAAGTAATGCAAAAACATAAATTCAATGTATTTTTTGGATCGGTAACAGTAGTTGAAAATCATTTTGAGCAAGACAAAAGTTTCAGCGCACGGATAGATTTATCGAGTGTCGCTCTTGTAGATACCTATTTTTTCTTGAAAGTTCAAGCTGTAACGAAATTTTATCGACTTTATAAATATAAAATTTTGGTTACACACTTCTTTAAATATGTTTAATAAATTGCAAAAATGGCAGTGTTGTATACACGAAGCAATTTATAGTGTAAGTGGAAAGTGAGACGACTCATTGGCATTTGAGATGCTGTTTTAATTTAACATTACTCAAGCAGTGTTATCTTATTTTCGTATAAATCAAAAAATTGAAACAAATATGTATCACGCAACAGCATCTATGAAAATTACTTATCCTATAATTTTTTTTGTGTTATTTCTGTCTTTTCTCATTTTCGACAATTATTGACTTGTTTCAACTAAGCATTCTCTCAACGCTAAAGTTCATACGCACGAAAAATCTCACACAAAATGCACCTTCATCTCACGAAAATTCGTACATACGTAGTGGGAAAAATATATGCAAAAACTTACATAGTGAAACATCTAATGCTCGTATCCTCTCTTACTTTCTCGTTTTTTCGTTGGGGCAAAAGTTATGTAGCAATGAAAAATAGTGACGCCGATGGCATAAAAAAATGCTTTTCAAACAATTACAAGTAGAAAATCAACGCCTAATTTATCACAAGTTCTTCGATGAATACCAAATTTTTTATATTGCATGTTAAAATGTTAACATTTCACATGCGTCTACTGCCATCACTTGTTTTTTTCTACTAATGCAAATAATATATACGACTTTTAGATCAAGACTACGTAAATAATATATAGGTATAATAATATATAGGTATTCTTTTTAAAAAAAATATTATAACAAATGTAGTAAATGTTTTAAACAATAACTAAACTGAAAAATCAACTATCACATTACTTTAATAACTTGAAACGTTAAAGTATAATGTATCTATTAGGTCGGCTGTATCATGAACGTGACAAAAAGTACCGGCTTCGTCAGGTTATGAAATCATACTGACGTAGTATATAATTTTGAGTCGATAACAATCGATGATTAGACAGTTGGCGATAAAATCTTGATAATATCCGCAAAGAGAATGATTTTATTACAATGTATGCAATCAAAGGGGAAATTTTTCTTGGAATCAGAGCATAAATCTTTTAAACTAACTGAAAGATTCCATACGATTGGTATGCAACATCATTTTGTGTATTTTTATTTATTCAAATATTTTTTTACGTTTATCGAAGCTGTAAAGTTATAATTTTTACTGAAAGTGGAAATTTTAAGATTTCATTTAAAAAAGGAACTCTATGAAGAATCTAACATACCGACCCAAGATACATCAAACTCATATCACCAGTCGTCCTAACACAGGTCGACAAAAAAATGCCCCATCACTATTTCACATGCCGCAGTCATAGCTTTTGGCCTCGTCACAAATCTCGAGAGCTCGGTAATCGTATATACAAGGGCGCACTTTTTTTTTGTAGGCGCGCATTTGAAAAAAAGAAAAGATACATAACGAGGAGCTTGTGGACTTCTTCTCGTCCACTGCTACCGCCGCATTAGGAGAGTACGTTGACTTCGCGTGGCGAGCCGCATACGTCGAGGACACTGCTCGTGGAATTCGGGGCTATCTGGCTTCGTGCTTCGCTCTGCGCCTGGCGAATTGCCTCCTTGTACGGACCCTTCTTCTTTTTGTTGTAGCGCGTCTGCGGATTCCAGATAAAAACGTGGCGGTTAGCTCGAAGTTTTTTTTTTGTCCAACGTGATTTTTCAACGATTGAATTTAAGAACGAGATAATTATATACTGGGAATGTGGCGGAAGATGCGAGTTCTTCTCGTAGGGTGTTTGAGAAATGAAAAAAAAAGAGATTTTCAAAGAATGCTTTTAGATTATAAATATTTCATTCGATTTCAGCTTGCATCATTGCTTATTTTTGTAGAGCGATAATTATGAACTTAGAACCGAAATACCATCCAAAACTAAATTACAAACTTAAACAATTGAGGTAGAATGGATCAATTAGTTCCAAAAGTCATTTGTCGAAGTCAGCATTCTTCGAAATCTTTTATGGATGACATACTCTCAATTGGAACGAGAAGAATGTCGATAATCACCTTGAATGTTTCGAGGAATGGGCTAAGTTGATCGCAGGACATAAGTGAACTCGTCGAAGAGCCATACCAGGCCACGTGCGCTTGAGGTTCCGCCGTTCCATCTTCCTTGCACGAGTCTGTTATACTCAATACCTAAAAATAATAATTTTTCAGTAAAGAATTTTCCATCTTCTTCCATTGTTGAAAGTTGTCGCTCACCTTGCCAGGCCACCATGGAAATCCATGCACCTTGCCCCAGACAACATCGCCGACATCCATTCTACGTCCACTGGTGGACAAGCAGCCCTCGACGGATGTCGCTGCCGCGGACAACCTCATCACAAGTGGATGCTCGGGCGGTGGAAAATCCGGCGCAGTCTCGCCACTACCTTCCTCCTCGTGCTCCTCGCCGTCGCTGCTCGCCTCGGGACTCTTGCATCCGGACGACGCATTACTCACGGGGTAACTGGGCACGTAAGCGTTCGTGTTCAGTCTCTTGAGGGATATCGAGAGCTTTTGCTTGAGGCACTGCTCCTTGATCGCCGTGTACGCCTCGTGCTCCTCGTGCTCGCTTAATGGAGGCGCTACGTCCATTACCACGCTGCTGCTCAGACAGTCCAGCTGCTGGCTGCTCTGCTTGTGCTTGCGCTCCTCCTTGTGCTTCTTCTTGTGCTTCATTTTGTGCTTGCGTCTGTGGTACAGCTGTGACATCTTCTCGAAACTCACGTTGTACCTTGAAGGAAGAATTTTTCGTTCAGTCGATCGTTACGAAATGTACGTATCTAGAAACTGACAGTTATGCAATACGCTGCACGGTTGTACATTCAAAATCATCTCAATTTTTGAAACTGACTGAAGTGTTTTGACGTTGAAGTAACGTTTTATACAGAAAAGTGAAAAATCGATAAAAATCAATGTACAAACATGTCAGTTATTTTCTTCCCTTTTTTTCAACTTCGTGAAATTTAAAAAATATCTCTCGAGCAAGGAGACATTCGAAACATTCTCCATAATTCACGTCACGTCGGCTACTTTCTGTCAATTTTCAATGTAATCTTCAATACGGATATTGGATTGGCAAGAATGATATTTTATGCAAACGGAATATCGATTTTAAATCCATTACCGCAAATGAAGTTTGAATTTAAAACCAATATACTACTATTGACGTGATTCGATATTCTCCAGAAACGTTATTTCGAACTGTCGGAAAAATATCCTTGGAAATCTTGTTAGCAAAAGAGACGCTTGAAATATACCTTGGTGAACCGTTACAAGGCGACCTCGCCGGCGAGACCGCCTCGTACATCTTCCTTAGTGCCTTCTTCTTGGCTTTCTTCAGTGCCTTTTTGGCAGCTTTCGAACTGGCCGTTTCGGATTCTTTGCTCAGGAGAGCTTGCGCGTCTAATCCACGCTGCGAATCCATGTGATCTTGGCCATTTTCTCCAATATCCGAATGGCCATTGTAGCCATCGAATCCATTTCTCGACAGTATCTCCATGGAATCTCCGTCAAGCTCTGTTTGTGCTTCTTCCGTGTCGGTGTCTACGTCCCTTCCTATAAAATATGAAATTATGAGTTAAGAATGTCATTTAAAAAATTTCAAAGTAATATAGAAAGCTGACAGTCCCTAACAATCAAAGCATAAGTAATAAGTAACATTTTTACCATACAAAAAAAAGAATGATAGTTATCTATCAAACCCTGCAACTCCGAATCTAACAGTCTGGCAAAAAAAAACCGCATACACCGTCAAACGAAAGAAGAAAGAGAAGAGCAGAGAGAAAAAAAAAAAGAAGAACTATCGTACCAGGATAAGGATGCTGTATCTTGGAGGGTATCTTGAGCACGGTGCCCTCGCCTTGAGCACCGAACGATATCTTGATGACGGGCGTCGCTCTTGCCGTCGTCGGTGTCGCCGTGGTGCTCGTCGTGCTCGTCGTTCGCGCTGTGTCCTCGAACACCGACTCGTCCCACAGATCTTCCATCAAGCCTATCGAGTGCTTCTTCCGCTGCACTCGCGCCGCTCGACCGGCTGTGAACGACGATAACGAAATAATTTTTTTTTAGGCTTGACTAGACTTGACTTTTTTTGTACATATTTTTTTTATTGAATTGATGAATTGAACTTTAATTATAATACTCGCGAGTAAAAGCAAACATTTGAATATATAACAATTTTGGTTTTATAGATTGAGTACACAAAGCAGATAACGTCAATTGCGAAGTTATATCAGTTCGTTATCACACGGCGCAATAACTTGATATATTTGTCAATTCGATTAATCCGCGCGTTTCTATATCAAATAGCATAAATAAAAAAATATTTGCAAAAGCGCCTACTTTTGACAGTGGAATCGGCAGCAGCCAAGGTTTTCTTATCCTCCTCGTCAGGGGGTACCTTGGCGCTCTCGACGGACGAGCTGCTAAGCCGCCTGGGCGTGGCACAATAGGCTTGCGTCGGATTGCTATCGAGTTCCATTGGCTCGGCTGGCACGTTGTTGTTCATCGGCCTGTTCTCGACCTCGGCTTCCGCCTCGGCGAGATCCTCCTCGTCCCGACCCTTCCAATAAGCGCTGCGCACTTGCTCGGCTAACTGGATGCTCGATTTTAACGAATCTGCGGAATTTTTTTAAAAGTTGTATGGTAATTTGAAAGCGATGAAATTAAGTTAACGATACTTGATATTATCGCCAGACCGATATAAATCAAATAAATACACAGTTAAGGAATTAAACGTAACGTTCAACTTAATAAAAGCTTCGTTATTTAAAAAAAGCTTATCGACATCAAAAATTCTAAATCTCAAAATTCCTACCGACCGTCGGTAAAAAAAAAAAATTACCCCTAAAAAGTAAAACCTAAAACTCACTCGAAGTCGACATGGCACTGCCAATCTCCGTAGGCCTGAGCCTCGAGATTTTTGGTATAAGCGTCGCCCCAATTTTCGCCGCCGACCTCGTCGACACTTCGGACTGTCTCGACGACGTTGTAGTCTTCGAGGAGGAACTCTCGTCCGATTGATCATTGATGGCGAGTAACCTTTGACTTCTCGTATTTTGTTGATGCTGATGCGGTGGATGTATCGTCGTCGTCGTTGCTGTTTGTTGCTGTTGCTGCTGTGTACTACTACAACGTCTGTCGCTTCGTCTCGTTGGTTGCTCGGGTGTAACACAACTCGAGTCCTCGAGTTTACGCTTGCGACCGACATTCTCGCTGTTCTCGTTGCAGATCGATCGACATTTACTGCACAGCACCTGTATAATCATCAATTTATTATATAATCAAAGAAATAAAAATTGAATGTATTTTTTTTTTACCTGTCGCGGTCTCAGTCTCACGGTTGGTCTGGTGTTTTTACTCCTCGCCGGCGGATGAACTCGTCGTTGTTCTGCTTTGGTCAGTGTATTGTACCTCTTCTCTTGAAAGTAACTGAAGCGCGCTGCGACTGTCGCCAGTTTATCGCCATCTGGGCCTTTGACTGGCTCTGGCGGTTGTATTCCGCACGGAAGACCCCTGCGAAACGCAATAAAATTGAAAATCAATGATAAATATTACACATAATAATACTTCGCGCAAAATGACATGATAGAATCCGCTGAATGTTATATTTAGGCGTAATTAGGCGCCTTATTCTCCTTACAAGTTGGGTCGTGTGTCATTAGATAGCCTACAAATGGCTCTTCTCTCGAACCCCCTTATAACTAGAGCCCACTTATTCTTAGGGGTTGCTGGCTATATATATACACGTATAGCGGAGAGAGCGAGAAGGGGGTCGTCGCAATATAACATGCCTTTCAAGCCCTCTCGCGTAGGAATCAAATTGGAATTAGAGTAAATGAAATACTTTCGCTCGACCCACCATGATCACCACGACGAGAGACTCTCGAAAGAAAACAAACCATGTAGTCGTCGTCCCCCTTCTGTCTTTCTACTTTTGCAGATTTTTCGCGGACCCTTTGTGCGTTGAATTTCATATCTGTAATAATAACGCCCGCATGCACACGTGCAGCAGCAGCAGCAGCTCATCCTTGAAATTCCGCAAGCTCCCGAATTTCGAGCTGGCCGATTTCACGATAAATCATTGGGCTTTCGAGTGGGCTGCAGATACGTATATATATACACACATGTAGAGTGGAGTAGAGAGTCGTCGTCTTGGCAACGCTGCATGAGAGAGAGACAGACGCGACGAGCTTAGTCTGCGGCGCTCTCGTTTGATGCGACAGAGAGAGAGAAAATGAGCGGAGACAGTTTTGTATAAAATACGTCCACTCTATTTCTCTCTGCACTTGGGAATTATGTATAAACGAGTAGTGGAATGAAAATCAAAATATTTTTATTGTACTTTTGAGAAATAGATTTGTAGAATTTTTGTTTGTTATACGCAAAAGCCGCTTTTAATGGAGAATATTCGTTTATTAGCAGGAAGTCGAAGAGAAAAAAAAGCATTCGAAAAGAATTTCCAGAGTAGAGAGAGAGAGAGTGAGCAAGCTAGACTAATGGAGGTTTCAAGAGAGTAAAAAGCAATGAATACCCGTAGAAATTGAAGTGGGCTATTGTCGGAGAGAGAAGCCCAAAGAAAAGGGGAACGAATTTTGCCGCTGCTACTCGGCGTGATTTGTAAGAAACTTGCTTGAAAAAATTCCGTTTTTTTTCTTCTTCTTATTATTATTTAAATAAAATAATCGCAGTTGGAAAAAAAAAATTAGTCGACGATAAAAATAAAAGAGAAAGGGTAATATCAATATCCCCGTTGGAAACCCTACGACGCCGTATAAGGAAATTTCATTGTTATTCAAGCTATCCAGCGCGTCGTCGTGCCGTAAATGCGTGCTTTGAAAATTCAAAAATCCAACGCACGGCCACGGCCCTTTGAAATTCTAAACCCCTCCTCGGCACTAGGCTATCGGCTTTTTTTCGTAACAAAGCTTTCTGCAAGGTTCTCTCTCTCTCTCTCTCTCTCTCAACGTGTAATGGGGCTGTAGAATGAAAAAAAAAATAGACGGTTCTATGGCTAGGAACGCTTTTTTTTACAGGTATGGTTTTCCGATAAAGTATACTGCTGTGGAACATTCGAAAATGTAAGCATTTTTTTTTTAGTTGCAGTGTGTTAAGTTTTGTGGAAACGAGGGCACGAAATGTTAAAATTTCACTAGATAACTCGAGGTAAAAAGAATATCAAATAAAATGTCGACAGCGCGATTTTTGCTTTTAAAAGCTGTAATTTAAATTGAAAAAGGAGCTTAACAGTGGCAAAAAAAAAAAAAAATAATAAATTCACATTTTTGCGCGAGAGATAGAGAATTTGTAATTTCGTTGCCAACAAAAATTTAACATGTGAGAGATAGAATTTACTTTTCGTTCGCTTTAAATTCTAAATGAAATGTTAAAATAATAATTTCGGATCAAAAGAATTACAATTACCAATCCAAAAAATCTCGGATTAAGCCCTCAAGAACCAACGAAAAAAAAAAAAGAAAAAGCCGTAAACGCGAGAATAAAAGGCTACAGTAGCTAAACTCTCCTCTCTCATTTCCGAAAAGGTAATCCGTGGTGTTTCGCAAGCCCTAATCGCGGTATATATACGGTAAGCACTCGCTCGCTCGCTCGCGCCCACGTCGACGAACAAAGGAGAGAGAGAGAGAGAGAGAGAGACAGTCCTTTATTCAAGCAGAAAAGGGACGAGAAGCAGCAGCAAGCAAGCAAGCAGGTATAGGTATATATGCCGCGTTCTCTTTTTTTTCTTCTTCTTTTTTTTTCTCGCAGTGTAACCCCTTGAGTCATCGTCGAGACGTCTCCGCGCGGCATGTTGCTTTACTTATTTCGTCCTTGCATCAAGGACTCTTTTGGGTGCTTTTACGTCGCGCTTTGCACAGTAAGACGATATTGAGTAAACTAATGTTTTTTTTCCTCTTAATTTGGTATATGAAAGAACCATCTTTTTGTATTTTTATCATAATTTTCTCTGAACAGCTTCATTTTTCATCGACGATTAGTATTGAAAACAACAGTCATCTACGATTTATTAAATCTCTAACAAAAATAAACTAATAAAAGCAAATCTTTCCTCGGTATTATTCATCGACGTACTTCCTCGTCGCTCGAAGCGAACTCTCGCGCGAATAACAATCATAATATAATCATGACGTTGATAATTATTCTCGTCGCGCGGATATCTGCAAACACTAAACGAAATCGTGCAACCCAACTGTTATATATATATTCGCCCTTCTCGTCCTCCTCATCCCTATATATACACACCAAAGACGTCTTCCCTTAATGAAGCTCATTGAGGGAGGGGTGTCTTCATTAATCCGCAGTTCTCGTCAGGGGGGTAATATATATTCCTCGCGAAATCCTCGCGGCAACATCGGATATATATATCTGGAAAAATCGGATGAGTCACGTGGCCTTTTGGGACAATTCTCTCACACAGAGACACGTGCTGTGACATAGTAGGGGGGGGCTTATAACGAGCATTCGCTGTATATAGTTAGTATGCTGGCGCTATTAATGGTTTTTTAATGGCATACATGCTGGTAATACAGTCACGGAACGACAAAACTCCCATGGTTCCGAACGTGCAGCGTTCCTACGGTAATTAATTTCAATTCGAGTATGAAAATCTGATCGATATTGTTTTTTTTTTTAAAGAAGTTGCTTACGTTGATCGCTCTATGATTGATATTCCGCGAAATGAAACTTGTGATTCATCATTCTTATTTTTCACGAATATATACTCCTACTTTGGATACATGTGTATAATCATTCGTTATTACTCACTTCTCGCGATATTTTTACCCGCGAAGGTTGCAAACACGAATCTAGGAAACTTTCCATTAAACGAACGAAGAAAAAAAAACTCATTATATTACGTCCACTCGTAAACGAAATACAACAAAGTCACCCGTCCCTCCGTACCGAAGTGAATTAATAATGCAGAAAAAAGCCATTATCTCTAAAAGCATCACTCGACATTATGTGGCTTCTCTCTCTCTCTCTCCCTTCTAAATCCCAAGTCCCACAGCAGCAGCGGCTTCGTGCTCTTTCAGCCGATGGATGGACGCTAGCACCGCGTGAAATCGCGAGAAAGCCGAAAAAAAAAGAAGGAGAAGGGGGGTCAGAGAAAAAAAAGAAAAGCTTCTGGTTTTTGCACTTTATTCTTTGAGGAGAGAGATTCTGCAGCTGGATTATATATATTTTTTTGATAATGAAAACCGGTCTCAATTAGCTAATCTCTCGAGCCTTCTCCTTTGATTGTGTGCTCTCTCGGTAATTGGATCGTTTTGAGATTAGCCAAAAGTGCAAAGTTAACGCATCGAGAAGAAGAAGAAGAGGAGGAAAAAGAAAAAGTAACTCGTATATAACACAAAGGGCCTTTTGTATATTGTATAGAGACTCGTTTTTTTTTGGCTCGATATATACATACGCGGGAAAACGAAGGTGAGGAGAGAGAACTCGTCGTCGTCGTCAATGAAACGACAGGATTTTTCAATCTTCAAAAGTGTGTGTGTGTGTGTGTGTGTGTGTGTGTGTGTGTGTGTGGAATTTGCTAAAGGCAAATATACGTTTCGACTGTTCAAATCTCTCAATGGCTACTTTCTGACACCCCGAGACATGTGGCTTCGAGACAAAGGAAACTATATGTATGTGTGTGTGTAACTTCGAGGATACACACACACACACACACTCACATATAAGAGAGCTTGTCTGGTTTGCTCTGAATTCAGCGGCGCGCTACGCGAGCTCTTACGTAAATTTCGTTCGTCGATTTGTATAACTTTAGGCTTATAGGGAGACTCCTAAATAGCAAATATAAAACGTCTTTTTTTTTCATTATAGGGATTTTTTTTCGACTATGATAAACTACAAGCATCGTGTGTAAGACTTTATTAATATCTTGGCTCTGGGAATCTTGGTGACATCGTTAGACTCTTCTTCATCTTTTTTTTTATCGTTGACACTAAAGGCATACAATCTGCCTCTTTGATAAACTCCGTGTGAGAGAGAGAGAAAAGAGGCTTGCTTTCGTCAAGGATCTCAGACGAGCGATTTATTACAAACAATAGAGGGTGAGAAAACCGAAAATTCATGCTTCGCTGTCTTTTCACGAGGCAGTATTATATATATACTGGTTTTAGCTCGAAGTCTTCATTCAAGAAATATTCATTGTACGACGAGTATTGTAATTTGTGTATACAGATTGAAAGAGGGGGGGGGGGGGGGGGTTTACACGATCTTAAATTTGAACGTCTGAAGTTTATTGGG
>JAWWMK010000040.1:14656315-14753815 GCA_035047105.1 Galeopsomyia nigrocyanea
CTTTTGAGCAGCCATATCAAGAAGACTACAAAAGTCGTCTCGATGAATTTATACAAAAGGTAAGCTTTAGATTTAATTTTAATGTCGTCAAAACAATGTAGCGTCTATTAAGAATGGAATTTCGATACGGCTTTATCTTTCGTTGGTAGTTATGGAGAAAATAACCTTTACGCATATAGAAGTTAGTGGCTGTATTGCACTTTTATTTTAATATCAAGCTATACAAGTAAAAATCCATATTTCCCTTGTATTAATATTTTCCAATCACTGTTTGTTTCTTTAAGAATGGAATAAATTGCGATAATCATAAGGAAAAGTGCAATAATTGGATAGCCAACGAAATTCCAATGGACAAAGGAGATGATCTGGAAGAGGCTGCCAAGAAATTTTGCGTTGCGAGTATATTTAGTAAAGTCATACTAATATGACGAAATACATTATAAAATATTTTCATTTTTCAGACCGTCATGGAGAAATATTTATGCCCCGAAAAGGAGGGAGATGAATTTGCTGAATTATACAAGCAATCCATCGAATTTATAAAGGAAATTGAAAAGTTAGATCATTAACCATTGGATAAAAATAACGTAGTCTCATACTTATTTTCATGTTAATGGTTGGTGTTATCCTTTCAGATTTTATGTCTTACTGCCATAAAAGATATTTTAGAAAGCATCGATAAAATTAATTGATGAAAAAAAAATTTGCGTTTTATTTTTCCAGAAACAAAAATATTATGCTATTTTCAAATATTATCTTATGTAACTCATATCAAATTAAAGAATTTTCAGAGATTATTTGCACACGAATGCTTACGAATTTTAATTATTTTGAAGGAATTTCAATAGGATGGGGATAGACTACTTTATTTAAGAAATGAATGTAATATATTGCATGCTATAATTCATTTTTAGAAATGGGAAGAATAGGTTATTTAATAAAAATGAATAATTGATGTATATTTTTACACGTGTTTATTTTCACATATTTTCAGTTGCACATTCATACTGACACTTTAGTAAATCATCCAAAATTTACAACTATTTTACAATCCCTCATTTTGTTAAAAAATTCAATTTCTTCCGTCAAATATGTATGAGTACATTACATACGTTATAAAAATATTACAATATTTTTTCGTGTTCAAAACTACTAACACAACACCATTAATTCTTCAAAATTTAAGTAACTCACAATTTCATCCATAACTGGATTGTGCCCATATAACATTGGTATACTTTCTCCAATCAAGTTATTTACTTCGGATCTCAATCTATGCACTTTTAACGCTCTATTAAGTCGCTCCTTAAATTGTTTGGAGTAATACCCATTCAATTCACGCAAATTATCGTCACACATAAGAGTTCTGATAATCTGTCCGATTTGCGCACCAACGAAACGTGCAATTCTGTCCGGTTGACTCGTAAGGACCATGATGAGGCTAAACGATCTCGCAACCTTCCGTATCTTCATCTCTTCGAGCTGCCGTTGACAGGTCTCATAGCGAATTCTCAATTCATCGTGTTTGTTGATGTACTCCAAAGTCGATTGCTTCACCGGTAAATTCATCGCTTCAAGCATAGCTAAATGAGCCAACACAGGTTCCACAAGAGTCAAATGATCGTTACTCATTAGGTCTATATATTCGATGAAGCAACTGCCTGAATTGTCACGAAATTCAACGGCAATATTGTTTTTTAGTAAAAGATCGACGCATTCGATTTTTCTCGTCAATGGTTCTCTCGAATTCAAAACGCAGAATAATGGTGTCTCACCATGGTCGTCCGCAACATTCGGATCAGCACCCATGTCCAGGAGAAGTTTCACGTTGCCAGGAATGCATCGAAAAACTGCAAGATGCAATGCTGTTACACCTTGTTCTCCTGTATTAGATCGCGCTTCTACATCGACGTTCATATTTCGTAGCAATTGTACGACACCTGGATTTCCATTACCATAGATATGCGGAAGTAGATTGTAACTGAAACGACTCTGCACGTGATCATGAATACCGGATTCGAGGAAAATTCGTAGAATATCTTTGTCCGCATCTTCGAATGCGTATTTAAAAAATTTGAGATTTTGCTGGTTTAATATGTCCCAATCGATGACGTACTTCGTAAACGCTCTCAATGACTCCGAAACTCTCGACATTCCGAAGAAATGTATCTGCTTCGTCTGCACGACACCCGTATTACACATATCGTGAAGATACCATAGAAAGTCTTCAATCCTTTGGTTTATTTGAGAACCATGATGCAAAAGAACTTTGAGATTTTCAGAATCGATCAGAAACATGCTGATCAGTACACTTCGACAAGATATTATCTCGTCGAATCTCTCGACCTTTTCTAAGAAGATCTGCGTCACTTTGGGGTCCTGCATAATTGCAGCTTGATCCAGCGAGCACCCGGCTTTCAAAAGTATCTCTACCAATTCTTCGACACTCGAGCTGCAACTTTTCACTTTCTCGTAGCAGATCTTGATGATACTGCTGTAGAAAATAGTCTTGTTCCGATCGAACATCAACTGCAGTGGACATTCTCCAACCGAGTTGGTCATAAATATGTCGGCATCGGCATCGAGAAGAAGTCTCATGGCCAAACAGTGATTGTGTTTAGTAGCGATCATGAGTGGCGTCGTACCGGCTGAGTCCTTAGCGTCAACTTCACAGCCAGAATCAATGGAGTATTTGATCATTTCGGCATTGCCGTATCTGGCAGCCAAGTGAAGCAATGTTGTACCCGTGCTGTCGGTAAGAGTCGGGTACATTTCTTCTTTTTCGATGATGGATTTGAGTTTGTCGTTTCTCTTCTTTCTCATAAGTTTCTTCACTCTGTCCTTGAAGAAGGTGTTACTCTTTCGGATACGAAACTGTTAATTTAATTCGTCAAATCAATAAAAAAATGAAAATGCGTAACCTGAAGTCTATTGCATTTGCAAAATTCATGCAGTCTAAATATTCAGCAACATCCATTCAGTAAAAGTACAATTAGTCGAAAATTTGACGTTGAGAATGTTTTTAACAAATTTGAATTTACATGATCTTGGATAAGATAGTAACTCTAAGCAGCCAATAATATATAACAACGTATTATGATCTTAAGTATAAGAATGATTGATTATATATTACTTACCATTTCCGATGTCGATCGTGGATAAATCCCTCTGAAACTCCTTCGTTCGATATTTAATCTAGATGTAGTACACAGTCACTATAAGTTTAAATGCAGCCGAACAGCATTAAAACCTGATAAAACTTGACCGACATGGCACCGCAGAAGAGCACGCAATCTTAAAAGGATGTCTGCGTATCAAACCTATCGGGATTGGCTCGAGTCTGCCGCACTTGGAAGAGAACTATCAGAAAAAAAAAACAAATAGATAAGTTTTTAAGTACATTTTTGTAGTATATCAAAGTGTTGTAAAACAGATCATCAATATTAGCAAATACGATCATGAATATAATGTGTAAATGGAATTAGTATATTTTGAAATATCTACAATATCTTTATAGAGATCTTATATAAAAAAATTGATAAATTATACTCACATGGAAGTAAGCTTTCCGAGTATAATACTTTACAATCTCTGAGCGACGACTAGCACTTTATGACAGTGTAGGTAGACAGATTTAACTTGAATAATACAGGTGCACCAAGCGAAGACGAGGTTTACTCTGTCCGTAAGTGCATAGAAGAGGGCATAATATACCCAAGCCTTATTTCTAACTGGGTAGGGATATTAGCAATGGGACCAGCGGAATGAACGGAAGCTGCCATAATACGATTATACTTCTAAAAGTCTTACTATAATCCTTTCCAAAATTCAACGGACCACAATTTAAATCCGTTTGTGAAACAATTACAATACAACATCTTCAAAATAAACCGATGTTTTATTTTAATGTAAAACATTGAATTATGAAGTCGTTATTGCTATTATATTAAACGTTACAAATTATTGTATTTATAATTAACGGAGCTAGTAGGCTAGTGACTTGCACTGTGGGTACTGCGAGTGGTACCGGGTCGTCGTCATTCACTCAGCCCTAGCGGGCGATGGTGACTTGCACTGGGCATGAATAGTAAAAAATTTTCTTGTACGAGCATCTTTGGTTTTTTTTTATTGAATTACGTTATTCTTTCTTCTCAATGAATGAAAGCAGGAGATGAAAAGCTTTTCTAAATGGGCGTGTAAAATTATAATATATTAACAATGAGGATAAACAATGAAGACTAAAATAGATATTATGGCAAGATAGCTTTTAATTCTATAATACAAAAAGTCTGTAGTTATAAATAAATCTTTAGTTCATGTAATTATATAATATTATCCTCAACACTCTACAAATACACATTTTCCAATAGTAGTCTTAACCCTCCATTATAACAACTTTGCATGTTAGCAAGTATAAAACATAACATTACCATTTAGTTGATTTTTTTATAAGAAAATAAATTTTAATCATTCGTATAAAAATAACGTTTTATAACAAAACAATAACTTAAGTATTGAAAAACTCTTATATCGTTAACTTTGTTACAATCTGACTCTTATTTACGTTTGATTCAATTTTCATAAGACTAATAAAGTTTATGGCATTTTCGAAACGACTAAAACACATGCCTACAAACGAAACAAAAAAGTCATTAGACATTGCAAAATAAATTTGATCTAGATTTTTGTTCAAAATGAGTATTATCGAATTACAAATCGTAGTTTTGATTTTACATCGTATTACCGAGCAGTATCTTTATTGAAAATAAATAACGCACACGGATAGAGCCTACATCAGACTTTTTCAATAGAGAGCGAGATTAGCTGCCACGCGAGAGAAGTCCATTACGTTGTCGATCGAGCAGTAGCGAGGCTTCGCACATGATTTTAGCACTGGTGCGTACGAGAAAAAGTAGCTGGTATTCGTCGGTGACGGAGAGCTGGACACGCGCGCGTACCAGCGCGTGCAGTACCGTTGCTCGTTCCAGGTCCAGCCAGCGTTGAAGAGCCGTTTCACGCTCGCGCGGCCCACCTAGAGTTGCATCTGCTGGACCCCACAGTGAGAATTCTAATACGGATTTGACCTGCGGGTAGATTAAGATTGTATAAGATTTTTTTTTAATTTTGATGATTGACATTGGTAAAAACTGCCTATTAATTGCACAAATATATTTTTTTAAATACTCACTTGAGATAGAGTGACTGCTTTTTCTCGTATTAGCAGTTCTCGTATTAAGGGTAGCTTCTTTGACAGATTAAGTTGTTCCAGAGCGTAGAGTGCGCACTGACAGAGCGAGTTGTATTCTTCATCGTTATTTTCGCAACTGTCTATACTCAATCTAAAATAAAATTAAAACCAACAATAACAAATCTATTACGCTCTTACTAAATAATCAATCAATTTACCTTTGAAAAACGTAGAGCCTGTGATAAGCATCTTTATCTTCACGGCACAGTACAACATTGTTTAGATCTTTCGGAGCGTCCTCTATACCTTGCGCTTGCAAGCTCTTTAAAGCATTGACCAGTTGCAATAGAACGAAGGACGATTCTCTTGCAGCATTCTCGTCGTTACTGTTCTCCACGGTCACCGAGTCGGCAAACGATTTGAGCGTGTTGACTTGCAATCGAGGTAGCACAGAAACTGTCGCTGTAAAAAAAATCAATTGTTTAATTTACAAATTCACTGAAGAAAACGTGGTAAATAGTTTTTATAATTACCTTCTGCACTTTTCCTCGCAACATTCTGTCCCAAATCCAGAATATCCTTAGGCACAGTATCGATAAATTCGACGATTGGCGCAAGGTAAAATTCCTTTCGTGCGACTCGCATGGACGGGTCGAAGGCTACGCACAATGTCACGTTGTTCTGCTCGTTCCACACGGCTGAAAGGAATACACGCCTACCTGTCGTTACCGCCGTGCTACGATCGATACTGAAGTCGCGTAATTGCAGGTTGACTGTTTTCAAGATGCGTAGGTTTGGCGGCACTGCGGGTGCCTGATTCGTCTGGAAATAAAGTATACAAGAATTCTGATGTGAATTTTTTTTATCGACAAAACTTATATCCCCTGTTGGCGACGGCCGTATTTGCGTGCGATCGAATTATACGTATATATACCTGTTCCAAAAATTGAGCAAGCGCTTCGTGATTGGCAACGATAACTGCCCCGTAATTATCCTCCAAACTGCGATGAACGATACTCCGACCCCTGCGTTGTCTCAGCCTGCCAATTCTCGATTCCTCGTCTTTCTTGCCATCCTCGCTGATTTTCTGTAATAAGACAAAAATATTCAATCATCCATTAAAAAAAAATTATTTCAAACGTACGTACCTCATCACCATGATAACTGAAAGGCGAGTAGATTTCGAGTTCGCTCTCACTGGCGCAGTATGGAAGTGACGTTGATCTGGCGAAGAAAGTTTGTTGGAATCTCAATTCACCGGTGTTCGATTCGAGCGCTCCGCTGTCCGACTGACGCTTCGTGATGGGATGGTTGATCGGATGACTTATACCTTGTCGCAATTCTGCGCTTGTATCTTCTATCTCCAACGACTGGTTGTCACTCGATACCTACAGGAGTTCGAATAAAAATACACATCCGATGAGTATGCGACAGAAAATCCAATCAAGTTTGAAAAATATTTAAAAAAAAACCATTACCGAAGAATCCAGTGGCAAAGTCTTTGGCCTATCCGTCGTATTCCTCTGCATCTGACTATTATTAATTCCATTTCTGCAAACAACCTGTGGCGACTGCTGCTGCTGCTGCTGCTGACCATTGACTACTGCAATCTGCTGTTGATCCCTCATACTTGACGTACGCCTTGGCTTTGCTGGCGCCAGGCCACTCCTAATCGCACCTGCAACATCCTCCGCTGCTGCAGGCCCTTCACGCGCGACACAACAGATCATCACGCCCACAAACAAGCGCGCGCCAGAGATTTGATGGTGTTAGTAAAAACAATTGGTACGACATGACAATCGTGACAATCAAGACACGTGTGTGTGTGTGTGAATTTTCTTTTTTAACGTGCACAGAGAATTCAACTACGTACGCGCGCGTGAGAGCAGTTGTTTTTTTTCTTCTTTTTTTAGTGTTTGGAGTCATGCGCGGAGCTGCGGTTATTTTATGCATTGGCGGTTGGCTTTGTGGGTTATTATCAAGTAGTGGAGATCGAATGATGATGTTGGGTAATGCGAGTTTCTACGATTATGTCATTCTGAGTGGATTTGTTCGTCATGAAATGTTTCTGATTTGTATTCGCAATTATTACAATTTTTCTCGTTTCGACAGATCTCGACTGATCACAATGAAAATGAAAATGTAGTTGTCAAAGTCATATCACCGGGGAAGAAGGTCTAGGCGATAAAAAAAAAGTAGCACACACACACAAAAGGCTCCAGTTACGATGCAAATCGCCATTATGTGCCAGCTCCTTCTTCAAAGGGAGAGACAAAAGAGGAAGAGGATGTTATAGGAGAGTCGTCGTCGCTATCGTGGCTACGGATCCGCAATAGAGAGAAAAAGAGAGAGAGAAACGAGACGCCAACCGCCAAGGAATCTGCATTCAATGCATGCTGCGTTAGTCGCCAGCCAGTTATGTGTATACATATAGCGAGAGCGTTGTATACATGTATATGAGGATACTTTTTTTTATTCATGATGCTTATTTTTTTTATTATTGTTGAAAACAGCGGAATGGGATGCAAAAAAAAAGCTTTTTTCGCCCAGATTTTACACACGTATGTATTACATGTATGTACCATCCAAAAAGAAATGCAGCAATTGACGCAATGGTCCGTGTTCCTTTTGTGCTTTGTTTTATTATTATTTTTTTCAGCAATGAATTTATGTCGTTTTTCTTTTTTATTCCTTTAGTGTATATGGAGTGAGTGTCAATTAATTTTTACAGAAATGAATTGTATTTTTTGGGGGTCTCGTCTTTGTAATAGGTGTACCGTGAGTATAGTTTTCAGTCCGACATCGTCCTAACAGTTTTGAGTGTTTTTTGAGAATTTTTGAAGAGAAAAGGAGAGAGATGGTGTTTTCTTTTGATGTGGTTAAATGACAGAGAAGAGTGAAGAGAGAATTTCGAAAAAGAAAAACATGAAAAAAAATATGAACACACAAAATACTAAAATAAAACGTGTAAAAACAAAAGAAGACAACACAAAAACACAAAAAATGTAAAAAAAAATGTAATGAAGGCGTGTACAATTGACTGTAAAAAAAGAACTTTTAGAGTTGATTAGAAAAAAACTTTTATTTTCCAAAAAAGCACAAAATTGTATATCAGCAGTGTGAAAATACAAAAAAAAAATTTCCTTCTTTCTCGCTAAACTTACTCGCAAAAACAGATAGTTGACGGATTAACTTGCTGACGGATTATTCCTCATTCTATTCAGCCATTCTCAAACTTTTTTCCACGCCTTCGTAATACACAAACCTTATTCAAAATTATTCACCTTTTAATTGGCTTTTTTTTTTCTTAAAAAAATACTACTAATAGTAAACGTTACGTATATCATTAACATATCAAAATAGTAAATATATCACAGGATATCGTTAATCCTTGAGACTCGTGAAACATACGTGAAAAGTCAAGAAAAAGACGAGAAAAAAAAATAGTTAAGATGGTGAACGTAGGAAAAAAAGAGAATAATAATGATATGAGAGAATAAAGTCTCTACGTTTCACGAATTCACGAATCGTTAAAATCGAACGACCTAAAATTATCATTAACAAAAGTGTACTTATTTCACTAATAATGTAGCACACAAAAAAGACGAGATTTTATTTTGTCGTTTCGTATTAGAACTAAAAAAAATATGAATAATTGTTTTTTTTACGTATTTTGTTCGGCGCAGAACTACATGGTATATTTTCTTTTCATCATCGAGACCTTTCTGGGGGTTCTGTCTAATCTTGATGACGTACAAAAAATGTACTATCTCGTCCAGATTAATAAATTCTCAAAGTTACATTACTACTTTGTTTTTTTGTTGCTTTATTAGAAACGAACAAAACAATTGTAACAAAGTACAAAAAGAAAAAGGATCATTACACCCATTACTCGGGTTATAAACGCACATCTTTATTCTTGTTATTATCACTAATATTAATTATCAGTTATTCGCAATTCGACCTGCTTGTATGAATTGTAAATGTACATCGAGAGAAAAGTCAATATCAGCTAAAGATTTCTTTTTATCATTTCTCTAACACTTAAAAAAATGTCTTCGTAACACGACTGTTCAGATTACACTTCAATCAGTTCATTTTCGATTAATTCTGCTTCTGTAAAAAAATTATAGATTTCATTTCAGCATAGTTACGTGCAAACGCTGAAATACTTTGAAAATATTATAACTATTTTTAGAATAAAAATCCGTCATAATACTTTAAAAGTTTAGAATCACACTTTGTAAAAAAAATGAAGTTGCAACTAAAACTATCAAATGCAATGAATCTAATGTCTACGTTTGATTTTTTTTTATAAAATCGGACGGTATGTGAATCAAATATAAAAGACTAAAATTGTGAAGTAAGCATTTCTATATTAAATCGTCAATGCTTGCAATCGATAAATGCTACTTCGAGTCAATATAGTTTTATGAAATTATTATTGACGTAAAATACATCAGTTTTTAGCTGATGAAACAATTTCAATAATATTTCGAGAAAATCTATATGTTTCATTACTATCAAATTCAGCAGTGTATTATTAGCGAAAAAAAAAATCGAAAAAAATATTCATCTACCAACAAATTACTAGAAAAATACCGTACAACATCCGCTAAACAAAGTTGTAAGGAAATCAAATAACATGCAGCAAAAAATCACATTATGATTTCAAACAACAACTGCAGTTCTGTACGATATTTTTCTAGAAACAAGCTCTCTAAAATCAAGGAGCAATTGACATTTTCAATCGATGTACACACATAAGAAGAAAGAAAAAGGATATTACAACGAGCTACTACGTTACACATAAAGAATTAACAATCGTCTATAATAAAAAAAAACATAAATGAACAAAGCAGGTGCGAGTCTATCGTGTGAGTATGGCTGTTACATATGAGAGACGTAAACATACGTATGTAAATAAACTAACTAATAATAGATCGAATAAAAAAGTAGCGCGATTTGTAGGAGGACAATTGTAATTATTAATTATCGCTCGGCTTCGAACTACTACAAGATCAATATGTATATATTGCAGCGGATGGCTAAATAGAGAGGTGTGGCTTGTGGATTAGTTGCACTGTATGGGCCTGAACTTACCCAGGTTAGCGTAAATCGAATCGCTGTTGCCGCTATTTCCGTTCGGCTGCCAACTTTTACCGTTCAACGGCTTGCCGCCGCTTTGTTGTTGCTGCTGTTGTTGTTGCTGTTGCTGTTGTGCTCGTCTCGACGACTCATCGAGTGATTGTGATCGAGGTGGTGGTGGAGGTTTACTCGGTCGAGCTGCAATGATTTTTAGTAAATGATACTTAATAAAATGGATTTAAATTTAAAAATTTCAAGAAATCGGAAATAATTGTTTATGGATAGTAGAAGTATCATCTATAAATTTCAGTAATATTTTGCCTTTCATCGGAGCGCCGACTGATAAGTTTAGTTTTCGATGGACTCAGTAGCTCTGAAGTGATTTTCAAATTAATTAATGATTTGTTAGATTTTGGACCAACAACTAACTATTTATCATCTGTAGTTTCCAATTCATTAACGTAATGCACAGTGAAAAGCCATCTGGCGTTATAGATTGATATAATACAACGGCGGTTTCGATTGGTATGCAATATTATTAAAGTGAAAGTTTGTCTTTCTTGTAATATATCGGAAACGAGTTGTCTAAAATTAAAGTTAATCGTAAACTTACTCGTGACATGCGGAGTATTGTGGTTGACGGGACTGCTACTGCCAGGCGCGTCGCTCTTCGAGTCAGTGGCATCTTCACTACCACCACCACCACTACCACCACTAGAGTTCTTGTCGTTTCTCACGACTTGTACAGCAGCTCCGTCCAGTTCCAGCGGATGAATGATCTCCAGCCGCGGCTTCGGTTGCGGCGTCGACGGAATCTCATCGCTCTTCGAACCGCATGTCATGTCGACGTCCTTGAAATTGTCAGCGGTTAGGATACTTACACTTTCTTCAACATAAAACTTATTAAAATTAAATAACTCACCTTCCTCGATCCCATCCTCAAAAACTTTTTCAACGAGAATTTCGATCGATTCTTCTTCTTCTCCTCGACTACTCTTTCGCTATTAGCCGCCATGGCAAGACTATCCTGCGACAATGATATATTCCTTCTGGGTGCTGGTTCCGGCGGTCTTGTCGCTACTGTACTTTCTGTGACCTCGCCCTTGCGGAATTTCGGACTACAACTTGAAGCACGTTCGCGTTTCTCTTTCTCGCGTACCACGGGACAGTCGGATTGTTTCGGTGCCGGGTTACGCGTGAAAAGATTCACCGAAGTATCTTCGGATGAATTCGGTGGCTGTGGTGCCATTCGGCGTTTTGAGGATGAACGCGGAGCGTCCGTTGACGACGATTCACTGTCGTCCTCGTCTTCTTCACCTTCCGCTTCTTCCTCCACCTAAATAACGATTATTAAAAAAAAACATTCAACCACTGTCTCGAATAAATAGATTTACATTCAACTAACCTGTTCGTCCATCTCCTCAGTCTTAACACTCGCCAACTGACTGCACGATTCCGCGCCCATCTTCGCGCCGCTCTCGACACCGCACAATTGACTTTCGCTTTGCGAGTGCAACAACGCGGCGCTTCTCTGCATCTGATTCAATCTGAACTCGTAGAGTCTGTTCTCGCTGAGCAGCGAAGCCAAACTGGAGCCCACGACTTTCGTCGGCAGACTCACAGGTTTCTGCGGCACCTTCGGCTTTTCCGTCATACCGTGCAAGAAAGAAGTACGTTTCGCCGACGATTCCATCGCCGGTGGTGGACTCGACGGTAAAGCCGGTGGTTCGGACAAAACTTCCTCGTCGGCTTTGCCATCCGGTTCGCCAGCTGACTCGCGGCTTTGCTCGTACGGACGATACTTTTCGCTTGCCGCCTCGCCTTCGACTTTGCGCTCCGTTAGATCGGCCAGGGCTGGACGTTTGTCGGTTGTGTAGCTTGGAATCTCCTGTAAATACGATTCGGATAAATGAAGACGTCACTTCGATGTTTCTTTTTTCTTTCAACAAAAAAAAATCTCTTACCTTGGCAAACTTGGAACTGTCTTTACTACTTTCATCCGTAGTCCTAACGGGATTCAACTTGAGCTCGACACCGTTCGACATCTCGAGATTCTTCTGATTCCTCGCGGCATTTTGATCCTGCGCGATGATCCTCGGCTTCTCGTTTTCCGGTTTCTTGATCGCTGGAGTTCGCGCGATACTCGTCGTTCGTTTTTGCTGCTCCATCGTCGTCGTCGATGATGGTGGTGGTGGTATTACCGAAAGTAAATTCGTCGAAGTGATCAACGGCATGTCTACGATCGCCGCTGGTGATGGTACTGTTTTCGACGGTGCGGAACTCGGTTCGCTCATTGATTTCGTTTCTTCGATGGGCTTTTTGATCACGCTGGCTTTCGGTATAACTTCGGGTTTCGACGGCTCGTCCACGGCAACTGGTTTGAGCTTCGTTAGCTCTGGAGATGATTTTTTCTCGACTGGTCTTCTACGAGATAAATTGAATTTAGTATCGAGCGAACCTCGACGAAGAATTCTATTTTATTCGTAAAAAAAAAAAACTTACCTCGCAGTGGGCACACTATCGTCGGCGCCGAAAGGCGTAACGGTAACGAGCAACGCGGGTTTCTTGCCATCGCCGTCCTTGGGCGCTCTGCCGAGCATCAACGTGTTGAAACTTCTCGCCGAGGCGGCTTTGGCTTCCTCGATTGCCCCGGTGAGATTGGCCGTGACCGTATTGAAATTCGTATTGGCGCGGGTTAAGTTTCCGAGTGCACGTTCCTCCTCGCTGTCCGGAAGATCGTCCACCTCGCAACAACTGTCCGGTTGATCGTCCGGATGATCGTCGTCCGAGGCGTAAAAGTCACCGCCGTCGTAGCCGATTATTTCGGTCAGTGTGTCGGGGAACACCACGTTTTTGCGCTTCGGTCTGGCTTCTTTCGAGCGCAGGATACCCTACAGACATTCAAGGATTTCGAGGATTGAGATTAGTTTTATGCAAGCTTTTGTGTTTGAAAAGTAAATTGTGCGGATAAGCATATTTACTTTTAACGAAGATAGTCGAAGCTATAAAATCAAATTGTTTATCAAATTACTGGGTTTCTAATACAATAAGTAGTTAAAACATTTTTTTCGCAGTTGCCTCGTAAAATAATCTCAGCGTCGAAAACCATAAATCACCGCAATTTATATTATTTATTCAGCTGCGCGAACGTAGGCTCGACAATACAACATCAAATCGGTCAGCGATAATAAAAATTCGTAATAGTTTAGAGCCAAAAAAAAAAAAGAAATTATTACGTGTTGTGACGACAACGACGTTTCGAGAGAATAAATTCCTACACTTGCGCGACTGTCGCAACAGTCGCAAGTGCGCAAGATTCGCGTTTGTGTGCTATGATATGTGTGTATGTGTGTGTGCAATAGTCACGTATATACGTACGCTGATTGTGGATGCGCATGACGAACTTGTTGCAATATATATATATATATATATATATATATATGTATGCTTAGAGCATATGTGTGACGACGCCGAATTTGCTAATGTTTACCTTTTACGTTTTCACTTTTAGACGACTTATTCAACATTTTAAATGTGGAATACGAATTATTTAAGCTCGTGCGGAAAGTTGTCTCTAAACGACAAGCGATTCAGCTGAAATAACATTGTTGATCTTTCAAATTACCCGTGACAAAACATCATAATCGCGTAAATACGTGTAAACGCACCGTTAACAATCCCAGCAATTAGTTCTCAATTAAAAAAAAACCACCAAAACAAGTCAACAACTTAATTCGTCAAGCTCGCAAAAAAAAAAGAAATAAATAAAGGAACAGTCTGTCGCAATTATCACTGCCTGCGAAGGTAAGCCTCCTCATAATTAGCACGAAAAAGATAATTGGCTTTCCCGCGAAACTTCCTTTTATCGGACGGCCTAGATCGGACGCACACCTCGGAGGCTTTCCCTACGCGCGCGCGAAAAAAAAAAGGAAAAATCGCGACGTTTCTCTCGCGTATAGCCTTTTGTGATGATGATGATGATGCGCTTTCGCTGATCCATGCCGCTCACTGCACGCGAAGTTTATTAGCCGTCGATGGGAAGAGTTTGAGTGTATATAAAAGTGTGGTGCGTGATGAGCGATGGGTAATTGAAAGGAAAAGTGATGCCTCGATAATAATTGTTGTTGTGCTTTGCGCGTTGATGAATGTATTTTCTTTTTCTTGCTTTTTTTCTCTTATTTTGTTGTGCGAACTTTTTTTTTTCTAGAGCTAGAATCGTTATTGTGTTAATGAATGTATTTTTTTTTGTTGTTGATTGTGTTGTCGACGTGATTTATTCAGCTTTAATTTTTTTTAACGAGTAATTACAATTATAGAATTTAATTTTTTATTCTCGGCAGTGTACACTATATTTCGAATAAATAGCCATGATTTTAAAAATGAAATTAAAAAAAATCATAATTCGCGCACGACACATGTATAATTAAAAGGATTAGCATAACGAACCCAATCCTCATACTATAAATACCATCATCACTACAAATTTTCTTTACGCATACATCATTTTCGTATCATCCTCTACCGCATTAATTAATCACTATAACTTCCGTACCATCTCTCTCCTTTTCAATTTCAAACCAAACAAAAACATCCTCCCGTCGCAATCCATCACTTTTTTTTTCCACCAAAAGAAAAAGACCACCATACACGCGACATTTATCAACTTTGCATCTATACGAAGCAGCGCAGCAGCGCCCCGTTAATCGCTAATTGCATCAGCGATTACTCGTTTAGTTTGCGATCCACGCGACGAGTCGTAATGTTGCTTGTATGGACTTTCCGTTACATTACACCGTGGCTTTTTGTTTGTTTTGTCGTCGTCTCTTCTTCGTTTGGGATCGCGATTACACTGTTGGGTGTGTTTAACTTTTAGGAAATTACGAATGAAAAAATTAGCTATTTTTTTTTATCTTTTATTATACCTCGAAGTTATTGTGATAAGTACTCGGAGGAAATGAATAATTTGTTGAATCATATGTACGTAATGAACTTACGATGAGTCAGTTTATAACGAAAGAATTTTGTTTTTTTCATCAAACAAAAAAAAAAAAATTTCAAAGTAAGTGACGCAAATATACTTCGTTATCGTTTCTGAAAATTAATTATTTAAATCTGTCACGTACATAATATGTAACGAGAGTACAATGCACCCAAGAAAATCCGAAATCTCGATATACTTTCTTCCGCGCGGCAATTATAAATCAGCAGCTCTATGCAGCTCATTAAGCGCGACCTCGAAATTCCGCGCGCGAATCATTAGCGTCGTCGTCTCTTCCGCGTGTGTGTTATATGTTTTGCAAGAGAGGATGACCCAGTTTTCTCCTCCCGGAGCCTGTAATATACCCGCGGGCCATATTACCCACAAGGTAAATCTTTTTTTTTTTTTTGCATGGAAGATAAGGTCAAAATGATGATGATGATGAGTTTATTTTTGGTACCGAGTTGGGTGGCTTATAATTAGGGGGTTATTGACGTACGAAATTCTTTTTGATTTCAGTTCGAGTAAAAATAATTACAGACGATACGTCTTCGTGCGTACTTGTACTTTTTTTTTGTCACAACGTTGTTTTATTTTTAACGTGTTTTATTTTTAACGTGTTCTTGCCGCGTCGCTTCGAAAAAGCCTTTGAATTTGAAATTCATGCTCATTCCATCCGTAAAAATAATCTCAATAACACGAGCGCGCGCGCGCAAAAAAAAAAAGCTTTTATGATCTTCAAACCGCACAACTATACTACTACCGTAAAAAAAATAGAAGAAACTACAGGCAATTCCTTAGTTTTTTGCAACACATTTTTTTAATTTTATAGCCGTAATAAAATTTGATTACACGTCTCCTCGGCGGTGAAAAGATTGAATATACCACCGAGTAAGAAACAGGCGATGATTTAAACTGATCACCCATCGCTCTCCGCGCGCGCGCGCGTGTGAAGAACTTTTGCAAAGAATTATCGCTTCCTTCGGTCATACACGGACAAACATTGTATTAACGCAAAGAAAGAAAAAAAACACGTTTCTCTGTCGCGACCGCAGACATTCATTTCCAAGGTGGCAGTTTGCAATCTTACGTATATGTATAGTACCGAGAGGGGAGAGAAACTTTATATTATTGGACGACTAGACTGGCAAAGAGATTGAGATTTTGATTACACAAAAAAGAGAAGTTACATCTCTATCGATTTTTTAAATAAAAATCTTACCTGTACTTTGTGAGCGACGCGTTTAACGCTATTCACACTTTTCGTGACGATCTGTCTCTGTTGATATTCCTGGCTCGGCGTTACGTGTTCCTCGCGCGATTTGAAACAATTGGAACACAGCTCCTTCTTCCAAGCGTTCTGCACGAAATGCCGGCACTGCGTCGCGCTCGACATTTTTATTTCCCTTTTTTTTTTTTTTTGATAGTCGAGTGTATTTATCCTAAAGCTTCATTTTCGAAATTGCGTTGGTTGGATAAATCTGAAACGATAAAAAAAAAATTTCGTTAATGAAGATGGTATTTACGATTTCACATTTGAACGAGCGGTAATTCAACGACAAAAATATATAATAACGTAGAATTAAATCACCATTTCGTTCCGGGTATGTATATACATACTTGTCGTTGCATTCCGACAATGAAGCGCTTAAAAACGTTTCGCGCGTGGAGATATTACGCAAAAGCAAGCCGAGAGAGAAAGAGAGAAAGAGAGAAAATTTGCATAATGATATACTTCTCTTCCACCATGGAAAATTATTGGCTGCGAGAAATACATCAGTCAAAAAAAAATTATAAAATGCGATCGAAATGCGCGTCTTAGAAAGTTTTTTTGTTCGAAAGAAAAAAAAAATTAGATATTATGGGAATTTGAAATCGTGGGAACGCCTGCTGCTCTTTGGTTTTGAATAAAGGCACTTAATAAAATTTAACGCGTATATCACGTCAAAGCTGCTGAATTTTTAATTTTTACTCACACACTCTGCACTCACGACTTTCAAGAAAAAAAAAACCAACAAAAGTGTGTAATATTTTCTCTCGCGCGAGTCACTACGGAGAGAAAGAAAGAGAAAAAAAATGGAGCAGAAACGCAGTTGTTCGAGTATATACCTACTATGTGTGTACTTACTCATCGGTCGCAAGTATGCCAATGCGTTTAACGGTGTTAAACCTATACGAGCGAATTGTAAATAAGATTTTCCTATACGCTCGTCCAAACGATCCAAAATGGCAGTTCCGAAAATATACATGAAAACCCAGCAGCTATATATCGCGAATATTTCTCAGTCACTCTCTCGAATATCAGTCGTAGTGTTTACCTCGCAAGCGTCGCACGCACATTTAATTACAGTATACAAAATCATGTTGGTCGCGGCGCAAAGTACACCGGTGAATCGTCGTCCGAGAGATCCGCGCCAAGCGAGCATTCAAATGGCGCGAGCACCGCAACGAAATTCACGTCGTTCTAACAACAGGAACAACAACAACAACAACGAGCACGGTTCGTATTCGTTCGTTGTGAGAACACCGAATGGACCGGCGATGAGACTTCGAGTGAATTTGATTGCCGTGGATCGGGAACCAAGACAGCCGCGTGTTCAAATTGGACCGGTTGAGGAGGTTCTGGAACAACCTGCTGCTGCTGAGTCTGCGAGGACCAGAAGTTCGAGGATGAGGAAAAGATCCACGTGCAATCATGCCCTCGATAGGAAGTTTTGCTCGAGTGAGTTTTTCAATGTTCTAAAGTTAAGAAATGCGTGTGGTTTGTTCAGATTGATAATTCGATCGTGAAATTCAATTTTCAAATTCGTATTGACAGTTTACGAATGTGAATGTTTGTGATTTCAAAGTAAACACTGGATAATTATATATAATTCTCTCATATCGCTAATCCATAATTTCAATATTTAACACTGCAAATTTAGTTTTCATTGACTTGAGTTTAAAGGTCATTTGTATTATCGTTTGTTAAAATTATTCGCTACAATTATTTTACAATGTCAATCATATCTCGATTATAAAGAGCCGTTTGGGAAAAAAAAATCTATCAAAATAAACGACACGACAATTACGATCTCGTGAAAGTTGTCAAAGCTAATTCCACATCGTTTTGTGTCAAATGCCAGAATGCCACATCCGACGTCGTCATCTGAATCGCTGGTGGTTACGACAGCAATACCGGCAGCACTGATTGAACGTTCATCGAACGAAAAAAAAAAAGAAGAAAATTCACCGTCAAGATTTATATTATATATATTCACATTCGCACTTTTATATACACTTTTATTGTTGCGAGATTTATTTATTTATTTATTTATTTATTTTTACGTGATGATATACTTCGCCATTGAAATTTATATAGTCGGCTCTCGCTGTGTTTGTAAACAATCACGCGACGACACGTCGTCAAACGAGCTTGTAATATACACATTTTTAACTACTGAACGAATTGTACAATGAGAAGTCTGATTGTTTTGTAATTTTAATAAAAAAAATATATTCATTGATACCTAATTAACGATCCACCAATATTCCTCTTCCACGCGCTTGAAAAAAAAACCGTGAATTGAATTAGAGATATCGAGCTATTTTCGTAAACGCTGTTAATCGCCGTTTCCTGCGCGTTCCAATATCCTCTCTCGCCGGCCGAAACTTTCACGCGCAAAAAAGGCTTTTGAAACTTTCGTTTTTTAGTAGTGTGATAAAATTTTTGTTTCGTCATCTTCATCGCGAAAGTCGCGTGCGAGAGATAACGCACGAAAAGATGATTTTTCGCTGTTTCCGGTGACACACTCGAGCTAGAGAAATTATCGCGCTGCCGAGTATGAGAGCAAGGTCGTAGCTTCTTCTTTTTCACGTTCAACTGTGAGAGATAAGTCAGATTAATGCCGCGTACATGATCTTTAATAGACGAGGCAAATGAAGAACGCGTCTGTTTTGGGAAAATTTATTTCGCTCGTAAAAGAATTATTTAAATGTAATCAGCGCGATAAAGATTAGAAACTAAAAATATCCTTATCTATCAATTTTATTTTGTTCTAAAAACTCGCTATTTTTCCATCAACGATTAACCAGGAAAAAAAAATTCTATTTACATTCACCAACGGGAAAAAAATTCCATTCGAAAATCTCACGCGATAACTTATCGCTATTGTTATACATTTTCCTTTCGATCACTGCGCTACGTATAATTCCATTTTTTTTTTGTTCATACGCACAAGGTTGCCGTTTCTTTACATATATATTTTTTTTGTCACAAGTGTGTATATAGGGTCGTTTGGTATGCGACCACAAACGGTATTACGTGCTTGCGCGTTTTCCAATCTCTCTCTCTCTTTTTCTAGAAGGGGACCCGTTATGGTGGCCCCGCGCACTCGCGCGCGAGAAAACCACACGCGAACGATGAATAATGAGACCCTCTCGCGAATATTGTCTAACATCTGATGCCAATCTTCGCGTGTCTCCTTTGGGCCGCCTTCTAATTTATCTTCCGCGGCCTTTTTCTTGCGATTTACTTTTGTTACTTCTTCTTTTTATGGTTATTTTTTTAAAAGTTTTTGCCGTTACTCGGCCAAGTTCGATAAATTACATTGACTTATTGCAGTAAAACTGTGAAGAAAGTTAGCGTACAACAACAAAAAATAAGCGAACGATTAATACACATAAGTTATGGATCGGAGGTGAAAGTATAAACGTGCATTCGGAATGCATCGGTATATATAGATGAAATCGTATAATGATCGAGATCATGAGTGATTAATAAATAGGTCGTAGCAATGGAAGATTTTTTTTTTAAATCGTGATTAAACGAGTAACGGCTTTTCTCTCGGAAGCTCAAGGGAAAAAATTGCAAATTGAATCACCATATAACAATTCAAATAATCGTGCATTGCAATTCAAATCAAAGTAATAGGTTCTCTCTCTTTCGCGAGATTAATCGCTTTAATTGAATTTTATTATCGCAGTAAATTTAATTGTAATTCAGTGTTCAATGTCGTTGGCGCACTAAAAAAAAAAAATTTGTGTACTGACGTTGCACTTTCGCTCGTCAAAATCATCAAACTCTTTTCCCGATCAGATTTTCCAAGCGACGACGCGACGTGTCGATAGATACATAGAGTCATCAGCACGACGAAAGTCGACAGGTAAGCAAAAAATATATTTTATAAAAAATAGAAGAGAGACTCTTGTAATGTGAGATCGGATATGGCAAGTACACGCGCTCGATATGAGAAGAGACATGTGGCGTCGACGTCTCTGTCGATCGGAAGCTATAACTATGGCCAGGATTTTATTTCACGAGAATGACGAGTTGATTTGACAGTTTGGGTTGCAAGTGGATATAGAATTTTTTTTTTTTGTTTTTTTTTCGTTATTCAATTATTATCAAATACACAACTAAAACTAAACGACTGCGTAGGCGCACCCACACACAGATATAATCTCGCGACTAAAACAACCATAAAATAATATATCTCTATCTGAAAATAAAACCAGTCTTATGCAAGATATACTCGCCACTGCACCACCGCAGGCAAAGTCACCTTTCTCCTTTTAGCCGAAAAAAAAAAATCGGGTCGCGATAAATCTCTGCAGGCGTCACATCAGCGTATACACATTGTCGCTGCGGATTTTCGCCTACCACTATTAACGAGATTCGTATCTCGTGCGCGCGCGGTCGGATAACAAACTTGAAATGTCGACTCGTAAAAAAAGTCACAGTGAGAGAGACGGAAAGTGTGTGGAGATCGTAAAAGATGCGTAATGTGCTTTTGGATTTCATATTCGCTTTTCAACTTGCACTGTGTAGGGATATATCGTTGCGTAAGTTTGTTGGTTTTATAAAGATGTGTGGGATTAGTTGAGAGGTTTTTGATTGGTTTGGGACGTAATTGAAAATTAGATTATTAATAAAATTGATATAAAAAAAATGCTAACTGGAAAATTTTTTAAAACTTGTGATACACTCGTGATTAAAGTTTTGTAAGTCGTTTACGAGTAAAAGTCAAACCTAGCTAAAGAATACATTTATTATTTATTCTTTATCTTAAAATTTGCTTTATCTATATCTTATCTGCGTATCTTATTCATTTCTACATTATTAATATTTTTTTTAATCTTGAAAAAATATTTCTAACTAATGCTCATTTGTTTCTTTGTAATAATACTCGATAGTATCTCATTACGAAATCATCATATTCAAATCATAATTCAAAATCGAACGTCGGTACAATACCAATCACAAAATCTTATCGACCTACATTTTCAATCTAAAAAAAAAAGATCTCATATAAGTATAATACACTCGACATATCACGACCTCGACATTGAAATTCCACCATGTATATCTATATAACATTCCTAAAGTTCATCGACCCACACACACACATACACTCCATCCGATCGAAAATTCTGGCCTGAGCGATCGGTGATTTCATTGGCCCGTTAGTCGGCTGTGTTAAAGAGCTTCGGTATTCCAACTGTACGGGGGTAATGAACGCAAATGAAAACCACTCTCAGGCTAACTTGTGCCGATTTGTCGGCTGTGTTTATTCCTCTTCTTATGTGTGTGTTTTGAATAAGCGTGAAAGATGAATTAGAATATTAAAGCAGTGGATATGATGGATAGACTTATAATCTCGTTATAAAGCCTATTCGACTGTCTAAATGCCAATTGAGCTTGCTTTTGACGTAGCAAATTGGTGGTAACACTTTTAACACGGTGTGAAAGTAAAACCTGCAAGAAATTCACGCGCGGTCGAAAAAAAAAAGTGTATACAAGATGAGATCTTCTCTCGACGTTTAATTAAGGCTAACTTTATAACCTCATCTCACCTTAATATTTTCGGTTAAATAAGCAACAATGAAAAAGGAAAAGAAACTCTTCGCAAACTACCATCTTTAAAAACAGGCAGCGTGCATTCATCCTGACGATAATCTCGGCACACACATGCAAATGCTCGTCCTCACCTCTCTTTCACTCTCTCTATACAGTTTTCCGAACAAAGAAGTGTATCTTACGGCACGCTGTATGCATGTCGCCGTTGGCCTTGGAACACACCGCCGCCGCCGCCGCCGTCGTCGTATTAAAAAGGGAAGAAAATTTTCTCTCTCGACTCGCGGGAATAAATTACTGCGCGTTAAGGTATGCACGCGAAGTACAGAGATTTTCCTCACTTTAGTTTGGTATATACCAAAAGGTGCGAGTGAGAATTCTTGGGATCAGTGGTAATTGATGAATCTCGTTCGATAAATATATGGTTTGCCTTTTAAATAAACGACGTTAATGAGGTTTTGCGCGTCTCTAAAACGCTAATTGGATGGTAAAGTTGTTGATAATTATCGACATGCGTTCAGTGTGAATTGTAAAACTTGTTTTTACATCCTCGTTCCGTGAGATTCAGAGTTTGAATTTATAATAAACATTAATTTATCCAACTCGAAAATAAAAAAAAAAATAAAAGAAAAACTCGACGGTTTGAACGATGAGAATTGATCGATACTCCTATACCCATCCTCTGTCGAAGGTAAATGTAATCGACACTCGGCAATGCACCTCGACTTTCTTTATATATATGCGATTGCGTCGTCGCATCGCATAGCTCCTCCTTCGGTTGCATACCATTGTCTTGCCGAGTTGTATGTGTGTGTGTGTGTGTGTGTGTGTGTGGGAAGCTTTGCAAAATTCCCTTTTCCAAACTTGAAAATGTATGTCGAGAGGGATTATCACGGGGCTTCCGACGATGGATAAGTTTAGATTTACATATAAGAGGGGCTGACAATTTATAAGAGTTCTTCGGCGTATGTAACCTTGAAATTCAATGTCTTGCAAAAAAAAAACAAAGCTAGTCGCTTAAAAAAAAACAATACATCACGACGTATAGACTTGACATTCTCACCATACATAATAAAAAAAAAACACGACGTAATTACGATTTTTACCGGTTCTAAAACGCAGGAATCCGTTCTTTTTCTTTTTTACATACGCGACAATTATACCAACTTGCGTAACAGCGATTCTCTCTCACTCTTTTTTTTTCTCTCGAAGAAAAAAAAAAGGGTGTAATTCAGGCAAGGCACACTACACACTACAGTCATTGGCCTCTATTCCCACGGCAATGAAAGAAAGCCATATTATACACGCGTTCGTGGGAGGAACCTGGAGTGTTTGACGATATTATATTATGCGCTTTGCCAACTTGTGTGTGTGTGTGATGTTCACAGACAATTTAGGAAAATTAAAAATTCTTTTGTTTCAGCGAGTCTGCTCTGCGTGGTATGTGTAAGTTTTTCTCTCCGCGTCGTCGCCGTGTGATAAACGTTTTGTGTTATGTTATTAGTTTGGAAAAATTCTTGTTTTGATATACGTCGACTAATTTTTTATCGAAAGATAATTTATTGCGTTCATGAATATGTAGATACATTGAAACTATTTCCGATGACTTACGACGCATATATTTCAGTGCATATAAGCAACGAACATTCCAACGAAGCTTTTAAAGCCGTGGCAAAGAATGAAAAAAAAAGATACACTCATTGATAAATTTATACGAAAGGTTATTAAAGATAGAATACTAAAATGCGATCGACGACGACGATCGAAAGCTCGCGATGAAGAAAAAAAAAAGAAAGAAAATATTCGTCCATGTAGAAAAAAAATGAAGTAACTCAGTGCAAGTGCAATTATACGGTAGCAGCTGCGTGTAATTGCAAACTCAGTAAGAGAGAGAGAGAGAGAGAGAGAGAGTATATCGGTTTCTTTTGTTGCAAGCGAATTGGATTCTCTCATAATATTAAATCGCATTTCCCACGAGACGCCATAATTTTTTTTACAACCTTGCGGAACAACGCCCTTTGTCTATGTTTTTTTTTCTTATCGTTCGATATTCTTCACCTCAGCAGACTTATAAATTTTTTAAAAATTCGTAAATTGAATAATCGAGGCAATCAAGCTTTGTGGTACATTTGGCGTGTATATGCGTGTACTGCTGTAATTTTGCTCGCACACAGTATAAAGCAGAGTTATTAATCACGGAAAAATATACTCGCGAGCGCGATATGCAATCACGGCCATAGAGCGAGAAAAATAAAAAGAAGGAAATTTAACAATCAAGCTCCCGGCACGCAAGACTCCTTTGTCTGCCACAGCAGCAGCAGTAGGAGCGCGAAGCCCAAAAAGAGTATTAAGTACGTAGAGTATATAATGCAAGGGCGAGGGTTTATATACGCGCTTTATACTTCTCGAGAGACATTGACTTTATGGTGAACGCGGTGTTGTTCAAGGAGAAGAATTTATTCTCGCGCGAATATTACGTTGTTGTCTTTGTTTCTCTCTCTCTCGATTTCATATATAATAAATAGTTATCTGTTATACAGAAGAAGCGAAAACCGGATGGAGTGATCGATACGAGGGAATAGTTTTGATTTATACCTTTATGCAGTTGTAATGCTGTACAAATAGATTATCCTTCCAATAACCGATCAATTTGTCGAGGGAAGTTGTAATCTCGAACGAGGCACGTTTTGCTTTGCGAAATTGATTTACGTACAAGGATATTCATAATTTGGTTTCCCAGTATTCAATGAAAAAAAAAACGACTGCATCGTGAATATAAAACTTACGGAGAATAATGAATATCTCGCACGTTTAGAAAATAAAGAACGAAAAAAAAAGAATCTCCGGTATTTCAATTACGTCGGAGCCCCGTCATTTTAAGCGAAAATTGCGCGAAGCGCCTCGCGCGTAAGCTTTCATCATCATCAGCAGACGATTTGTAAGAGACTATCATACGAGAATATGATTTTGTATCAAGGAAATAGAGGTAGAAGATTATGATGACAATGGGGACGAATGGAAGATTGACATGGTTTTTTCTTCTTTTTGAATAACGGTATCTCACCTGTTGCTTCTTAAGAATGATTTGGCGAGAACGTAAATGTAAATGGCTCTATTTGGACAGCGACAGGTGGAGCTTTGAATTTTTTTTTACTTTGATTATTTAGAATTATGTGTGGTAGAAATGGACGTTGTGTGGAAGGTTAATAGCGAATACGAAAATTGTTCATACATTTGTGTGTTTTTCGATATCCTTACCCGTATGAAAAAAAATCCATCAATTTGTATATAAATTAACCAAGCATTTAAATCAATTTAATAAAAAAAATTTTAACCACCAAACAGCTTGAAAAAAAATACCACTCGCAATTTATCCTCGCATTAATTTATTGTGACAAACTCTCCAATTGAGTGTCTCATCGTCGTGTTCTAACAGAAAAATCCGCTCTGCGGCTAAAAACTCTTTGTCGGCACGAAATTCGGTCGCTCGCCCCGAAAATTGCGTTAATCTCTCGCAGTTCATCTGCGCCGACAGCAACTCTTGCAACGGCACGTTAATGATAGCCGTGCATATAAAAGCCCGCAAGTGCAATTTTACAAAGAAACCGTAACCAGTTTTATCATTTTAATGACGCGAGCGAGAGAGAGAAAAATTTTTGCCGTTAAAACGCTATATAGCAAAGTGTATATAGTTTCAAGGCTGTGAAAAATTTGCACACGTGTGTATTTTTCCTTCACTGGAATAATTAGCACTCGGTTGTGACTTTAAAGAAAAAAAAACTCAGGAAGTGCATGCACGTAGCGTCAAACGTCAAAGCGGCAAAATTCAATTGCAAAACTCGGATTTATTGAAATTGTTTTCTCGTCGCTTTTTCAATATCTCGCCGTTGTACCAATTAAATTAGGTTGTGTTTTATTGTCTCTGAGAGAGAGAGAGAGAGAGAGAGAGAAAAAAACACAGAGACAAGAATAGTTTGTATCTCGGTTTTGTTGTCCAATTATATTACATTGCACGACGGCGCGTGTGCAAGGGCGATGACAAATGGACACGAAAACTAGTTTCGCGCCGAAGGCGTTTCCGGTTTTTCGAGCGAACGGTGGGTATCGCACGAAACGCGCTTATCCTTCGGCTCGAATTATTCTATTGCAACGAAAATTAATCGATCGGATATAAATATGAATTTAGAATTAAAAAAAAAAGGTACAATACCAAGGTCATAGCCGAGTAAAAAGCCTTGGAGAATAATAAACTATACAGTTTGAAAAGTCATAAATCTGAGTGTAAATACCAGCGTGTGCGCGTATTATATGTATCTCTCGGTGAAATATCCTACAACACATCATCGGTAATTTTCCAGCAGAGTCATTGCGGCTAAAAGACATTTACAGCCAATTAAAAATCTCGCAGAGGCGTTCGAACGAGAGAAAGAGAAAAAAAAAACGCACGCATAAAGGGCCTGGTCCTAAACGAGGTCGTCCGGCTGTGCAGCTTCACGCGGAGATCTTGCCGTTGTGATACGACCACGAGGAGCGAGAGTGAGAGGACGACGATGGCTTTGTACAACAAAGGATTGTTTCGAGACGAGAGAGATGTATGTACTGTCTTTTTTTTTTCGAGTATTGTTTGGAGGTAAGAGTTCATTGTGTATTTGTGATTGATGAGAGGAATATTTTGACAAGGTATCTTTATTTTTTTCATGTGATACGAAGCTTAAAATAAGCGACTTTTTTGAAAGGATTTGAAAGGATTTAAAAATCGACAGATATTATCTCGAAAATTTGACAGCTAAATTGGTTAAAACGCATCTCTGAAATATCTTTTCGGATGGAATTTATCCATTTCCGCTCGCGTGTGTGAAAGTGCTGAACTTGGGAGGCGAAATACCGGTTTTCCTGAAATTTGAATTCGAAAAGGTATACATGCAGCTCGTCGATTCAACTGCACAAAGAATTTTTTAAACATCTTCAACAATTCGCGCGATTATCCGAGAAAAATCTAAATAATCGACAGCCGCATGAATAACAACGAACAGAATGCAACAGCAGCATGCAGCAGAAACACGTGACTTGTCGCCGAGGCATTCATTAAACGAATATAAATCAGCAGCGCATCTGCCACATGCGTAAAGTTCTCGCATCCCGACGACGACAACGACTACTTACATTTTGCATGGAAGCTTCTTTATGGAAATACACACATAACACGCGCGCGCCTTGCAGCAGCACAGTTGTGTTTATGATGTATGGACTGTTTTAAAACTCGAATAACGGGGGTATTGCATTTCGTTTTGATTCACTTGTATAGTTTTCAACTTAGACGCGCTCGACGTATGGATATGTAGATCAAACATTGAAGTTTCAAACGTACCTGAAACAGAAAAAAAAGAAAATTGTTAATATCGTATCTGATTATAAAATTTTTAATTTCAATCGATCTTCAAAACAATATACTTTGAAAATCGAGAAAGTCGGTCGACACACGTGTCGAAACACGACATTTTCGCTTCGAAACGCAATCAATTTACACACGAGAAAATCATTTTCACCGCACTGGGTCGCTTATGCAACGAAACTTCCATCCCCTCCAAAATGACGATTGCCAGGTCGTTTTTTTTTTTTTGAAAGCGTGCACGAGTATATGCACCCGCATTTTCATTGCGCGACGTGAATTCTCGTGTGTTTATCATCGTTTTATCGTGCCTAATTTCTCTCTCGAGAAAACTTTCACTGTGCGTATAAGCCGCCCGAGTATCTTCTCTTTTTCTTTTTTTTCTGCATTTTAATTTAGAGAAACTTGCGCACGAAATTTATATACTTTTCGCTTCCTTGCGCGTTTAATATCGTCTGAGTAAATAAATTCTTGGATTTTTCTTGTTATCGAGATTGAATTAACGCGTCATTAATCACGACTGCGCTTTTTTTTCTTTTCGTTCGCGATAACAATGAAGCTGAGTTAATGTAGCTATCGTTATTTTGAATCTTAATTGAAGAGCTTGGGTATAGTTTAGCATTGTCATTGCTTTCAGGTGTACATGTGTAATTAATTGAAGCGGATTCCAACTTTTTTCATTATGACAGCTGCCGCTAGTAGGCTGGTACAATATCGTTGCGCGTGTGCAAAGTATATGACAATAAGGTTTGAATTGGTTTGTGAGATCTAGAATTTTTTGAATTCAATAATGTGAGTTAAATTAATTTGAATTGTAATTTACTTTGGCCATGATGACCACATAAAATAACTATACATTTTTTTGTCGCAATATTAAATTGTAGGCTGAAGATTCTCCCTACAAATACATATAGTTGAACGACTTCAACATAACAATAGAATGATCGATTGATGCAATTATGACTTTCAATATTTACACATTCTAATTATACGTATTTGCAGAGATATTTTACGCGCGCGCGCACACACATAATGACTTCGCGCTATTTCACTCTCGGGAGAAATTTATTTAGTGTCAAAGGCGTGTTTCGTAAATCTCTGCGCGCTCCTCGCAACCGATTATTATTATTACGACTGCTGCTGCGCTCGCACGCCTTGTAATTATTAGCTTAAGAAATTTATACTCTTTAGAGAAATTAAGTTTTTCGTTCCTAATGAATCTTTTTTTTATATAATGTTTGAGAATTGCGAAATAATAAATTTTCATTGCTCGGTTGAAAAAAAATCTTCTTTTGCGACATTAACTCGAAAAGTCGTTTATATAGTCTAACATTTACTTTCGCACATAACTCAACGTATATACCTAAACACCACCAGCATTTGCAGCAAAAAGCCTAATCGTGTAACCAACGTGAAAAAAAAAAATAAAAGAATTGCAGATAACACGAACACTTCGCATTAACAAAAACACAACAGACAGTCCCACCACCATCAGCATGAGCCCCCATAGCCTCGAGTTTCAAAAATAAAAAAAGAGAGCCCTCAAGGTCAACCCGCATGGTGTGTGCACGATGGTTCATTGGCAAATTAGAGGAAGGCGCGTTCGTTCGTTGCTCGTTACGCAAGGAGTATGTACTTAATAAATCGTCGACGGCAACACGTGAGAACGTTATTATTGTTGGGAAAGGATGATGGGTCATTAATGTCTTTTGATATCCTCGCGGGATATTAAGTATTGTGCGACGGCGACGGCGACGACTGTGATGATTATGATTGTAATTTTTCTTGGTGATTCAGCGAGCGAGGAAGTATGATGAATTTGTCTTTGGAAATTTCGAAGACAAAGAATGCCGTGGTTTCGTGTGAAAATAATCGTTTATGATTTTCACTAGACTCTATTATTATGCTATGGGGACACTCAATGCACTGAAAAAAAAATCCTCTTATATCAAAAAGATTCCTCTTGATATAAGAGGATTTTCATCTCAATATAGCTGCAAAATTATTCTTTTTGTAACAAGAGGATTCTTTTTGGTACAAGAGGAAATATTCTTGATACAAGAGGAATCCTTTTGTCGGAAGAGGAAATTAGTCTTGTTCCAAGAGGAATAATTTTGTAACAAAATGATTTTATTTTAAATTAAATTCCTCTTGTTACAAGAGGCCTGTTTTTTCAGTGTGGTGGATGGATAAACATTCATGCCGAGACTGCGAAATTAAATCAAATGTGTACCTGGCAGATGAAATAATAGTCTAAAATCTGTACGATGTAATATGGAAGATGTGGAAGAGGGAGACAGTAGTCTAAAATCTGTAGAAAATTTGAAAAAGTCAAAACAAATTCTCAATAAATGTTTTCAATCGTTTCAAACTAATAGAGAGATAAGAGACGACATGTATAATATATCAAAATTTTCAAAACTCCTGAAAAATCGTAAACTTATAAAAATTGCACTGGTACTCCCCTAAGCGCAGCTCCTCACATTATTTTCGTTTACATTTGCATTTATTCATTAAAAAAATTTTTTCACAATTTACACCTCGATACCCATTGTCAATTTATCCATGAAACATGACAGTAATCACATAATATAATAATCATCATGGTCGAGACAGTAGAGTGGCACATTAGCGTTGAAAAACACCTCATTATCCGAGGCAAGCGCGTCGTTTGTGACATTGTCTATGACGATGTCGTCGCGCGCGTGGGCGACGAGCAGCAAAGACTTTCACTATATATATATATATATATATATATATATGTATTGTAGATCGGGTCACCGTCGTCGTCGTCGTAGAGTCGCGTCAAATGTGGCGCGGAAGGAAGTGTTGTACTATGACCCCGAGAGCCGAGTTTTATTTGCTCTTTTGGCAGGTGCGTGCGAATGAGATTGCGTATTTATTTGTCTGGGAAGGTTATTCTATCCTTCTTTGGTGTTTGCTTGCTCACGAATGGCTTTGAGTGCGTAAGAATGATTTTTTTTTTGAATTGAAGATTGATGTGTTAGATATGGTTGGCGGAGTGACTTGTACGTAGCGTGATGATGGGAGTTTGTCGAAAGAAATATTTCATTGCGACAACAATAAGTATAGCAATTTTTGAAAACAATTTTGAATTCAATATTTGTTAGATACATATATAACTTCAATATGATTATTTTAGACAGTACAGGCTTTTTCACAAATTTAAAAAACTTCAACCAAGAAACATACTAGTAAAATTTAAACTAAACCTGCATCAACAACACCGACCGTAAATCCACACGAAACGCACACTTTTCTCCTAAAAGAAATCTCCCATCTCTCTGAAAAATCCAAATGCCACGTTCCACGTGAAGCGTGACGTAGACGTCGTCTCCGCTTTCACGCTACGGTAACTCAAGTAGCCCTCGAGGGTTAACATATATATACACGTGTATATATATATATATATGCCCCTCAGTCTGTAGCCAAGGATTGTCATTAGGGAGCCTAATTTCGAAATATCAAGCAAGCACGTCTTCATCAGAGCCTCGCGCGCGCGCGTCAGGTTAATGGCGCAGGAAATTTGATTGTTTGTCGGGTAATTGTCGTGTGTGAGTATAGGGTGTACGTGACGCGATGAGTTTCAAAGATAAAAGACGATATGCATCTGTCGATGTCGCTGGATAAGGGGAAATAGATTTTTAAATGATTATCCGGGATAACATCTTCATTGCAAGTATAAACGATCAACTTGACGTTTTATTACGTGTATTCATCTCGAATTGAATACCAAAGTTGATCATAAAATATAAAATTGCGGGTAAACGCGAAAAATAAAGCAAATAAAAAATCGTATAAACATTTCCTACATATAATGTACACGTGAGAGCGTGTAAAAGCCTCTTGCTTACATAAATTCATCAGCGAATTAACCACGAAGAAACGTGCAACAGATTTAAAGTCGAGTGCAAATGACGGGTGGTATCGACCCTCTTCCTTTCACTTTTAATCGTCTGGCCAAATCTCGCGAGCGTCTTCCTCTCTCAGAGAGTAGTAAGGCGCTGCCGTTATAAGGATTGCGGAAGAAGAAGAAGCAAGCAGCATCTGCCAGCCGCAAAAATAATAGAAAGCGAAGCGATTTGGCCATCGATCTGCCCTGATATTATTGTGCACGACTTTTTGGTGGTCGGATGAGTTTATTAGGATATTGTTTCAACTCTATTTTAGGGGATTGTCTGATGTGATAATATTGTTTCGAAAGAGCACGAATTGGTGGGAAAGTTTGACATTTGGAAGAGCAGTCAATTATGAAGTTGCTTTTGCGAAATGCTGTTTCGTAATATTTTGAATTAATTAAAATTGGAATTAATGTTTTAGATTTTACACATTTAGACACTACAAAAACTTTAAATTACTCATATTCTGTAGAATCTTGCAACCAAGCATGGTTACGAGAATCTGCGATTAGTTTCTGATTACTAACAGGCAGAATAGGTAATTTCGTAGTGATATAAAGTGGTTTATTAAAACTATCTTTGCGAAAAATCGAATGCTTCAATAATCGCAAATTATAGTTCGCATGTTCTCAGGTTAAAAATGCAGATTTATTGTTAGAATAAGTAAGGACAAGAGATAGTATACCTCAAACTTTATAAGTAAACATTATATATAATGTGATCAATGGGAATTTCGACGTAAAATGTACTTCGTCCAATGAACGTTAGGGTCGTGATAAACGAATTCCAGTTTGTGTTGATCAAAAACATAATCGTGTAAAGATGAATCAATGTGATGGTTATAATTTAAAATATATAATCTTTTTACTCAATATTTATTTTACACACATTAGTACACCAGGTTATAAAATACTACTTAACTATAGACTTCCTTGTCTTAATAATAAAAAGAGAAGAAAAAGGAAAAAAAACTTGGTTCCTGATTAGAGTCAATGGAAATTTTACGACGTACAAACACGATTTTCACATTGTACATCATTACAATTAATTACCCACAGACACACACACAACAGCAATAACATAACGAAAAAAAAACCAACATAGAATCAAGCCAAACAGCAGCTGCCGATCTCACAATGAAACATGCAAACTGTGTGCACACTTCGAGTGCAATTAGCATTCGATCTCGAGCATCTGCGTGTATATATACGGAAGAAGAGAAAGAAGAAGAAAGAATATATATATCGTGTGCTTGGGAATTCCGTTACGATGCTTGCGCGCATTCCCCTATCCGTTTAATTGCCAACACGCCAAACTGTTAATTATCGGCGTCGATCGTTACGCCATTGTGTGCCGTGAGCACGGAAGCGCACATACACAGAGATTTCCGCCCCTCTTTCGATTGGTTTTCTCTTCTTTTTTTAAAAAAATTTTTCATTGCGATACTGTGGGTGAGGCTTTTTCAGATATTATATAGCGGATGTTTAGAGGAAATCGCTGGACTTTGAAAGATTGTTATCAGGTGCTTTGTGCTTTGATCGGTAGAGGAAGATTTTTGAGTCGGTCGAGAGAACGGTAAAGATTGATTGTCATCGCGAGAATCAAGAAATTGCAGTTATAACGTCGAGAATTGCAATATTCATAGTTAATTTACGATTATTATTTGTAACCACCTGTTATTCAACAATTTTTTTCTTTTTAATAGTACGAGAAAATAAAGCTACCTTTATATATAGAAGCGTTCAAATAAGAACTATTAAATAACAAAGCATTCAATTTCACTCGAAACCCTCGTAAAGGAATACCTTAACAAGCGATCCCATTTTTCATTAGCACAAGTCACATTCAAAACCCCTTTTATAAAATAATGATTTATATCAATTACGTAGCAGCACAGTACAGCGTAACGCTGTCTCATTAAAGAAACATTTCGCTCGAAAACTAACGAGATCTAAAAAAAAAAGAAAGAAGCGAGATGTCTATAACAGATTCGATGAAAAAAAAAAGGAACGAAATCGAAGCTCCATTGTGCAAGTGTCTTTTCCGCGTTTTAATTGCGGACGCACGTCATTTCTCAATATGCAATTCCACGTCTTCCTTTTCAGACGTTGTTTATATATATCCTCGCTTTTGCATTGTATAATATACTCACGCACGGTTTCGTTCGATTAATGGTATTTACGTGAATTTACGCTCAGAACTGTTATGTGTATTTTGGAACTGACGACGGGTTTGTTCTGCGCGCTAATGGATTATTTGCGTATGCGTTTAGTATGCAAATGGCATATATATATATTTCATATCGTATCGCGTTTTAGTTGTTGCGCAATTTATAATGGCTGGTTTGAAAATCATACTTTTTTTTTCTCTTTTATTTTGCAATAATCTATGTGTGTCGAATCGGTCGAAGGAAAAATAAAGTGATACGAAATGATTTATGCAATGTATTTGAATTAAACTTCTGTGGTAAGTTATAAACTTTTTCCTTTGATTACTATTTAAAAAAAAATACAGACCATGCTTCGCATACTAAAATAAACGACAACCAACCGATCAACACTCAGCGCAGCTTTTCCTCTTTGGCGCCACATCGGACACTTTGCATATATATACGATATCCGCGTACGTGAGGCGACATTTTCACCACACGAGCGTTTCACCGCGATCTCTTATCTTTAGCTGGATGCTGCCTTTATAGCACTGCAGATATACAATTTGTCAGAGTTGCTACTCGCGTATTTTAATATACAAATGACGGCCAATCGATTTTGTCTTTTGACGCTGTATTATACGAAAGTTATGCGGCATTTTCTCCTCTACACACGAGCTGCAATTAAAAACTTTTCTTTGTGTGATAGAGAAAGTGTGTGTAGAAGTTTATGTCCGTGTGTGGTTGTTCTTTTTTTTTTCTTTCTTTGTTTCGAGAAATCGATCGAAAAATGCCGGACACGTGCTCGCATGCAGCAATCCAGTGGAAAAGAAAGAAAAAAAAAACGACAACGACAAGCTTTGCACGATATCGAACGGTTTGTCCAACTCTCGTGTGTCGATTTTCTCTTTGGACACTGCTGTTACCGGTTGATAAGGGTAAATGGTAAGTGAAAAATTTTTTTTCGCATCGAGTGTAACATTTAAAGACTTTAAAAATACATAAGAGAAAAGAAGGCGTTTCGAGTTACTTAAGCGAGAAGGTAATTTGTCAGGCGTTAATTAACGATTTGCGTTTTTCCGCGATCGCTCCGCCGAGCGCATTCTTCAAGCTTATTCAATTACGCTGATTTGCCAAGTTGCGCTTCTTCTACTTCGTTTTTTTTTTTTTCGTTTGGTGCGGGTGGATTGATTGTGCGGTGCAAGCGAACACTGCGGAAAATCACGAGGAGAAAGCGGAATTCTTGATACGTTTTTTTTTTGTTGTTTAAGTTTGCCGACGAGGAATTCTATTGCGCGTTTCGCGAGGGAATTGAAGAAACCAATTGGTGAAAATAAATGGTAATTTGGAAATGATGTTTTGGTATTTGAGGGGGGAAAAATTAGTTCACGTGTGAAATTTCGAAATTATTCTAAATGAATATTACATCCCACGTAAGAAATTACAGCATCGTGCAAACTTAACGTCAATAACGAGCCAATAAAGTGAAATCGCAACGGCTATAACGCAATAAATTTCTTGCTCCCATCAATGAAGATTGATTTTAACGCCGATATACACATCGCCGGCAAAACCATGTCGATTCCTAATCAGCTTGCCCGGCAAAAAGTGCGAAACACATGGAGCATCAATTGGCTTTCCATCGTCTCTTTAAGGAGTGAAAGAGCAGCAGCGCGGGGTGACGAAAAAAAAAGTGCTGATAGATTTCGCCTCGTTTAGGTTGTCCCAGAACGGGACGGGAGCAGTGTGCAAGTCAGGTCAAGGAGAGCTGCGAGAAGGAAAAAAAAGGAGGCTGCGACTCGCGGATCACTGGATCGACCTGTGTGTTTTGTAAGCGGATGCAAGTTACTTTTCTTTTTTTTCTGGTTTCTGTGTTTAAGTGAATCGATGAAACTGTCGGTTGGGTGAAAAGATTTACAATAGAAATTTTTTTTTAATTTTGAATGGGTAATATTGTTTTGATTGAAGTGAAACACACTTTTTATATTACTACAAACCCCAAGTGAGAACCAATCACCCCATAACAGCTTTAACAAAAATTCAAGCACTTTTCATAAATGATAGTCTCGAGTGGCGTTAGTATCAGTCGTAAGTCTGATAAGTCGTTTCAAGTACAGTGGAGGCACATTCGCGCGTTATACTTTTCGTCGAGTTAATTTCTACACCGGGATTCCGAGTCGAAACCGCAAAATACTCCGCCGCATTCCGCTAGTCGTAAAAAGGCGAATCAAGCACAATTCCTTTTTTTCCCTCTCTCTCTCTCTCTCTCTTTCTCTCTTCGCACTCAAAAGTTCCTTAATAGCTCGATTACCGATGGTTACGGCTCTTTTTTATTTTCTTTATATTGGTATTACTTAAACTTGAGGGATTCCGTCATGCCGATTTTTTTTTACTTACCGCAGTGGGAATTTTTGTTGTGGATAAAGGCATAGTTGTTTGGTGTTGTGAACTCACCTGAAACAGAAAAATAAATTTATTGCTTAGTAAAAATGTATTCGTTTTTCGTCCAGTTGCGAAAGTCAAAACAAAGTTATGAGTGCCTTTCTCATTCGTTTTTTGATGTATTGTAAAAACCCAAACTTTGTTTGCTTCGGTGTTACGTGTATGAAATACGCTAATTTGAATAAACTATGCTGCATAAAACTGTGAGAAATGAGAATTTTCGATGATTCATTTCGCCCACAATAAAGAGAGAGAACAAAAAAAAAGACTCTAAAAAATCTTTTTTAAAGCTTTCGTTCCACAAGCCGACTCATCGCTCTTACACAATTGGAGCGGTCAACTGCCATGAAGATTGAAGCTATACAGAAGCCAAATAGTCACACGTACATTATAATACATTCGCTTGAGAAAAATTTGAATTTCGCACAGTTTAGTTCCGTCTTCGCTCGATCGAACGCGCAAAAAAAAAACACGTTCACGCTCAACAAGTTACGATGATTGCCTCCCAGCTAGCACACTGAGAAAAGGATACAGCGAAGAGAGAAAGATTCCGTTTTAGTGACGTAAAAGGAGGCTGTATATTGTTGTTTGTGAACGCGACGCGTTGAGGGAAGGGAAGAAAGATGATTTTTTTTATGTGAAAATGAATTGTGTTGAGAGAGAGAGGAAGTTATGAATAATTTGTTATTTTATTGGTAGTTTCCGTTACACTGTTTATGCGCAAGGTTAGTTTACAAGCTGTATATTTTTTTTAGGATTTTTTTTTATTTTCCGACCGGCCGTTATATAAGCATTTTAGTATGGAAGGCATGCTGTGTGTATGCACATAAATTTTCTTTTTATTTATTTTTATTTTTCTGATATGCCGTTTCGAGGGGATGTATATATAATGGAATAATTTATCAAATATTTCTTTTTGAAGCGAGTGACTTATGTATTCAGTTTACAAAGCTATTCTTGGTTCATAAAATAGCGTTTAATATTAATTATACCTCCATATTCTCACTCGTGCGTGCATATAAAAGATTCGAAACCATAGTAATAAAGTTAATGTCTCCTTTGTCACGCGACTAAAGCGACAATTATTATCTCCTTTGACACACATCTCGTCCATTCTAAAGAAGATCCAATCTTCTTCCTGACTCAACGAATGATCTTCTCTTTCATGGCACAAACAACGGAAAAAAAGGTCAAGAGACGCTTTCGCCATACACATACACTCGATTCCAATCGAAGATGAAGAACTTTCGCCCACGGGAGAAGCTTCGTGACAAAATGCAAATTTTAAGCGAGAGAAATTCGAATTGAATTTTTTCTTTTTCGTTGCAATGGTTTCGATTAATGATTCCGTGCACGAAGTGTGTACACTTTCTTCCACGTGTGTCGTTAGGAATTGCTTTTTTGTTCATTTCCGATAGAAATTGATAGTTTTTCCATGGCAAAGTTTTCAAGAAAGTTATCTAAATATATGGAAAAAGAACAGACAGCATGGAAGTAGGTTAATTATTCAGGCTCGTTAACGCGATATGCCGCTTCGAAATTATGTGTTATTTAAAAAGTTTTTTATCCGATTTTTTTTTCGTTCGTAGATTCGAATAATAGAAGCTTTAATTGTCGACGATAATCACCGCGCAATCGATAAATAACCTTTGGCTTATGTAAGATGGCAACATAATCGCGGAGTTTTTTTTCGTTATTCGCGTAAAAGAGGCAATTCATTTCAAAAATAAAACACAAAACGCAACCAATTAAAGTATAACGCAAAAAAAAATTAAAACATCGTAACGCATTTAATCGTTAATTTTACGTAACAATATATAACGCGAATTTTCTCAGCAAAAAAACTTATACATACGCAGCCAAGAAACCGCAAATTACATACACATTCCCCTCCCACGAGAAGCCGAGGGAGCATCGCACAACGCCAAAAATGGTAAAAGGAATGCAAGAGGAGCAGCTTCAACTTTAAGATATTTGGTGCGGAGACGATTGGTCAAACGAAAATTTACGGGACGCTTCTCTCCGAGAGCCAACGAGGTCAATGCCTTTCTTCCGCGTTCGTTCGCAAAAGTAAAGTCTGCAAGCAGCAGCAGCGAAACCCTCGTTAACGTCGTTAGAGAATGAGGATGAGTTGTGAGATTATGTGAGGCTGGTTCTTGGAAATGTCTAAAAGCTGTGTTGTTTAGAAAGTTTTTTTTGGACAAAACGTGACGCAATTTAATTTCGTTTATGAGTCATTGGATATAACTTGAAAATTAAGCTCAAAATATCTAAAAAAAATGTTCGTTTCAATTATACAAGCTAATTATTTTTATCGCAAACCCTTTCAAGATAAAAAAAACACGAGACTTCCTGCATAAAACACAAGCCTAACTTCCAATTAAACTGTATAAACTAAATCTATAAAAAAATTCAAGTTATCTCATTCGAAGCATTCCTCGGTTAACAAGCCATCATCGCAAAAATTATGAAAAGTACTTCTCATCGTTAAACGCGAGCTTGTGTATTTTTTTTTTCCTCTACATATACCGAAGGAATGTATTCAAAAGTGAAGGGCGATAAAAGGCCCGCACACCGGGGAGAATTGGCCTTGGAGACCAACTGATATGACGACGGGAGTGCTGCACTGCACTGCACACACATACACGTGTATTATGCATAATAACGATGCCGGACCCTCGGTGCGTTTTACTGATAAAAGCGCGACCAAATGGAGATATATTGCGAGAATTAGTTGCTATTGCACAAGTTGATTGCTTTGCGGATTTACGAGCACTGCCGCGTTGATATGTTGCGTTTGAATTCAACTTTACTGTGTTTTTTTTTATTTAAAGTTTATAATACTCAATGTGGTTTTTGTTTTTGATTTGAGGTTGTTTCGAGAGCGTTGTAAGCTTGACTTTAATATGTTCGACACCATCAGGTGGCTATTATATATATGGTTATTATATAACTTTAATCTTTGACACGATATAAATTGCATAAAGTTTAACATCTTGATTGAACGGAAATATTATTTTACTGTTTTACTGTTGCAGTTCCATTCTCGAAGAATGATACGAGTTACAGGAATTTGCATTGAATATTTGGTTTCATTTATTTAACTAGAATGCTGGATGATATTATAAAAATTGAATGCAAAAACCAAATATTCGAAAATGACTTCAACTATGTATTCTATAATGGACCTCTGACTGCCTCTTAAGGTGTTTTACGTAATTTATTCTGTACGATACTAAAAAAAATAATTTTGTCTTGAAATTATTTTCGACCTTCTGACGTTTATTCCTTAAAATTTAATGCTCTAGCATTACGAAACAGCCCTCAAAAAAAAAAAAAAAAAACAGGAAAAAAGTACAACCACACCTCATCATAAAACTGCACAGTTCCGCTATACACACACGTGTGGTGCAAAACCAGCATCGGACGCGTATAACAGCCATTAAGAGTAAACTGTCACCTTAAACGCGCGACTTGTCCGTATCACACGTGAATCCGGCTTTTCATTTGGTGAATTCGTCTACTTTCACTCGCGGGCATGCGACACGGTAAATTGGACGTGGAAATGAAACTAGGATGTTGGCAATGGCGAACTGATTAGAAACGTGTTTTCGAGTGAGAGGCTACTCAGATAAACTCTGCTATTTATGATTGCACATTGATCGATGAAGTTTGAATGGAAAGCCATTAATTATATCAACTGCCATATACAAACTGAAGATACAAGTTCATTTCTTTTACAACTGTATACACTTGTACCGTACAGTGTTGTTATATGTATAAATCTATTGGCGGAACTCGCCAAGATAATAATTATTACAAGCTCGTATTCGTAAATAAAAACAACATAGTCATACGACGGCAAGTTCGCGCGCGCGCAAGTCACGACGACGGGAGTTAACAATCCAGGTGTTAAAACCGCAATCCATCAAGATCCTCAATGTCATAACGAGTTGAGCGAGAAAAAAAACCGTTTCACCTAGGGATTATCAGAGCCAAACTAACGCCGTAAGAATTACGATCTGCTTTCGAGCGATGTAACTGTGACGCTATACGCTATTGAAAAGCGCGAGCAGTGCGCGAACGAATATTTATGGCAAGGATATACCGTAACTCTACGGAGAAGCAGGTGGAATCGAAAAGGACATCGAGGTAAATGAAAAAAAGAAGAAAAAAAACGAAGGAGGGTTTGGCTTTTCTGGAATTCCTTGATGCTTACCGTATTTCCCCGCGAGATGCTCGTCTGTTAAAGTCTTATGTTTAATTGGATTTGCTATCTTGAACGTTCATTTGGAATTGTTGGTAAGGAGATATTTGCTTATTACTTGTAGTTTGAATTTCGTCCTTTTTTGATGGCATAAAATTACCAGCGAACGCAATCATGATGATAAATAAAAGGTTATCATCTATCTCTCAACGAACAACGTTCAATCGGGCAAATCACATAAACAATCTCCCTTCCAAATCAAACGAAACAATAGGGTACCGTGCAAAATTGCACAAAAATATTTACAATCCTACACGCGAAAAACAAAAGCCCCACTTTCTTCCATATATACATCTAATTGATACAATCCACCCAAAAAAAAGAACAACAATGCAACAGCAGCAGCAGCCAAGTTATTTCCTGCTAGAGCAAAGATAGAGGCGGCGATAATTGAAAGTCCCGTCAATCGCAAAGTTAGACAATGGGCCGAGGTAATAATAATTCACGATAACAGCAGCAGCCACAGCAGCAGCAGCAGCAGCTGTGAGCCTGCAGGAGGACGACGACGACGAGGATGGAGAAAACGGTACATCTAAAGAGAGAAAAGCCTCGGGAAGAGAAGCTGTGCAGTGTATTAATATTTATTCCAAGAGTATACCTATAAGAGTAGCTTGTGCACAGTGGAACAGTTATACGTTTGCCGTGAGAGAGACGCTGCTGCTGCTTCCGTAGCGCGACAGGTGCCAAGAGAGGGTAGTGCCCTTTTTCTCTTCTCTCGCGGGAATGTCACGTGGATTCTTCCAGCTGTCAGCGATTTTCTTTTTTTTTTTGTTGTTTGCGAGAAACGGAGATTCTAGTTTTAGCTGTTGTTAAGCTGTCGGTAAAGGATAAGAGAAGGGATTCCGTTGATTTTAGAAAGTTAGAAATTAACGTAAACGTCAATAACTGTTTTCCGAACAAGGTTGCTGCTGCTACTGGCCTACGAATTCACGGTATTGAAAATTAGAATTGAATTCTCAAAGATTTATCGAACGATTATATGCGCATAGCAGATATAGTAGTAATATACATTCAAACAGAGTATGTATACATCGTTATAAAAAAATAGTAATGGTTTAACGATTCATTTAAAATCTTGAATACCCGAGTAAAAGTTTGATAATGGCGAGTAATCACGGCAGCAAAAATACACGACAACGATCATATATGCATATCTCATTAAGGTGTATACACACAAACACACACACGCACAATGCAAGATCACGACACTGAATTTTTCACGGGCGCGCCGTTCGCTTTCACTTGCTTTCCCACACACCATACAGCCTTATCACATGTATATACGTATAGAAGCCGCGCGTCCGTTTCTCCTTTAAACTTTTGTTGCGCGATTTTCACTTTCTGCCGACTGTGTATATGATGGGCAGATTGATTGGCTGATTTCTCGAGACTTTGTGCGCGGTGATTGAATATTTTCGTCGCATTGTCAATCCTCGGTGTGTACGTTCATTTCCGTTGGGTGTGTGTGTGTATTTATTTTTTCAAAGTAAAACTCAAGTTTGTTGAGAGATGGTTTCTCAGATGAAGTGTGGAAAGATGGGTCGTCAAGATTCTCTTTTTGGTAATGATTTTTCGCTGCGGATGAGTTGTGAGTTATTTTTGGGTAAGGAGGCGTTTTGGGAAATAATATTTTTCCTTGTAAGGAGAGGAATGGGCGTGTTTTTGGATGAATACAAATATTTTGTATGTGTTGAGAGATTGAACTTTGGATTTAATTAAGGATAATAGTTGGTTCGTACGATGAATAATCAATTTCATTTAAACACTTTGTTACTTTTTGGAGTTATCGTTATGTGGCCTCAATTCCAAAAGAACACGTACCATGTTTATCTATTCTGATAATATTAACATGGAAATATAACGCTTTGTCAAAATATAATTATAACAGAAAACATTAATGCATATGGTTCCGAAAGGCAAGGGTCTTGTGTTATAAAACTAAGAAACCAGCCATTTCATATAAATACATGTTAATTCTCTCTTTTGAGCGCGCAACCAACATGAAATTCTCCCACATCAAAATACAAAATAGCAAGTTCATATCGCATTGGTAATGAAAAGAAGGAAAAAATCGCCTTGTTTGTTAATGCAACGTGTGAGAAAGTGTTTCGAAAACACACTGCTTATACACACATACATACACACAAAAGAAAAGAATCCCAAGATGCACACACAACACTCGGCTCGTTAGACGCATTATACGCTCGCCAAGAGGTTAATGCATCGAGATGGAGATTTTCCGTTAGCTACGAGTTTTTCTCTCTCTCGGTTCTTCCGTTTCTTTCTCGCTTTTCATTTCGACGTCGTGCTCGAGTTTACCGCTTGCCATTTTTTTTTCGCAATATTCACGCGGCAAAGTGAAAAAGCCATACAAATTATTGTGAAAATGCTTGTAAAGTGAATTTTTTATTTGGACTTTTATACCACGTATACTATTGGCACCGAACGAATTACATCGAGGAAACTTTCTCTCTCGTTGCGATATGTTACTTCCTTTTTTTTTATTCGTATATACAGTTATTAAACTTTATAACGTATGAAACTTGTCAAAGAATTAACATCTAGACGGGTTAGATCACACACTCTTGCGCGCGAGAGAGGTAAGTACGTAATTTCTCAATAATTATTTCCACAAACTCTGGCATTTAATTAGCCATAACGAGAAATTTCCAGCCATCAAATATTCATAGACATTTTTACATCCATCCGACTGTAATTACAAATTTTGCGTTTACACGGCCGATAATATCCTGCGTGTACAACTATGAAGTATTGTTGTTGTTTTTTTTTCATTTGAAACAGTCGAACGCTCTGCTTTTTCCTTCTTTCGGTTTAATAGCTCTCGTATATAGTTCGATATATAATCCGCCAGTTTTCTAATTACGTCTAGTGATTTACGAGATTTTATAAAGGCGAAAGTGTTCTATACGATATCATCGTCGAATTGAATCCCAAAAGTCATTCTCTTTAATTAATAACGTCGTAAAAAAAAACAATTACGCACGAGACTTTCGAAATATTGTCACGAGAAGCCTTGACACCCTAGAGTATAGACAGGATGTGGTTTTTTTTTGCGAAATTGATGGCTTTTAACGGAAACGACGTTCGCGTGCAACAAAGCTGTTTCTTTTTTTTTTTTTCGGGCGCGCGAGTTAAAGTCGATTTGATTCGTATCCCTCGATAAATCTTACGCAAACCGAATATAAGTTGTTAGTCACGAGAGAATCGGATGTCAAACAAAAATGATAACGAGTCATCTTCCGAGTGATTGCGTAAAAAGAAAAAAAAAACGAACAAAAGAGTTAATAATGACGAATTGTATTTTTATCGCGATATAGTCATACGAAAAATAAATATTTTTCTTTTTACTCAGGAACACGTGTTTTCCATAACCGTTATATCGAAGAATAAATCTCTCGTCCGAGACACTAAAAACTCTGAAAGAAGTTCAATATCCAGTGAAGCGTTGCAACGCTCGAGGCTATGTACAGCCGACACACCCGCGGGCGCGAAATTTCTTCGGGGAGGGAGAGAGAGAGAATTCTATTTCCGTCGGAAATGCAGCGAAACAGCTATATATATTCACACACTAACTCGCGCTTTTATGTTGAAGCGCTTGATGAAGAAACGAGAAAAATAATATACTTTGTGCTGGAATTGTTCGACCAATTGATACATGCGCGAAGATGAGATAATATTCGTGTATTGTTCTCGTCGTGTTAGACATCTGAAAAATCAATTCCTATTACCGCACAACACGAGCTGAAAATAAAGTTGTATCGCGTTTGAATTTTGAAACGCACACATATACGATTTCTCTCGATTGCAAGCAGTACGTTGATTATATCCCAAGAGGCAATCAAATCACACGTGTGTATGACTGACTCATCGTATAATTGAATTGTCAATGAATGAAAAATAGATATTTGTACTTTCAGTTTTCATCCATTAACCGAGGAAAATTAATACTAGAGATGGATTATACGGTGAAAATTGACGTCGTTTTTTTCTTCTTCTTTTAGGTAATAAACTCTTTCCGTAAAGTGCGCATTTCCTACCGGTTCTCCGTCTTTGTTTTAAGAGGAAAAACAAGCAATCTTAAAAAGGCAATTTAACTGCAATTAGCTTCAGATCCATTTGCATTTATCGATTTTCAATCCCATGTTTTGTAATCGCCAGATGCTGATTGTGAAATTTCGAAAATTAAAAAATTGATGAGTTTATCCACTATCTATCAAACATTTCATTCTCAAAAGAGAGCTGACCGTGACATTAAAAGAACAAACATCCACTCTTATATATAGATAGTCCATGTAAGTCTTCGTTAAAACCACAATCCTCTTACAAAAACGCATCTCTCTGTCGCTCCATGAAAAAGCCGAGGCACTTAATCCTCAAACTCCCTCGTTCTCTTTCTCGTATATGCCCTTGCGTTTCTCCCCTTTTTTTCGTCTTCTCTCTCTCTCTCTCTCTCTCTCTCTCTCTCTCTCTCTCTCTCTAAAAATATATATATGTATGCGTCGCCGTGGCGCGTACATATATTTTCGGGCGCGCCTTGGACTTGTTCTTGTGACTCACCGAACCGATCGCCCGGAAACTGAATCACAGTTGTGGGGACTCTTTTAGTCTGTCGCGATATTTTATTAAATATGTAGTGACTTTTCATCTTTTTTTTTGTTTTCACTATATTTATCAATCCGGAAAACGTGAATCACTCAAGCAGCACTGGATAAAAAAGAAATGTCGCTTGACAAGTGGAAATTCTTGGAGCGTGATTTTGAGTTGGAAAAACCAGTTTTGTATGTATATAGCGATATCAAATAAATAATTCGTCACGTAACTTCAATATTTACCCGACGATACGTCAATGCAACAATTCTTTCTTTTACTGTCGTTATCATCGAATCAACAGAATTCAAGGTAAAACGAAATTCCATAAAAACTCTTTCTGCCCCACCTGCTTTGAGAAAAATGTATATCTAAACTAGATAATATCTTTCTCTCGAGTCACGAGGTATTGAAGTATTTACTAATCGTGAAACACCATAATACTCGACTACTTTCGGTCGAGAGTATAAGAGAGAAAAAAAAGTATGGCTTGACCTCGCTGCGCTGAACGCGGAAAGAGAGAAGTGTCCATAGCCGTTGCGGATGAATTTTCACGAAAATTGTCGTTCAGTCAGGTAGTCAAAGTGAAAACTGACTTTTTCTTTTCGTCGTCGATCGAAAATTGAGAAGTGTCAAAACGAAAGAAAGTTTTTTGTTTTGTTTTGCGGTTCGCCGCAAGTCGAGCAGGGAAAAATTAGCGATGAAACGCGAAACAATAGATGCATTAAAGGAAATAAAAAAAAATTGCAAATTTCGAAAGTTTGAAATTCAAAGGCGTCAATCAAGTTAAAGCTTAAACGAACTTTATTATACAATGACAATAATAACGCGCGTGTATATGTACAGTTTACACAAGTAGCCACGCTTTTCTCCCATTTGTTATGGTTGAGATACCGGTCTTTGACTCCTCTCATTACTTCACATCGTGTTTTGCTATCGCTTCAGACAACTACGCACACACACACACAAAGTACTTTTGGATTTCTTTCTTTCCCTTGTACGTATACGATGTTTCTTCTCTCTTTTTTTTTATCGAATAAATACAAGAAGATTAGTCGTATAAATTATGCGATCAGCGCGGTATGTATTTTCATTGCGTAATGCGTGCAGTCTGCGTGAGAAATGGATATATACACGAATATTTTTTTAATTTCAAGTTGTCGGTGCGTGGATTAACCGCGCGAGGAAAGTTGATACTAATCAATTTCGTTACTCGAGAATGCAAATTCAGAGTTATGAAATTTATACTAATAAAACGCTCGCGTGTGACATAATCGAATTTAACGCGAAATATTTTACGACGCTTTGGGAGGAAACCAAATCTAAAAATAAAAAAAAAAAGGCTATTTATCAAGCGATTGTCATGCAAGAGTCGACGCAGCCGCGGAGGCTCGAATACAAAGTAAAATCCTCCTTTCGACAATGCTAATCCGCACCCGTCATCGTGTGCTGTGCATCGGAGGGCTCGGCCGGATAGTGTCGCACCTCTTTTTTTTTTTATTTATTTTAATCTCTTTTTTTTTGTTGCTCGTCGACGACAATGCGGATTTTAAGGTGACGAAATGTTGTGCTAATTTTGCAACAAAAAACACACTTTCGGCAATAGTTTAGCTATTGTCTGACGGATACACAGTTGCCTTTTTTTTTCTCGCTCTCTTTCTGTCAGTGATTGCGAGTTGCGACGCCAAAGTTATTTGGTGTTTCTTAATAAGGTCGCGCGCGTTTTGTGTGCAGTTGCTTAAAGTTTAAAAGGCTTATAGTCTCGGAGTTAATTGGCTTTTGCACTGTGAAGGTAAATAAACGGTAATGTAGGAGCACGAACAACAAAATTGAGAATAATGCTCTTGGAAATTTTACAAAATTTTAGTTACAGAATTAAATTCATTTGAATAATATCCAATATACTATTTTCACCAAACAATCATGTTTCTATAAATAATTGTATTTCATAAATTTTTCACTAAACATCCAAAAAATATACTTTCGCAAAGTCCAATTTTCAATAAACAATACGATCGCCATCTATATATCAAAAGCAGTATTGTTCAAAAGCTACACACGTTTACAACGATAAATCAACCCAATTTCCAAACTATATATATTCCTCCTTCTAACACACACTCATGCACATTGCAACCTCACGACTCTAGGCAATTTTTCGTTCGGTGCACAATAAAGCAACTCGACTTTCTCCTCCTCTCTTTAAAAAAATATATCGTTTATAGTCGTCTTTCTCTCTCTCCCTCCTCGTTTATTATTTTATCGACCGACGCGATCTCCTCCCAATTAAAAACTCGCACGCTCCGGAAACTTTGGGTATATATTGTCTCAATTTTTTTTTCGTTCGCCTGCAATATAATTGCTTATAGGTTCTCGGTTGCAACGTCGTCGTGTGCATTCCATCGACGTGGATTTTTCAGTTGCTCAATGACGGGCGCGGTGTTTCGCTGTTTTTTTTTTTTGTTGTTGTTGCGACTGTGAAAATATGCCGTTTAGGATTTCACCTCGTAAACTTTTGCAAGCAGATGTATTGTGTGTATGGCTTAACGACTGTGAATTATATTGATTTTCTCACGTTGTTGGATAATAGAATACGAATATACATATATATGAGTCATACTCAAAAATAAAATTTTAATGAATTTTAATGACACGCGCGAATAATCGAATTTAACTTTCACGAGAAATCAATCAAGGAACATTGCCTCGAGAGGCTTTCCGCAAAAGTGAACACGTGCAGGCTCGGATAGTTGATTACGTACTTTTTTTTTTGTTTAAAAAAAAACCAAACAAAAGTCGATTGGGTAATCGTCTGTAGTATGCGACCTCGATTCAATCAAAAATCCGCAGTAGCTTGTAACAAAAAAAAACCAATTAATCGCGCGCCAAACGACACAACAAACGACAAATTTTTATTTCGCGACGTTTTGCACCAATTTGAAATTCAAATGCTCGCGGCACAACGCGATCATCGTTTATAATTGAGCGGAAGTGACCTATTTCCCGCGCGACGTAGTACACACACGGAAAACGTTTTGTCGCCAACAAAACTATCGCAGCTCCGGTTTTATAGGGAATGTGGGTTATCCTCTTCTTTGTATGTCTGCGAGCGCATATAGTAGAGTTCCGAGAGTGAAATCGAACGCAAAAAAAAGGAGGAGGAGAAGAAACTGCGTCTGGAATGCAACCAATCTTCTTGTCTTCTCTCTCTCTCTCTCTCTCTCTCTCTCTCTCTCTCTCTCTCTCTCGAAGAACAAAGAAGAAGATGTTGACAATTTGATTGCGATCGGTGAAAGGTTTTATATACGTTATGGAAGGTCGTTTATCTACACACATGGCGCAATGGAATAATGACCGAGGCAGAGAGGGAAAAGATCAGCGATCATCATCCTCCTAATTATACCGAGTTAACCTTCTTTTTTTTCGTCGAAGGGTATATTAGACTCACGAGCGTGTGAATAGTTGAAAATTAAGCGCACCGATCGTGTGCTACACCTATTAGATCGACAAATGGAGAGCTTTCTAAGTTTCCTCATGACGATGATTTTTCGCGTGCATTCTAATTTGGGACAAGTCAATGTCGTCGATTGTATTCTAAAAATAGAGAATGCAGCGTTTTTTTAAGAAAAACAATCCCGAGCAATTACTATCGATTCGACCCGATCGCTATTATTACGTAATGCTACGTGCTGCTCGACTATTATCATTACAATTTATATTATTGACAGAGTACGTGTATTATAATATACGTCTATACAGAGATGGAATCTCCGAGATAAAAACTTTGTATACGATTCATTTTCTTATCTATCATTATATGAATTTCTCATTGCAACGCTGTATAAACAATCGCGCGATTAGCAATTGTACGGCATTCACCTGTCAATAATTTGCCTTTCGAGACAAATTATACACGCGCTCATGAGTTTTGTCCTGCGTTGCTACTGATTTGGTGAAAGTACGAGATTAGTATTTTGCGCCATCTTTTTTTCTCTCTCTCTCACCTGCCCGACAAGTTTGCATAACAGTTGATTGAACTTTTTTTCTTTTTTTTTTGGCAGGTGGTTTGTTCGTGAGAAACACTTTATTTATTTATCGACGAGTAGAGAAAACAATTGGTAAAGTTGTAACGAGTATCTCGCTTATAATAATATCTTTCTCACGCGTTGGTGAACTGTAAAGAAAAATTACGTTGAAGCTTATAAAATTAATTGGCCGCGAGCGATTGTAATAATTGTCGGGTTTTTATATTTTTATTTTCGTTTGCATTGTTTGAATCGCAGCGTATACAATGAAATATTCTCAAGAGTTGCATTCCAAAGAGGGGAAAAATTTTTGTACGGTTGTAACTTGATGCTTTTGAAATTCGTGAATTAAAAAGGATAACTGTGATTCACGATAAAAGAATAAAAAAAAACCGGTTTCGATTTTAAACAAAAATCCGAATGAGGTTACGTCCAACTTTTAACCTTGCAAAAATTCACTTTGACCGATATATACGTATAAATCACGTGGGCGTATATAGAAGAATAGCCTTTTCGACTCACTTGCAAATAATAGAGAGAAAAAAAAAAGAAGATAAACCAACGCGTCAGAATGTTGCAGAAAACTATCGACTTTATATAGCTCTTTGAAGAGAGAGAGAGAGAAAAGATCGCTGGCCGCTCTAAAGCCAGTAACGGGAGAAGCCGACATCCTGCTCCATGCGGTTTCATTGCTGCGTAACGCCTCCTCGCATATATATATGTATGGCAGCACACATACGAAACAGGAAAAATCGAGGGACTAAAAGGGAACGTTTGCCGATTATGGTATTCAAGCTTTTATGCTTCGTGTATCTGTCTTTTTTCTTTCTCTTAATTTCATTTGCGAGCTAAATATCTAGCACGAAAAAATTGATAAAAGTAGGTCCGACGAGCGTAGTATGAAAAGAAAAAAAGAAAATAAATGATTTCCTGTGGACTATCACTCATGAATTTTGGATCAATCTCGATACACTGCTAAATTCTAGGTTACCAAGATACTAACTATACTCTCATTTCGTGCTTGTATATCGCTCAGCTGTTCTGACGCGCGGCGGCGCGCTCGGGGGATTATAAACTTTCAATTTGTGATTTGTCACACTTACATTCATTGAACTCTAATTTTTTTATTATTATCTATCCGGATATCAAATTTATTTAATTTTTGTTTCGCAATACATCGACGCGGGGATTAAAAAATCAAAGCAACGAAAAAAAATTCCAAAGCCGAATCAAACAAACTCTCTCTCTCTCTCTCTCTCTCTCGCGCGAGAGAAAAGTCTCGTGATCCATATTGCAAAGCATCTGATAGCGATTTCTGCTCGTAAAACGCGTGCGCGTGACTTTGAAGCTTCACTCCCGCGCTCGCGAGGATATTTACGATTTGAGACGATTTTATAATGGAAAATTTTTTTTTTTCTAGAGAGCTTGATTCATCGCGAACTTTTTCGTTTTTCGTGTTATGGGTGTTTTTATGATTATGGTTCAAATTTTTATGTAATGGGTATTTTTTTTCACGGGTTGATTATGGTTCAAATTTTTCTTTTGTAAAAATAAACGATGGAATTTAACCAAAGCCTGTTAATTACCCACGCGCTAGTTACTTCCTCGTGCCAGTGGCAATTAATAAACAAGTAATAAATTCCGATATAACGCTGCTTCGGCTTAACAATGGAAAAGTCATCGTGTATGTATACATCCTAAACTTTGAATGATAGTCTAGACGCGATATGCAAAAGCGCTTTAGTCATTTCTTATCTAATTAATTGCTTAAAACTTTTCTCATTGATTCAAGTTTCTTCTTGGATGCGCGATGCAGTTTGGTTATTAATAACGCGATAAGTGTATGTATTTAATAATCGATAAAAAGATTATAGCCATTGAACTTTACGAACTAATCCTCGAAGAATTTTGATGGTTCAATAAATACAGATATAAAATTTCGAAACAACGAAAGTTAAATATTTAAACCCTTCCCCGAAAAGAAGTATTGTGCAAAACGAGTATACATAAAAGAGCCACAATAATAGCAAGTCGAGTAATAAACGAAAGAGAGAGAGAGAGAGAGAGAGAGGGAGAGAGAGAGAGAGAGTTGCATCTTTGTGTCGTGTGACGCACGAAGAGTATAGCGGCTAACGAACTGTCGTCGTCGTCTCGACGGGGGAAAGTTATAGTTGTCTCTCTCTCCGAAAATAAAAAAAAAATACGCACGATAAAGTGTAGTGGCACTTTGTGTTGCAGCTGCACACACACACTTGCATGGAAGAGGAAGGGTAAAGTTCGCTTTGCGCTTACAATGCTTCCTCTTTGTGATAATTCGCTCGCTAAGAGCGAAGGAGAGAGAAAACGTCCGATTATAAATGTGTGCGTACATGCGTGTATGACCGCGTGGTACTGAGTCAGCGGTGTGAAGGTTTTTCATTTTGCTATTGCGTGCTTGTATGTTTGTTCGTCGTTTCTGTAGGCTTCGTTTTTGTTCCTTATTTCTCTCTTTCTCTCTTTGATTGTTATTGTTCTTTATTTATTTTGGTGGATTACCGTTTGATTGGATGACGTGAAAATTAGTGCGTGGAGTGTAAGAGATGTGAATTTTCATTGTTTTTTTTATTAAATAATAAACTATTTGATTTATAAATTCGTTAACAGCTTTAAAGTTTGATTGATTTATTTTTATACTAAAAAATGTCCAAAATTATTTGTTAAATTGATTAAAGAAATTGTGTTACATTAAGAAAATATTTCATAAAGCTTTGAATAATATTTAAAAAATCTTCAAAGAAGCTTCAAATAAGGTTAAAAAAATCTTCGAAGAAGCTTCGAATATGATTAAAAAAATCTTCAACGAAGCTTTGAATAAGATTTAAAAAATCTTTGAAGAAGCTTCAAATAAGATTAAAAAATCTACATCAAAGCTTGGAACAAGATTAAAAAAATTTTCGGCGAAGCTTCGATCAAGATTTAAAAAATCTTTGCAGCAGCTTCAAATAAGATTTAAAAAATCTTCAACAAAGCTTTGAATAAGACTAAAAAAATCTTTGAAGATGCTTCGAATAAAATTAAAAAAATCTTCAACAAAGCTTCGAATAAGATTTAAAAAAATCTTCAAATAAGATTAAAAAAATTTTTATTGCGACAAATCTTTGAGTAAGATTAAAAAAATTTGCGGAGAAGCTTCGAATCTTCTCCTATTAAAATATCGGTGGCCGGATGTTGTTAAGCATTTAATGATGCCACGCGATTGGTTGATGTATTTTTGTTTATTATAGTTTTAATTGAAAGGTGTGAAAAGTTGTGTTTGGTATGTCAGCTTGAAAAAATATTTGAGGCCAACAAAGCGCACTAAAAAATGCTATTTTTCAAAAGAATACGATAAATTAAAAAAAATTGTTTTTGTACAGTGATTATCTCCGTACATAAAATCAGAATATCAGCGTACAATAAAATCAGAAACAAAAAAAATCAGTTTCACAAGCATTGTCATAAAATAAAAAAAATGTACATGTAAAACTATCGAAACGCATGTTCAATCGACACTCTACATACTGCAGCAACAAAAAGAACTCGAAGCAATAACGAACAGCCGACCCAATTGCACTTTTTATCGCAATCAACCTGTTTTTCCATTTCTCCTAGGTATACGGTGAGAATCCAAAGTGGAGCACGAGCGCGCGAAACTGAATGATTGCCGAAAGCCACCTCGAGGCAATATGAAAACGAAGATAGCATTCCTTATAAATGTATAGGTGCAGCATGATAATATAATTGACCCTTCCTTTTCATAACCAACATGTGAATTTACCGAGTTTTCGCAATGGTTATACTCTAATGTTGCAATAACGAAATGGTTTCGTGAGAAGAATTTTTGGTACCCTTGTAATCTTTGAGTGTTTGCCTTTTCTATTTTACGAGTGTTTTGTTCAATTGAGATAATCGATGATAATTCCTAATATTATCTCTACGTAGTCTACAAGTTGTATTATATACCTACGTAAGACGAATTAAATCATTCGCCACTTTTCAAATCACCGCCAATTTCGCAAGATTCTCCAATAATATTTTACGATGTACTTGTACAGGATTCGATTCTCAATCATTTGTCTTGAATTTTAGATTCCCTATTATATATTTCTGTGTAAACTTTAAAGTTGGTGAAATTGAAATTCATGTAATGCAAAGATTTTTACCAGCGCGAGCGTGACGGCAAAAAAAAAAGAATTTTCGCATGTAGCGCCTTAATTTTTCATTAAAAATGGATCGGTTTTTAGCTGTCTCACGGTCAGTTCACTCGTATCGACGTCCGGATTAGTATATAAGACTATGCGGGTGACCTCGGAATTTGATATATATTTTTACGTCGATGTCAGCCAAATTTTTTTTTAACGTTTATACTTTCTAATTCCCTGTTTTTTTCAATGCGCACTTTTAAGTTCTCAAGTGGAATATGCTTATGCGTTCGGAGAAACCGTTGAAAAAAAAATTTCCATTACTTCGAAGCAACACGAACATTTATAAGACGCAAAAAATATGTTGACCATTTACAGTCTTATTTTCAATTTCATTCATGTGTACACTCATCTGCAAGAACGAAAGAAAAATAAAGAATATCGTCATTGCTGAATGATTAATATACGTGCTGACCGAACGGCTCGACGTCGCGCGCACATGTGAAATTGATCAACCAATAAAAAGTGAGTCAATTGCCGAAAGGCCATCTCGTCGTAAATCAACAACACGAGGCGATTAATTTACAGTCTCTCTATCTTTCTCTCTCGTTCGATATCGATCCTCCTCGGCTGCATGCAATGTATCCAATAAAGAGAGAAACAACAATTTATTTTTTTATAACTTTAAGAGAGAATTTATTCGAGATTGCCTGTGTTGAATTTAAATTTATACTATCGGCTCAATTTATATTTAAAATCATGGATAAAAAAAAATTTTTTTTTATTTTATCCTGCCACGACAATCTTACGACAAATAGCGTACATGTAATTACAATAAATCGTGAAAAGAATGTCCCGCAGAGAAAGTAAAAAAAAAAGAAGCTCTTTATCGAATTAAGCATTCACGAAAAGTGTTTTGAAGTCGCGCGCGCGTAAGAGGTTCACGACCGCGCTGCTCGACAGTTAAGTTGTTTGGCGCGGAGTCAAGAAACTTTTTGGCACATGATTTTCACTTCTCGTTAAAGGTGTCTCCGAAACCCATCTGCATTCTTTCACTTGCAAAGTCTCGCCGCGCGGGAATTTCCTATTTACACGCGGTTTATAGCGGTATCGCGTGCGACACGTTTGCGACACGCCTCAAACTTTTTTTTTTTATCGTGCAACGACTTTTCGAGAAATTGCAACGTTTGTGGTATTTTGTTTTTCGTTCAATTGTCAATGTCAGCGGTTGCGAAAGGTGTGGTGGCGTTTGCGGAATAAATCGCTTAAATTCCTTTACTATTTGCACAATATACGGTTCACTGATTAATTCGGCAGATGAGTACATTTTTTTCTTGATAAAAAGAAACTCGATAAGGAAAAGACAATGTTTGCTCAATTGTGCTAGCTTGCTTGCCTACATCGGTTTACGATTTTTATCTTTGACTTTTTACAATTCAACGATGTGAATTTCGATTTATTTCATCATTCAACAACTGTTTGCGTGCATTGTCATTGATATTCAAATTGACTGTTTACGTCTGTTGGAAATGACAACGACGACGCATTATCGCGAATCATATGGTCGCAGGTAATTAGTTTTCCCATAAAACTCTCTTGACAATTGAGCCGAATGAATCATTAATGTTTGCACACACCAATATATACGTGTTAAACTGTGCTACCGTACCAGAAGAAAAAAAACTAGGGGGAACCTGGGGCATGATGGGTTTTGGGGCATAACGGGTTTTGGAAATATTTCGAAAAGTATATTAAATTATATGCTGATTATTTTTTACATTGTGTATTAAGTTATAACAAATTAAGTGGGCATAGCAGAAAATCGGATAATTGTGTATAAACAGTTAAAAAAATAAAATATCCATCATGCCCCGTTTTAAATTTTTGACGGGGCACGATGGGTTTGCCATTTATTCTTAATGGTAAACCTATCGTGCCCCACAATGGGGCGCAATAGGTTATTAGAGACTGCATTCGTTTTCTTCTCTACAAAAGAATCAGACTATTTCTTTCCGGTTAATCGACTATGCATTTCATACTTGAAACACTACTTTATATAATGGTCAAATGGCAAAAAGTTTATATTGAAACAGTAAATTAAAAAAAAATCCCAGCAAAATTTCTCGCCCATCATGCCCCAGGTTCCTCTATACATAAAACATTTCTCAAAAAACTTTGTCAGCACAACTGTTTGAAATCAATTATACTCGCATCAGAAGTCATTTCATCACCTGCTTGCGATAGACAAAACACTAACGCGGTAGCAAGCGTTTTATCGAGAGAGAGAGAGAGAGAGAGAGAGAGAGAGAGAGAGAGAGAGAGAGACAACCTCACAATGGACTGCGATGTTGTCACCAACGCATGCTAATCACCCAACGATAATACCTATACCACGAAGAAGAACTTGCATAGGAGATCGTCGACTCGACACTTGATAAACGAAAACGGAAATGACGTCGTCGCATGCGGGAGTTAATTGCCGCGCGCGCGAATGAAAAGACGCACGCGAGAGAGATTAATTGAGTATATAATATTATGTATCTGATCTCAAAAAAGTTTTTTTTTTAGCTTTCGCGAAAGTTTCGCGATATATATATTTTTGCTGAAAAACGTGTTTTGGAGAAAGTTAAAACTGATTACGGGGCGTTGATAAATTGGCGTCTGTGTGTAGGTATGTGTTTGCGCTCCTTCGAAATTAAGTTATCTTATTTTCCGGTGTGAATCATGCCAATTTGGAAGTGAAATTTTCTTGTGTGTGAAGTTGTTTCGGTGCGAATAAGTGACGCGAATTCGTATATTACCTGATTCATCTTGAATACTCAATTAGATATAAATTTTTTTTTCTTTCTGTCGTGATGCAATGCAATTTATACGAAGGAAAAATTATGAAGCATTCATATATGTACATATATGATAAGAACACAGAGAGTTTGTCATCTATCCAACCGCATTTCTTGTGAAACGCACGCGGCGCATACGCAGTGTAAACAAAGAAGGTAGATACTTTATTCTATGAATTTTCAACCAACGCATTTTCTCATGAAAAATAAAAGTGTACTCGATCGTAAACAAGGATGCTCGAATAATATTCAGTCGACTTTAGCAGCGCGCATTTTAAAAATTAAAATCTTGCGAAATGCCGGCTTGGTGTACTAATTAGTCAGATAAATCACCGACATCATAAGCTACTTCGCCCGACTTTGCCGCGTCCAGGACAAAAAAGAGAGGAGATGGAACTAGGCAAAGCAAGCGTCAAGAGGAGAGAGAGAACAGCAACACGTGGCGTGGAGGCGGAGATTTCAATGTCCGATGTAGCCAGTCTCTCCTCTGATTCATCCCATAGATAGATGCCATATTATAACTCTCGACCAGAGAAAAAAAACAATGAGTTATTTAACATAATTCCTCGATTTTTTTGTTTCGTGGAAGCTCGGATTCTCGGTTTTTGGGTCGCGACGAGAGACGAGGAGACACACACGTGCATATATACCTGCGTTATAAAAGAGAAGGGAAAACATAAAACCGTGCAGCGCGTTATGTCAGCGTTGTAAATTGTTATAAAAAGTGGGCCATTAGCTCTAATTCTCTCTTGCGTGCTGTATAAGTATACGTGTTATCTTCTACAATGCACCTTTTCCACGAATCCACCGTAAACAAAACACACGCGACTCGCATATCACACACGAACAATTTTTGCAAATTCCTACCTTTGTAGAAAAAAAAACGTCGTGTCGTAAGCAATTCTTTCACTAGTGGCTTCTTCTTCATACGTAGAAAAGAACAGTGTTTGTATAAAAGTTGCACAAGCAAAAAACGCATATATAAAATATTCAAGCACTCGCGATCGCACAAAACAAGAGAGAGAGGGAGAAGAAAACGAAGCGAAGAAAACGGCAGTTCGCGATGCGTCGAGGCCGCCGGTGCCGAGCCGACTGACTATGCTTTGCTTGGCTAACTTGGCTTTGCCTTTACGCCGCAGCCACTCTCTGTCAGCGCGCCGCCGTCGCCGCCACGTCTATGTATACGTGTGTGAGTGAATGTGCGGGCGCTCCCCTCAAACGCTGGCTTCTTTCTCATGCTGTGCCTATGCCTGCAGCCTCCGCGCGATCGGTTCGCTCTCACACATCGCGGGGCGCCCCCGAAAACCGGGAGGCCAAGTACAATCTCACTCGAAAGTATATATCTCGAGATCGCGAAGATGCTTTTATTTTTTGACGGGACTGTGTGTTTTTTTTTCGTGGGTTTGCGTGTTTACGTAGTTTGGCTGTGATGCTCCGTAATCGTGTGTTCAGGCGATTGTTTTATCTCTTCTTTTTTTTGTGTTTTTATTTTTACAAGAAGTATTTTTATCTTTGCGAATGCAAATAATTTTGGGCGATAACGATTTGTCCTTTTGTATTTGTGCATATAAGCGATCTTTGAAAATCGGTAAATATATACAACTGTATTTTTTGAGAAAACTTGTGTAAATTCAAACAAGTATAGTTTTTTTTGGAGCATTTTACTTGTGGCTTCGAATAGAGACTTTCTATTAAAAATTGAATGACAGGAAAGAGAGTTTACTTTAATATGTTTCGATTTAGAAAGAAAATCGGTTTATTACTGTACGAAGTCTGCAAACAAGTTTGCAAAAAAGACCATTATGTATTTTATTGACTTTCCTCTATCGTAACGACTATAAATTTCCGCTGTGCATCCATTTTAATATTTAACCGATTAACAAAGAATATTCCCCCCTATAATCATATCTCCCTTTTACTCGGTACACCAATTTTCACTCGCTTTCGAGGCAAATGAAAAATAAATTATCGGCTCAAAGTCTTGTTGCTCCTCTCACGACTTGACATGCATCCAAGAAAGTTAAAGGTTCGCCGAAAGAAAAAAAAATTAAACTTCCATTTACGGGATAATCTCTTGATAAATAAATAGCCATCACCGCAAGGAAGTGGGTTGGGGCGAGAGTATATATATATATATGTATCGTATATAGTGCATTGACTGATCGTCGCCGCCACGGCTTTCTCAAATCAAGGTCGACAAGATTTCAGAGTACAGAGAGAAAACTTTTTTTTTATACTTTACACTTTATCCGCGTTCTCCTTTTTTGTATTTTACACTCGCGAGCCCCATAGCAGCGAAAGAAGTCGGGCGCGTACAGTCGCCGTGGAAATTCGATGACGCGCTCGTGCCCTTCGATTTTGTTCGATGAAGGTTTTTCGAATCAAGTGATCGATTCTATATAGTCATCACTCGCTTTTTAATTGTTTTAATTATGCTGTGAATACAATTGCTCAGATCTGATCAATTCCATTTCCTTTCAATATTAAAATTATTATGATTAATAATTCCAATGACTTAAGAATATAAAATTTGCAAATAACGATCCGTTTTGTAATTGACAAAAGTATTAACTACATCGTAAATTTGAATCGGTGCGTGATCAACGTTGAGTTCTAGCTTACCAACTTACCGGTAGATGCTACGGAAGGTACAATTTTGCAAAATCAAAAATTTTGAACATCTTTTTTTTATTAAACACCTCTAAGTCATAAGTACAACACATTTATAACTTATATTTAAAATATCATGTGTATAAAAGTACAAAAATCGGAAGAAATTGACTTATGTTAAAGAAATTATTACTCATTTTTAATATTTTGAATAAAAAATCAACGAAAAATTCTAATATAAAAGTGCCAAGTAACGTAAATAATAATTTGGCAGAATGAGCTTTTCAAGTCTCAATATTTTAAACAATGAACATTAATTCAAGTACCCAATTGCATCAAATTTTTGCCAAAGAATATTGCACATATGAAAGTCCTACTTGCACATGGTTTTGTTTTACAAAAAAAAATAATATTACTACTTCTAAATTGACAAATATCCATCGAATGAGTACGTATTCACAATTACGGAAGAGCTAGTGTCTTCAACAAAATTTTAACACGCTCCGAGAGCAACAGATCCTCGGTCAAAATTCTCCTCTCGTCGATAGTTTTATCAGCTTGGCCGCTCAGCACCTTGAACTGATTTTTCGCCTCGAGAGCTTTCCTCAGTGCATCCTCTAATTTTTCCTACAAACAGAACAGAAAGGAAAAACTTATAGCACATCTAAGCTGTTGTGTCTGCGCACGAGAAGATTCAATCGCAGTAGAATTTTAATGAGGCGAAGAGTATAGAGCGATGAGTCACGAATGAGGTGCGCACGGCAGATTATAATTATAAAAAGCAAATGTGTATGTGTATGTATGTACTTCGATAGCTTCGTAATTCGCGACGCCGATGCAGCTGGTCAAGCCCTGGCCACGCGTTAAGTATCCTAGTTTGCGACGAGACAGGCCAAACACTGCGGCTATCTCGTGCCTTCTACAGCTCTCTATGAATCGATGCACAAAGTCGTCCAGCTCACCTGCAATCAGATAGATCAGGTTGACTGTTGCATCGATTTTTTGTTTCAATCACTTCTAAAACAGCCGCATATTTGAACGAAACAAAAGATGGTTTGAATATTTTCGTATGAATACATTGAAATCAAAATGAATTACGGCGTGAACTTAAGGTCCCTCTACGCATATATATATATATATATATATATATATAGCACACCAATATGTGAAAATTTGTCTCCCTAATTTTGCCTTACGTAAGTGTAATATCGCGAAAAAAAAGATATGATTCGATAGACTGGTTCAATACAATTGCACTGATTCAATTTTAGCTGGTTTGATCAATCCAACTATTTAACAATAATTTTTTAAATTTTGCTTTTTTTCGTCAGCATTGAGTTTCAATTGTTTAGACAAACTGACAATGTTTATGATAGCGAGCAAATTTTAAAAAGTTATTTTTAAAAAATTGGCTTGATCAAACGAGTTAAAATTGAATCAATGCAATTGTACAATACTGAACTATCGAACCATAATTTTTTTCTGCAATATTTCACTTACTCGAGATAAAATAAGGGAGACAAATTTGCCTATACATTTTGGTGTGCTATATACTTATATATGTGTAGAGGGACCTTAAAAAGATAAATGGAAATATAGAATCGCAAGCTGTTTTAGAACAAAGTGATAAAGAGTTTCCGTTTACCATTGTCTCTCTTTTTATCTAAGTCAGGCGCAATGATGACAAATTTGATTTTGTTTATTTGAAAGCGCTTTTCAGTCTCTTTAAATCCTGCGTAATAACGCCGCCTAAACCTGCCCTTCACGTTGTCACGGTTATACAAGTTTTTCTGTAATCTCGACAGTTCCGCGACAAACTTTTCAAGACTCTTGTTCAACTGAGGATTAATCATATTTGTACAATACCTACAATGCAATTCATCGGATCAAGTTAAAATGAAGCCATTTTTTTTTCTATTTCAAAATGAGGTAAAAGCATTTTCTCAGATATGTCAGAATTACGTTATAATTATTTGTTTATTGCTGTAAAATAGTTTTACAAAAAGTAGTAAATATATAGTGTTGTAAATTACCATGATTATAAGATGTAATTTACAGCGAACAAAAGAAGAATGTACAATATATAATGATTTTCTTATGATTTCACAACGTTACAATAAAAATTCTTTTTTTTTTCTTATTTTCTCTGTCTTTCTCTCTCGCTCAAATGACTGATGAATTTTTTATGCGAATAAAACTTACTCTCTAAATCTTCTCGAATAATCAATCACATTTTGTGCTTCCAAGCGTGCACAATCCTCAAGCATAAAGCCCTCTGGAAAATTCACTCGGACAATGTGGTCGCTGGCTTCCACAGGGTTTACAGGCATGTGGTTCAATGAAGTACACGTAATACTGACATTTTTGACACTGTCGTTGCTGTGAGAGTCACTATTATTATCACTGCAGTCTCGTGGAACTTTGTCATAACAGCTCATTGTCGCTACACCTCGATTGATGTTGAAGTCAGCTTTTGGATCAGCTGTAATTTTGAATTTGGGCGATTGAATCTTGTTCACCAAGTCTGAAAACTGTTGGTCTTCCTTAATCATATGTACTGCTCTATTCAAACTTTTGACTTTTACTGGTCTCTGTGGTTTCTTGATGGAATGAAGGGCATTTTTATTACCATCCTGCAATTAAATACAGACAGATATTATAATCACATCATGATAACACCCTCAATGTAATTTTCTTGTAAAAAAAATACATTACAAAGTAAATATTATTATTGAATGAAGCACTTGATAACTCTTTAACAGTATGCCATAACAAAGTATATATAGACATAAAAATATTTTTCAAGCACTACTGACGATTCCAATGGCTTTATCTGTTTCTGATAAGTGTTTCCTTGACTACCTCTGAGGCCAGTTGTACAAGTTCGAACTTAGTTTCAATGAGTCATATCAAAAATAAAAATACAACATTAATTAACGAAAAAAAAATCTATTAAATCTAAAGTTTATGCAAATGATAGAAAATACACAAAGGAAAAAAAAATTAATCACATCGTCCTATACGTAAACGCTACGTCCGGATGAAATAAAAAAAAAGAAAACGTAGTTCACAAAAAAAAAAAAAAAAAAAAACAAGTTATCCCCCCATCCTCGACACACACTCTTGACACACAGCCTCCGACTTTCACGCAACGTTACACGTACGCGGGAGTGCCATGGCAATCACACATACACACACACATATAAGAGAGGTGGAACCCCATAAACTGCGCACTAGCTGACAATTGTAAAAGTCGTATGATGATCATACCTTGTCAAAGTGGCTGAGTAGGTCATTGAGTACAAGCATCTTTTTGCGAAGGCTTTTGGTAGGGATGGTGATGCCGACCTTTTGCAAAATCCTAACCTCGTGAATGTCCGGCTGTGGCTGCTTGGACTCCTCCGAGCTGTCCCTCCAAGAGGATGCTGCAGTTGTTGGCTGCTGTCCTTCCATATCTTATCAGCAGCAGCAGCACACACACAGGCAGCCCTCGCGGCTGATTATAGGGACAACGAACTCGGTAGAAATCTTTCCACCCTTTGTCTTCCACCTTCTTCGAGCCGTCCTGCTGCTGCTGCTGACCTTTGTGTTTTTATTAATACTTGTGCGCAGCAACCCAACCGAGATCATCTGGCTTGAATCGACGATCGAACACTGGCTACTAAACGCACACACGTACTATATGACGATATCTTAGTGTTGCTTGAGAGTGCGTATGACTCACCTTCGCCACATATCGGGAGATGAAAATGATCGACCGAGTATGACTTCCAGTGAAAATTTCCAGGTGGCAGCACCTAACGGCCTGAGGGGGCTCTCTCATTTGTTTGGAAAAAAACACATGACATGAATCGATGATAACGTCACAGCTGATAAGGATTAAAGTGACAGTCATGTGTTTTGTTGATTATGCGCAAACTGCATTCTTGTGAATGGAATTTCACGATAATTTTTTTTTTGTTTTTCGTTGCATGCATTATTTTATTCGTACGGTTTCGTGGGATTCATGCGATAATATTTATTTATTAAACATTTTGTTGAAATTATTTTAGTAATCTATACAAAAGTCAGTTACTACGATATTTAATGAATTATAATTATAAATTATTTTTGATAAATCCTGTTCTGTTGTACTGCGCGTATCGCGTTAAGTTTCTTAACAGTTTCCACAGAGAGCAGCACTTAACATTTTTTTTCCAAAAGTATTAATTTTGACTTATTACAATATTAGATATAGAGACTTATTTTATTTTATTTGTCTTGATATGCGTTGTGATATTTATTTGATATGAGAAATGTAACGATAAAGCTTTTGTAGTTAAAGCTTTTTCAATTTGAACTGATAACTGTACCGTTCGATATTTATTAAATAAAATAAAAGAAAATTATCGTCTTTTATCGTTATTTCGCAATAAAACGATCAACATACAGTAATTTTTCCGTGAAATCAAACATCAATCAAAATATGCGTATATTAACAAACCCACAACGCAATAAATGAAACTTTGCAATATTCGTTATTTGTCAAGCCGATTGATTTTCACTTTGAAAAACAGGTAATCGGCAGCGAACGAGCAAACAAAGTTCGTAAATATTTGCCAAAGAGAAATATCAATAAATTTTCGAAACGTATCCTACAAAGTCAAATATCAAACGTTCATAGCAAGTAGTATAATACCGGATTGGTCAGACAGACATGCCGACATATCGCGTATTTAATCAACGAATATTTCACAACATTACGCACGAGAACGTCACACTCTTTCAGAAATAACATGAAAAATACTCGTCCAATTCCCGCGAAAAAAAAAACGTATATACATTCCTTTTTTTTTTTTTAGAGTTAACGCGCCACTTGTCGAGTAATCGATGACTATTTCCGTAATTATTCTCTCAACGTGACAAGACGTCGCCCTCGTTTCTTCCTTTCCATTCATTAGCGCGAAAATCTTTTCAAACTAAAACGTCTATATATCTGTAAATTACGAGTTTCCAGCGGTGTGTTTACACATTTGGCTCGTCGATTATAAATTTCCTCGTTGAAACAACGAGTTTATCGGCTTGTTTGCGGAAAACACTAGAGTTTCTTTTTTCTTTTTTGCGACCCTCTATACGTGGAAAATTATTTATTTCTTTCGTGGGTGTGTATGTAAGAGAAATGTTGACAGAGTTGATGAGGTGATGTGTATCGCTCGCTCGCTCGTCTTCTGACGTGAACGCGGTGATGAAAGGGTGTGTGTTGATAGGTTTTTATCGATGCTCCTTTTTTTTTTGCAACTGTCTCGAGGGGCAACCTTACGGTCATGGAAAATTATTCGTTCGATATCGACGTCAAGGAGTAACAAAAAATCCTTCAGTTTTACAACGACACGTGTACAGAAGAAGAAGAAAAAAGACAAACACAAAGCGCGTGAAAGCGAAAATCGAATTAAATGCAGGCGCGAAGAGAAATTATCGACGCATGCAGTATGGATATTCCACAAACAAACAAAAAAAGAAATAAAAAGGAACGCGTAGGTCGCGAGCGTGTGTACGTGACTCGCTCTTTTGTCCGGTTTTTAACAATCGGAAAAATTGTTGCCAAAGAGATGCGATTATTTGTCCCCGAGTCGTGTGCAAAAAAAAAGTCCGATTGTTATCAATCTCGCAGAGTGCACGCGCACGTGTGGGACAACATTGAACGAAAAAAAAAGCGACAAGAAGTATATAGGCATATATTCGCATGCGCGATAATTGAGTTCGGACGCAGTGGAAAAACGTGACAATTCGCTGCGGTCGAGCTAAATTGGAAATCGAACTGGAAAAGTTTTCGCTCTTGTCGCTGGTTTTGACGGTATTGAGAATCGTAAAAATTGAATGACATTTTCAATTCAAACGAATCGTGAGCTTCAAAAACTTTTATTAATTACACTAAATAGGTTAATAGTTCACCTACTAACCCACATAATTTACCTCCTCCAAAAAACCTATTTTTCCATCTATACAAAACAACAATTCGATCGCGCACCCTCTACACACATCCGCAATCAAAGAATTAGCGTCATTAAGCGTTAAAGCGCAATCGATATGCCGCCTCCTTCAACTCCTCTCTATCAAAAAAACATGATACCCTAATGCGCGTCCGACGTAATTATACCGGAGAGCAACGGGTATTATAGTGCAAGGGCCGAGAGTCGACGTGCGTGGGTTTGTGCTGCCGCCGATGGCAAACAGAAGGGAAATCAGTCTCGAAAAACTAATTAGCCAACAGGAATCTTATTCCTTTTTCTTTTCTTTTTGCTGAGCCTTGACGTATACAAACACTCATGTTTAATGAAACGACTTTGGGAGTAGTCTTATTTTCGGATGTATTTTTTATTTTTCCAACAGCCACTTGCGACCGGTGAGAATTTTTTTTTTTTTTTTTTTTTTTTTTTTTTTTTTTTTTTTTTGGGCGTAGATTTGTCCCCACGCCCGCGGCTTTACTTTTTAATGATCTATATTGGCTCGCAGGCGCAAGATTCAAGTCTCTCGCGAGCAAAGTTTCGAGTTGGAAAACTGTTTCAAGTTTTTCAAAAGTTTTTCTTTTTTACATTATTGGAAGCAGTTTGTAACCAAAGTTGTTAAATTATCTCGCTTACGGAAGTTGATCAATAAGCGTGCAAAGCATTGACAATTAAGACAATTTTCAATCAACGCCCTTTCCATATCGTAGACAGCAAACAAAGTGTTTTTATAGACAATGAATGTGGACGACAATAGAATGTGAACGACAGTTCAAATATAGCAGCCACGTGTACGTTATGAAATATTCATACATTTATTTTCTGCTCGAAAATTCTAATGTGTATGAATCTTTGATGAAATTACCATGGTTTTTGTGCTAATGTAGTTGCTAATATCTGTAATTAAACGCGAAACGAGAACGAAAAAAAAATAATAAAACAAGTCTTTCTTTCTCTTCGATTATTATCCGGTGAAATACATTACTCGCGTTCGCGCCGTTTACGACAACTTTTAATTAGGCAAAGTGACTTTTATTATAGCTCGGTAATATGTAAAAGGATGCCTCTCAATGGGGTGTATATACAAATTGGCCTTGGGCACACATATACGTCTGATTTACGTCATTCTTTAGAGTGCAATGTTATATCTCGTTTATGGCTGTTAATATTCGTAAATGTGTTTACGTACCTTTCAACAACGCGGCTAAAAACGTATTCTGTATTACATTGTTGGCTTGGAAAGTTTTAAAGAAAAAAAAATGAAATTTAGAAAATTGCTGCTGGTCGAGTAGGCGGCTTTTTCATTCAATTATCGGCAAATAAACAACTATTCCTCATCGATTTTACAAGTTTTTGTTTGTTAATGTTACCAAGACAAATATATACCTACCATGACGTAGAAAGAAAACAATCGAACAGAAAAAAAAATAAAAAAGAAATTAACGACTCGTCTTTGACCAACAATAAACGGACGCAAATAAACAAACAATGAGGCGCGTTCGCGCCGCGAAAATTTTCGCTTGCGACAGGCAAAATGTAAAACACACATAGGACGACTTTGCTCCTCATTGTGCGCGCGTCTGAAACTTTATCCAGGGCAAAAGTTTTCCCTTGGACGCTCGCACAAACTTTCATCAAGGTCCTGAGCGTTTGGTCTCTCTCTTTCTCTACTCCCATGACGCGTAAATAATAGAGGCTCGAATACCGCTGACATTTGACATTGAATTTGTGAGAAAATACTTGTGTGTGTGTGTAATATCGAGCTGCTGAAAATATCCTCTCCAAGTATGGTATATGACAATTTATTTGTTCGATTGCATTGCTGTTTGTTTTTGGGTGCTTTAGGTAATCGGTTGCGATGATTATCGCTGGCTGGATATAGAATGTCACACTGCTATATTGCTTTTCTGGCTGATTGCTGTTGACTCTTGTTAATGCGTCGATAGAAATTTACAAATGGTGTTTCGTCGTTCGACGAGCGACTAGTCGAGGATTAAATTTTACCAATTTAATGGTCGATTTTTTTCGTATGGTTCAAACCGTATATGATTTTACAGAACAATAAAAAATTCAAACAGAACGTCGCTACTTTTTATTTTTATATTCACAATATAACAATGTCAGAGAGCTATTTCACACTGTCTATACAGCTGCTTCGTGTAATATCGTTTAGTTATGCTGCACTTGTATGGCGAGCTTTTATTCCCTTTTACAAAAGTACATACATATATTTTTACATTTTTCTCGATATGTCCGCGCGAGCATGCAATAAAAGTCGCGAGAACTACTGAATACGCAACAGATTGTGAATCAGTCATCAAAAGCGTATAAAATTGAATATCTGGAAAATCAGAGTGTATATTCCAAGAATTTAATAAAAAAACAAATTGTACATGTATCGCGAAGCATATCGAATAACTTATAAAATCAGTAGTAAAGGTCCGTCATTGGTAAGACGTCAAAAATATTATTCCTCAAAAAAACATACATCCTCCCAAAATTATACACTGAAAAAAAATCCTCTTATATCAAAAAGATTCCTCTTAATATAAGAGGATTTTCATCTCAATATAGCTGCAAAATTATTCTTTTTGTAACAAGAGGATTCTTTTTGGTACAAGACGAAATATTCTTGATACAAGAGGAATCCTTTTGTCGGAAGAGGAAATAAGTCTTGTTCCAAGAGGAATAATTTTGTAACAAAATGATTTTATTTAAAATTAACTTCCTCTTGTTACAAGAGGCCTGTTTTTTCCAGTGTACGCAATCGTATGTAATGAAAATTCGTAAAGCGCGCGAAAGATTGCAAATCAGCTGCAAGCTCTCAAACGCGCCGGCAACATACATATATGTATAGTAAAAAAAGAGTAGTCTCCACCCACATACATGGGTTTCTCCTCTCTCAGCAAAAGTACTACACACAGCGGTGTTTTTTTTTTCGAATCACGGCGCTTGCGCCTCGGCGCAATCAATAATTTCCGGGGATGAAATTTCAGCGTAGCAGGAGCAAGCGCGCGCGCGAGGCAAGAGAGAGAGAGAGAGAGAGAGACAGAGTCGCAGCAGCAGAGGCAGTAGCGGCAAACAACCGGCACGTGCGTGCGCGCGCCTCACTTCCATCCCAGCCGTAGACCAGAGTGGAGATAGCCGTATCCCTGTTTGGCAGAGTTGAGAGGATAGAAGCCCCCCATTGTCGTCATCTCTACGAGAGAAGATAAGCAAGAGCAAGAAGAAAACGTGTCGTCGTCATCCCCCTTTGCTTTTTAAAAAACAAAAAATACCGAAAGAGAGAAGTATTTCTTCGCGGTGGTAATTATCCATAAAAATCACAACAACAAAAAAAAAACGTACAAAAAAAAAGGCTTGCCTATATATTGATTAATATATACGAAATCTCATTCAAAAATACAACAACTCACGCCATCATCATCGTTCTGTCAGGTGACGACGATCTCTCTCGATACGTAAAATATATGTATAAAAGTGCGCCGGTTTAGCTCGATAAAATCTCCGCCTCGGACTTGTCGTTTTTCTTTTTTTTTTCACTCTATATGTGTGTGTTTGTGTGTGAATGTGCTCGCGAATCTCCAAAAAAAAAAAAAAAAGAAAAAGGAGAGTGCGAGTTTTCGGAGATGAAAAAGAAGCTTAATCACGGCGCAAAATCGCGTGTTTTTTTTTCGCGAGGCCGGTATATACGCAGCGCGTTTCTCGCGTATAGGCACTTGTTGAATGCGTGAGATGAAGCGCAGTCTCTCGTTATCGTATACAAGCGAATTTTTACTGTGATATATTACGTTGTAACAAAAAGTGAGAGATCCTCGTTTGCCAGCCTAAACAGTAAAAAAAAAACAGACGAGCACGTTGCTTAAAAATGAATTAATCAAAAGCTACATCAAAGATTCAGATGAAACGTTCTTGATTTAACGAGTAGGAAAGGAAATTGATAACATATATATACTGTCAAATTGCAAAAAAAAAGAGTAATTAAGACGAAAGCGATTTCTCCGTTCTGAACATTAGGATGAATAAATTATCTCTCCACGCGTCGCCGGGGCTGCTCTTCTCATAGCTTGACCGATATAAAAATTCAAGGAGATTGAGAGAGAAAGAGAGCCGAAAGACGCGTGGAGGGAGCATGGTGTAGGCCTCCTGGGGATTCCCGCCATGTAAAATAATGGGAACGCGTGCCTCGCCACGGTACCTCATGGGTGACGCGGAAAGCTGTGGCCGGAGAAACAAATGGAGACGTGTCTTTTTCTTTTCCTACTCTCGACTTGTGGTCAGCTTTTTTGATTTGGAGAAAGTTTGGTAAAATATTTTTATATAAACATATTATTATGATTATGTGTTTTTTTTTGTTTGCTTTGTTTGATGTTGCTTTCGAATGATTGTCTTGCATTTTGTGTCTATAATTTTTAATAATATTGATATTGCATCTTACTCATTTTACATTTTATTATTCCTACTAAAAATATAAATCTCAATGTTCTGTTACAGTGTAAGAAAAAAAAAACTATCCTCGTCAAACTTTAATTAACCAAGTGTTAAAAAGTGATTAGTGTTTTTTTAAATTTTCTTTCAAAGTGCGCGATTGAATTTTCTTCGCTTCTCTCTTTCCTTTATCAAAAGTGTTTTTTCATTATATACTTTTTTTTACGCAGACATCTTTGGTACTTGACGCCAGCCGTCGTTCGTTCGCAGCATATAAACGATAAGAAACTTTCACGCAAGTAGAAACGAGCCGAGTCTGGTCAGACACACGCATCACACGTACGCCGAGTGGTATGACTTTTCAATGTTTTTTCAAGTAGACTAGTAATAATATGCACACGAACGTTTTCAATATTATTACGATGGAAATGGAAAGTCGTTCAAAGTAGATAAACTTTTTTTCATAGAGTATATAAATGCACACTTTTTATTTCGAAAGTTGCAAAACTTCTTTTTATTCGAAATTTCATAAAAAAAAAAGATACTCAAGTAAACTCTTCAGCAGCAAGAGTCTGTAAAGAAAAGTTTCATCGAATCGTGTTTGCGAAAAGTACAAGTTCTTTTTACAGCGCCTCAATAGTAAAATACCGTACAATAGCTGCATGAAAGATGTTTATACAGCGCATTGTTGTAAAACGAAATTAAAAGGAAAAAGAGAGAAAAAAAAGATACTCGCAGGCTCGTATCGTGTCATTTGAGATAAGAGGTTCATTATAATAAAAAGGTCGCTTACTCGGCGCGCCTTCATACTTTTTTTTTGCTTCTTCTCTCCCAGTAAAATTCAAATAGGGGTATATCGTAAGAATAAAGAGCCCGTAAATGCAAAGAAGCATCTTTTTTAGCCTCATTCTCCATTAAAAAATTCACGTTTTAATTTTTTTACTTCTCGCGAAATCATATAGATAGTTGCCCATCGCAGAGATAGAACGTTAACGCGGATTGCAATCGAACGGTATCAATTATAGAGTGGGACGAAATGACATTGCGATTGAAAGACGATATACACACACCTGCCTGAATTGACGACAATTTACTCGAAGGTGCGACTGACGTAGTACTTCGCGTCATCAGTGCGACGATGTGCATTTCTCTACGCCAATGAGTTCGTTGGAATAAATGCAGATAGGCGGGTGCGCGACAGACCGACGGCTGATTTTTATCGCAAAATTAACTTACTGGTTTTTTCCTACGTTTTTCAACAGAGAAATGTGAATATTTCTTGTCATTTACGGCAAAAAAAGAAAAGAATTTTATGGAAAAGTCAATAAACACACTGTGTACGTATTTTATTGCCCTACACCGGTACACAAATTATTATTAGCGAACTAAAAATAATCGAAAACTCTCTGGAAAAATTAAAACTAAATTTGTACGTGGTTTCTATGGAGGATATATAATTTTCTTTATTTTCATAAAAAAATAACGTGTCGAGTTTTTAGTGCATTATTTATAAACGTAAAGTGTAATGTAGGTTTACACGTTGTAGTCGATAGCGTATAATGATTTATTTATGAAGTATAAGGTTGCGGGAAGCTTTTAATTTTACTAGAAAAAAAGAATAAGAGTTTATAGTAATTTTCATGACCGCAACGGTTTTAATAAAATAACAATCTGTTTTGTTGGTTGTGGATGTGAAATATTTCATTTGAATTTCTTTTATATCTCAAAGTATACCTTTGTTACAAGTGATATTTTCTGTATAAAGTAAATACAATCAATTTCCGGAGCTTATTTCAATCATAGCACTTACTTTCACATTATTTATTTACGGAAAATTTGGAATCAAGCTCCAATTATTTTTCCAAACGATCATTTAAATTTAAAAATCATTTATTTAAAATATACAATTTAAAAATCGTCCTTGATCCAATAAACCCGGCAAAAATAAAAAAAAAAGGAGAGCGTAGAGATCAATTAAAATACGTAATTGACTTTTTCCATTAATCAAATTACATGCTCGGTTCACCTCCGCAAACATAATCCCATTATATTTTTACATCGATGTGTATTCGTCGCTTATCGCCGTCGTCGGCGACGGCGGCGGCACAAAAGCACGATTAAAAATTCAAGGCATCGTCGTCCCGTCGATCGATAAAATAGCCCAGCACCGTGTACAGTGGAGAGCATTACATGGCCAAAATCAACAAAACCCTCGTTTTCCGTTTATGTGTGTGTGTGGGAATCTATGAATTTAGGAAAAGTCCCTTACTCAGCGCATCAACACGCCCCCACACGAACAAGTGCATTAGAGGTTCTAGGCGATCGCGCCTCGTTAGGGGGTTCAATTAAAATTAGGCGGTTAAGTGGTAGCCTTAGAGCCTTGTGTGTGTATGTATATAAGCTTATATATATACACGTGTGCATGCTTGGAAATTTCGCGTGAAAATTGAGGTGGATGGTATAAAAGCAGCTGCTGCTGCTTGAGCCTTTGAGTCTCGTAAACGAGCGAGCGCTTGTCAAGTGTACAGCGTCAATGTCGAGTGAAATTCATGAAATTTCATGCGTATCAAGTGCGCTTCGCTGAAAAGCACGTATACACGGGGTTTTAAATCATTATCGTGAATATATTGCGTTGAACTTTCAATTTTTATTACATTTTTGAAGATATTTTGCTAACTAGATTCAATTGTTAAAAAAAGACATTTTTTTTGTTGGATTTTTTTACTTCCCTTCGCGTTCGGTATTAAGCAAATGGCTGTTGATTACGTCAGCGTTTACGTGTGATATTTGCTTTATCCATCGTTCTCTTGCAGGTCGTGAAAAATGAATTTTTATCCCTTGAACTTTAGCATTTTTAACAAAAAAGCTTTTACAATTTTAACACTTCCGTACGTTTCTCTTTCACAGCGCTCGCATGACAAACACTCTTTATCATTTTTTTTTGTTTATCTCTAAAAAAAGTATCGTAAAAAAGTTCGTTAACGCCACGCTCCTCTTTCATTCACCCGCAGTTTTTTTTATCGATTCATAAAAATATTTGACGACAACGTAAAAAAAAAAACAGGCAAACTAAAAATGACTTCTGATAGATAAAGCCGTTAAAATTCTTTTCATGTCGCAGCCAAATGACAGATGAAAAATCTTCAAAGCCCCGACGATTGTCCTTCTCGCCATCTCGACGATCCGATATCCCGTTGAAATTTTCGCTCGCCCGTTTTCCCACGAGAGGAAGCATAAAGTTTCCTTCAAATCGAACAAGCTTTCGTACTTCAAGGGACGAAGCTAAAGACGCCTACTCTAGTAAACTCGTTATTAACGTGCGTTTTTTTTCTTCTCCTCATCGAGATGAAGTAATGAAAGTTCTTTATTAACCAATTACGTCTGGAATGGACGATTAAAAAAGAAGCATGCAAACCATTGTGTATACTTTGCGTGGATATTTTATTCCATGTCCTTGCATTGTTTCGATTCGTATATTGAAATTTAAATGCGCATAGTCGTATAAACGAAAAGTTGCGTGAATTACGAGAGCTGACAAAAAGGGGGGAGGGTAATCCGCCGTTCGGTTGTACGCGTGCGAATATATATTTTGCCTTGTTTGCAGTTATCGCTCGTAATTTTTCGTTAATTAAGGGTTTCGCAGCCGCGCACACGCGAGTGCGCGCGTCGATGTTAATGAGTTTCTGAATTATTGGTTGACCGCGGATTTTGCAAAATATTTCCGAGTTTTGTCTGTTCTTGTTGACGTCGTATAACTGAATTTCACAATGATAAAAAAGTGTTTGCGTTTACATAAAATGATTTGAAAAAAAAGAGAGAGAAAGAGAAGCACATCCATAAATAAACCTTGCTAGTCTAAAAATAGAAAACTCCCGTGTGCACATTTTATCATATCGTATTTGCATAAAAGCAAACTTAACTCATATTCCCTCGTAGGCATTCACAAAGCAATTGTCTGTCGACCTACGACAAGAAGAATTTGAAAAAAATAAAATAATAGCTCTTGAACTCTTTCATTATATATCTTTTTTTACACTGTCCCTCCCACGCATACACACAAAGCACAAACAATGCAAGTCTTCCCATCACGCGTCACCGTTTCTTTTCTAAACATAGCCCGCGAGCAAATAAATAAAACGAATCGTCGAAATGAAAAAAAAAAATAAAACCCTTTTCTCGAAGGCTCCTCCCTCGAGTGTGTGTATATATTGGAGGGTTGAGAAGATTTTTCTCTCTGTACTGTATATATAAGCAAACGATGTTCGTTCCAGACCGTTAACGTTCAATGCTATACACGTCTTTCGTTTTTCTCGTGTCGACGGATGTTGCAGATGGGAATTTTCGCAGTGTCTGCTTGGTTTTGTTTCGAGTATGAGAGATTTCAATGATTCGTTTGACGTATTTTTCGGATTTTCGAATATATTCACGGAATGGAAAATTATTGAAATAATTCATCATAATTCAATGGTCAATCAATTTCCGTTGCGTTTCGTTGTGTACGATCAAGATTATTAAGATATTGTAAGATGCATTTTTACAAAGCATTCGAATTATTGAAAATATGTTCTATGTTAATATAAAACGCCAATGGCACTTTATATGTCGACTTATCTAATCTGACTGTTACCTAATTTTATTTCAATAGAAAATGAGTTTTTTCTACTTCTCCGTGCACTTTGACGTAAATGATACAATCAAGTTTCATCGGTATGACAAAGATAGACACTTGAAATGCAATCTATAAATAGACTTGCCTTCAACACTGTAGATATTCCTTTTCCAAACTGTATAACTCGAAATTTTAATTTGTTATGTTATCGACATTTTATAAACTAACATACTCACGGCAAAAATTATTTTACTAATCGCTAAAATTGTACATGAACTACACTTGTGGGCAATGAAATAGTAATATTGAAACAATTTTGAACACGAACTTTATCAACCATTAAAACAAATAGATTTACGCGAGCACATATATATTTAACGCGAATAACTCGTTAACGTATCAATTAATAAAGACAAACTTCGGATTCACGCGAAAATATTACAAAAAAAAAAAGAAAAATCACCCACACGATACACATAAATAATCCTCTGAGACCTTCACCTTCGCATCTTTTGAGAAACGAGCATATAGATCTTGCGGAATCGCCGGGATAAAATCTCCCCTCAACACGCGAATGTGAAAATCCTCTCGCGGAAGAGATTTCGAATCGTTTCGAATCTTGCAAGCTTATCCCCATCCTTACATGTGTATACTTCGGCAGTTTACCAAACTCGAGATACATACGTCTCTATCTCTCTTTTTTTTTCTTTTTTTTTCTTGTCGGTCGCATCTGTTAAAAAGTATATTCGAACTTGTGACATAAGATTGATGGTAAACCTACTGTACGATAGAGGGCTTTTGAAAATATAACTTATAAGTGAACTTATTATTTGCAGTGGTTAATAGATTACAGTTTCATAAATTTTTGTTAATTGAAAATTACGATGCACCAGGAATAGCTCACATCAATTGGATATTTGTTTTTCTGTGCATTTCTTGAAACATTTTGAATAACCATTTTAATTTATTTTAACCATCGTACTTTTTCGCTCAATCACTTGAAAAATCTACAACTTTAAAAAAAAAAACGAACATACAATCCACATCAACATACACTTTGCAAATTGAGAAAATCGAGCGAGTGTAATTTAATGGAATTCTCACTGGTTATATACGTGGGTGAATGCATCGGTGTGTATGTTGGTGTATATAGTTTAGCCTGGCGGCGCTTTCCCTCTTCTCTCTAGCATACCTATGAGACACAAGGGCGCATATGCGCGAAAGCTCGAGTATGCCGTCGGCGGTGCTTATGCGCTTTTGGCTTTGATTCCACAAGGCAAAGAGCTCTGATTTCAGGGTTTCAATGGATTATCGTGCACGGTTGATTTTCGTTTGTCGTATTTGTTTGTGTAGTTTTGAATTTCACACAATTTTAGTTATTCGAAAAACACAGACTTATGTAAAAGTTGTAAAATTTATATTTTCATTTCAAATATTTTGAATTCTATACAAAGATAAAAATGCTATTAGTCAGTTCTTCAAGTCTTTCGCGACTGTTTCTAAAAATTTCACGCTAGAAGAAGCAAATAACTATCGCTAACTCAAAAAGTAAACTCGCTGAAAAGCTCCATTCTGACTTCACCGTGAAAAGAACTTTAGTACGTTAAAGAAGCGAATAAACAACCAAATTTGTTTACACATAATGTCAAAGACTCTCTTACACCGGAGATAAGAAAAAAACCTCTTCATCAAACAAAAAAATCCACTGACGCACACGTAAAAAACAATTGACCGAAAATTATCCTACATTTGCGAATCGCCAACTTTTGTCTTTTTTTCTCGCTGGACTGACTGGAGATTCACTTTAGTTACATGAATGATGCATGAGAGAGCCGAGAGAAGCACAAAATTTCATTGAATATGGAATTCTCTCACGGTATAATAATGCAGCGCTCAAGGATTATCAGCGAATATACAACTGCTATGCACACACAAAAATTCATCGTATATTTTTTTTTCCTCTTCTTCATTCTTTACCACCGTCATCGGAAATTTATGCTAGTTAGTCGGAGAATGGCTCGTTTCTTTTAAAAATTGCGTTGCGTGCGGTATACATATATAAGTATAGGGTCCTTTCCAAAAAAAAGGGTAGGCTGTCTCACGTGTATAATGATGTGTGTGTACGAAAATACCTTCTTTTTTTTTTCTTGATATTCGTGAATTTACGATTTGCGGTCGTTGCGAGATTACCTCACCCGTTATTCAATTTCAACTGTAATGCGTCTCTTTTGCGTAATACAATTCGCGTGATTTTTAATGAAAATAATTCCAAGGTGTTCGAAATGTAAACGAGGACTCACTGCTGGAAATAACAGAGGCAGAAGCCTAATCACTCGCCACGTCAATTACCTCCGTTATTTGCGATGATGAAGAAAAAAATAAAAGGAAAGGAATCCCTTGCGGCAAAATTTACTGCTGTGTATGTACATTTTTCGGACGTAATTGATTTCTGGAGGCGAGCCCGCGATATACGCGACGGGAATGTACATTTGTCTCTTTCAAGGCAGAAGTCTGCATTGCTGGTTTGGATTTTGCGCAACGTGTGCACTTCTCTCTCCTCGCTGTCCGCTCGCGTGGGTGGATATGTTGGTACGTGTTTGTGCGACTTGCTTTTATCACCGATTGTAAAAAGGGAGAAGAAAATTCAGGATATACTTTTTTATGGTTTTTTGGAGTGGGTTCACGTATGAATAAACAGTGGGTCGCTGATGATATTGGATGCAAGCTTTTGTTATTGTACGTTGCATTATGAGTTTGTTTGATTGCAAGAGATTTCGAATCTTATAGATTATTCTTACTTTTTTCAAGTGGTTTTTTTTATTTTCTCGGTCATCTGCTAATATTAGTACAATCTTAATACATTGCGTATAGTTTTATTATTATATGAATATAGAGCTATTGTAAATGTTACTCACAAGTGAATTTATTATCTACAATGGATATAGAATGCTGTTGAGTAATTCTTCATTTGAAAATTGTAATGCAATAGGCAAAGCTGTAAAATACAAACCAAGATTTTTCGCTCACATCCAAACAGTAATACTCCATTTTATATAAAAACAAATTCTTCGACCTTTTTCAATTGAAATCCACTTCCGAGCATCATGCGCATCCACTCTCTATTTGGATAAATAATATTTGTAAATGAAATTGAATCACTCGACGATAATAAAAAATACGCTCAGTTTGATACAAACGCAGCATGAAAAATTCAAGCGAACGGCAACAATTCGATAAACGGCGCAACCTTTTCCCAACAATTATTTCAGTTTATCGGAGCAGTCAAACAAACATTTGCTCGAACGTACAACAGAAGAAGAATGTCAATATCAATATTGACGCGTGATATCTTCCCAAATGGAAATTCTTCATATACGCGCGGTGCGACGAACGCGAATAGAATTCGTTTATCAATCAATAGAATCTCAATTCCACTAATTTCGGAGAAGAAGAAAAAAAAAGCACGACGCGAGTATCAAAAAAATCTGCGATAAACTAATAAACCAACCGCCGGATAAAAGCTTCGTAAACGGCTTGTTAAATCTGCGCAAATACCGGAAGCGAAGAGAGAGAGAGAGAAAAAAAAACTTGACCCCATACGACGACGTGCTTTTCCTATCGGTTAGCTGATTGGCCGAAAACTTGCTGTTATACGCGCGGGATTATCGCGTTATCTTCGAAACGAGGGACTTTTCTTCGAGGGCGAAAACTTGGGAATTGGATTGAGAACGGTAGATATACCACCATCGTGCATTGAGTAAGAGGGAGAGAGAGAGAGAGAGAGAGAGAGAGGGAGAGAGAGAGAGAGAGAGAAAGAGAGAGAGAGAGAGAGAGGAAGGGCTCGGAAACTTAAGTTATTTAAGCACACACGCTGAGATTGGCTATATGCATGGGAGCAAACTTGTTAAGACATTGTATGATGGATTTATATACCGAGGATGAGGATTATTAAGTTAGTTTGGGGCTTTTGTGTAACAACAATAATTTCGAAAAATCATATTATATGTCGATGATACCTTTTTTTTTTAGGTAAAAGTATATCTAGTTTGGCAATTAAATTTTCGCGTTAACAAAAAAAAATTAACGATCATCGATTTTTCGGCATTTTCATTACATTTTATCATAAAATGATTTGAATATAAGTTTCATCGTTATAATTCAGATGGCCGCTCGAAATGTTATAATAAACTTGCCGTGCAGCTTGTTTAAATTTACTTGTTCTCCCACTGAGCAATTTGAAATTTCAGTCGGTCGAATAGTCGAATGACTAGTTTCATACTTGTTAATCTCAGCAAATTCAAAATAAGCGATCTTTACATGGATGAACGAATGTAAATAATAATTACTAATACGTCCGTACATCACAAAACCTTTTGTTAAACATAATATACGTTTTGAAGCTTATGTTTAGCCCAGCAAATATATACGTTACACCAAAAAAAAAAAAAATGAAAAAATCATGAATCTCCGTTTTCCCATCCAATCTCAAAAATTGATAAGCATAAATCACGCCGTAAACCCAAAAGCGATAGGATGTAAAGAGGCACGGATGAAAGCTCAAAGAAGCAGCAGCAGGAAAAATGTTTGAACTCATTTTCGCGTGGGTAGACGAATTTAAGCGTGTATACTGTGTGTGCTGAATATCTATCTAGCTCCGGAAATCCATCGTAATTTACTTATTACTTTGGGGTAGAACTGTGTGTCGCATATGTAACTACTCCCCCCCTTTAAACTTACTCTACGTGTGTGTGCATGTGAATTTCGCCTACATACCGTCGTAATTCAATTGTACTGTGGGATTTAAGTTTAGTTTCGAAACTATTAAACTCGTGTCATCGTATTATAATTTTTACACTTCACGCTTCTCTTTCTGAAGATAATTTTCCACAACACTCATTAAAGTTTTTATCAAACAACGCTTTGATAATATAACCGAAAAGCCGTTTAATTGCTCGCGCAAGCGTTGCATACATACATATAAAGAACGAGAGTTTAAACTTTCCTGCTCGGAATATAATAGAGGTCAGAAGGATGCCGCGCCTCATACCATACAAACCGCATAGTCCCAGGTGATAAGCCCACCCCCCACACACACACAGTCATAATCCTCCGCCGTGGTGGTAGTAGTATAGTGGTGTGACGCGCTCTGGCACGAATAATGCAACCCACTTTGTCACTTTGACCGAGGGTGGCTTCTCTCTCTCTCTCTCTCTTTCTTTTTCTCTTTTTTTTCTTTTTTATTTCGTTGCACTTCGTTACACTGGGTTATCTCACAACTGTAGACTTTCTTTTTTCTCTTTGCGGACGTTTAAATCTCCTAGTCTCTCGCCGCTGTGCTGTACTTTTTTTTTCTTCGTGTGGCGTGACGCTTTTTTTTTTCTTTCCTTAGTTACTCGGATGCAAATATTCTTTCTACTTTGTGAATCTTGCGCTTCTTTTTTTTTCCTCTCTCCTCATTTATCCGGTGTCAGGTGAGTGAAGCAACTGCACTTGACTGAAGAGTGAGGTGGGGGGGCTCTTGATAATCCTGAGAGGTTTCGCGATTAAAATTGCAAAAGCTATCGTGAAATATTTCTCGGAAATACTATCCTTTAGGCTCCATAATTCCAATATTGCTTTGAAAAATTAATTATACTTCCTTCGGTTGTTTTAATTAATTGATGCTGTCGGTACACACAAGGAAAAGCTCCCAGACGCATTAATCCGAGCGAATCCTCCCCTATCTGTTTTTCAATTTCGCGTCTGCCGCATTGTGTCCTCGAGAACCGCTCGCAGCTATTTTTTTTCTCTCTCTCTCTGTCTTTGTCGCCTCCCTCATTACCAACCTTGAACTCGCTTTTCCTATCCCCCCTTTTTCTTCCTTCTTGAGCTTTTTCTCGCCTCTACGCGATGGTATATTTTGTTTTCTTCATTTATCTCCTGTGTGTGTGTACGCATTGTTTGTTTTTTTCCGACGCGTGTGGACGTTTACTTTTTCAAGATGGGAAAGCTTCTACTTTTTCTTCTTCTTCTTTTTTTTTTTGCTTTGGACGAGGGTTTGAGATTTTCCCTATTCTCCGAGGAACTTCATTGTTTTTTTTCTTCTTCTTCTCGCTGCTGAAGGGACAAAAAATTCTATCAGGAGATGTTAGGCTTACATTAAAGGGAAAAATGCTTTTGGTCGTTTCCATCAGAGCGGCCAATTTATTTTCTGTCTGGGGCAAGCAAAAAAATGTAAATATAGCTGTTTGTTTTTTGTGGATGAGACGAGAAAAAAAAAGTTGACGTTTCAACTCTTTTCGAAGGCAATTAGCTCTTGTATAGGTTTATTGGTCCTTGGAAATTGCATCAGTCTTTTAAGTTTTTTTTTCAAAATATTTATTAAACAATTATTAACAGAAATATGTGGTACCACATCGGCAAGTATCGTTCTAACATTAATATAAAATGTCAACGATTCGTTATATTTCGATATATTTATAGTTTGTCTATTGTATATCTGTCCGGGTAGAAAAAGAATGAGTGTCCATCTATCTTTTCATACATGTTAACATAAATGATGCAATCATCAATTCCATCGTTGTGGCACAGATGGCTAATTGAAATGTGATTCATAAATAAACCTACTCTCATTATTGTAGAATTTTGAAATTATAATCTGCAATTTAACGCATCTTTCAAAGTATGCAAATCTAATAACGACAGTACACAACATCTCCGTTCTAATTAAAAACCTTCCACGCAACCAATCACCATTTACTCAATTTTCTAAAACCCACGAGTACTACAACATCGAAACTGCAGTGCACATACACACTCACACCTTGGTCACGCAATTACACCTTCGTCCCTCACCGCTGATAAAAGCAAACTCTTTTCACACCTACAACGTACCGCCTACACGTAGATATAGTGCCACAGTTCTCGCTTTCGTCATATAAAGGGAGCACATACACACACCACACACATGATAGTCAAGGGAATTGAATGGTTCCGTCACGCGATGCATCAGCATGTATTGCTTTAGCGCGCGATTCAGACTCGATGCTAATGCGATTAGACGCAACCGATTGGCCTACTTTTTTGCACTCGTTGTTCTTTATTTTTATTTCGTTGCAGTCGAGCAACATTTAAAAAGGATAATTTTTGTTTGTTTGTTCAGAACGGTTAAAGTTCGGTTATGATTACAGCTTCTGGCTCACATTGCATCGCAAGCAGTGAATATTCAAAACTTCGGATATCGAATCTTCATCGGGAGCACAATGAAGTTTCCCCTTTTAGACGGCTATTCTCGGGAAGTTTTTTTTTCTCTCTCTCACCCCTCGCGAGCGTTAATTGTGTCACGAGCAGATCTTCTTCTTCTTCTTTTTTGTCATTCCAACTTCTTGCTGTCGGAATTGATTAATTTCTTCTTGATATACGCCCCGAGAATCTTTCTTACGCATTGATAATGCATCAATTTTAATCTCAATGATAGCGCTGATTTGAAAAAAAAATGAAACGTTTTTTTTATGGCTTTGAAAGCAAACGAAATGTTATTTATACAGAGACTTTTCCTTGATTATTCTTGAAAATTGAAAAATTGGCAAGATGAAAATAAGCGTAATACATACGAGTAGATTTCTAAAAAAAAAAAGAAAGAAGAATCTAGGCATATCGTTCCTCATCACTTTTTTTCTTCCCTATACCACGATCCACTGGAGCACGTACGCCGCGGTATTTTCGCGCAATCGCACATTTCATTTCGATCACGGGCTAAAGAAACGAATGGGATCCGATATTTTTTTTTCTTCTACGTGGTATTATCGTTTTCTTATACTTTCACGCGATGCACATCGGGAGCGAAGGAAGAAAAAAAAAGAGATGTTATGATGAATACCGAATGCTCGCGGGAAGTCGTTAGGTGTGGTGTGTGTGTGTATGTACGTCGAGAGAAAACTCGAGAGAAATTGATCGATTACGAGATTTTCCGCCGCGAGATGAAAAATAACTGTTATCGAGCTGGAATAATACGATTTTTTTTTTCCAGACCACATTAATTTCGATAATACCACATCTTTTTAAAACTAGTTCACACAAACAATATTGCACACTGACTCACATCATCATCATTCACAAAAAAGAAGAAAAAAAAACGCTCGTATATTAAAAACAAATATACATCACGTACTGTCGGATAGGTTGTAATGAAGTCCCGATAAAATAATACTCGCGCCTGGCAAGACACTAAAACGACAGCTATACATAGCGCACCTTTCGTATATAAATTAAAAGCGACGCCGCTCGAAAATTTCAAGCCTTCAAAGTTTCACGCGTTACGCTATTAATTCCTCTCGCAACGACTGACGGGTATTAGATATATAAAATTACCGGAGGATATAGCTGCTGCCGCCGCCATGAGCTGTAATTTTCTCTGCGATGAGGCTTCTCTCTTATTAATTAGCGCCACAATGGGCTCGACGTTAGAGTGCAAATTTTAACGGCTGATGTGTAAAAGCGAGAGGAAATCTAATTGGTGTATGAAAGTTGTAATGTACGTCAAATTCTCCGTTACACATTTTTTTTTATACAATATCACTCCATTAAGGTAATCCGACAACCAAAAGTTTTTTTTTATTCCTGAAGATTTAGGGTAGGTAATTTCAGGCACATCTACAAGATGAAATCTATAAATATACGTATACGAGTCAAGAAGCTTTATACAATCTTCTGAGAGAAATGAAAGAAACAAAACCGAAAAAAAAAGTTGCGCGTCCATGGGGGTTTTACCCGTAATCTTATCATACTTTTTCCTCGCCCAAACTTTCATCTTTATCACTTTTCAATCTATAACTCCTCGCACGAGCAAGAGAGAGAGAAGCTTTTCTATAAATAGAAAAAAAACGTACATGACGTTCGGCTCGTAATTCTCGCGATGTGACTTCTGCTAGCTGTCTGTTTCAATCAGTGTATCGTGCGCATTTTAATAAGCTCATTATCGCAATATTTTCCCTCGGTCGATTCATTATTTATTCGTTTCTCTTATACTCACGAAACGAAACCTTTTCGGCGCTATTTATAACCTCGAATCCTTAAAATATACGAGCTTGCGGTTCGTAGGGATTTTCTGTAACGTCAAACGCGTGTATCCGAAATTTTAATTGTATATTAGCTCTTATTTTCTCTTTTGTAGGTCACCACTATCGTGTCATATTTTCGTTCGCATATAAAGTTGATTACTTTCGGCTCTTTCGAGTATGTATTTGCGTGTGTCCCCAATTGAATTACATTGTATAGACAATTGGTCGTTGTACTGAATTTCACTTCAGGCAGAGTTTAAAAGCAAGTTCGTTTTGTTTGTTGTTTGGAGGGAAGAATTTTTTTTTCCAGCGAGAGTTTTGTGTTCTTTTTCACCGGGGTGCGTGGAATGATTAATTGGGTGAGCAGGTGATTTTTCGAAGACGATCGATCACATATAATTTCTATAATACAAATATTGACAGTACGATTGTATGGTTGGAAACATTTTTTTTTTGTTCATCCGGAAATAGAAAAATCATAAAATTCCATTTATCCCAGCTGGAAGTAAGTACACTTGTCTAGCAAACTTTTTACAACTCCTTTTTATGGATGAATATTCCAGAGGTTTATATGTGTATACAAAGATGGCTACGGTGCGGAAACTTTTTTTACGACCACGTACACATTTCTCACGGAAATACTTTATCTGGCTGACAAGTTAGTTAAAAAATTGCATCATGGAAACAGTGCAACGTTTGATTATAATAATTTAAATTCATTTTAATTAAATCTGCGACAAAAAGTAAATCTATTAATACATTTAATACAATCCAAAGTCACCAATCTATTTCCACATCAAGATCACCCATTGAAAAAAAAATATTCCTCGAAAAGAAAATCACTCGTATAGCCGCGATCTATCATTAAACCACTACTAAGAAATCAATAAAGCTCGTAATGCAACATCGAGATCTCGTCCAATTTCCGCGCGTCTCTGTTTCCCCCCTTTTTTTTTCTTCAGCGCTATACGTGTCGCACAGGCGACGAAGTCGAAGTAGTCTCTAATTAACATTGTCGCTGTTGTTGTCGTCGTTGTTTTTTCTCGTTCGTACGTCGCGAATGAGAACGAAACGCATGGGAAATCGAGCGTACAATTATCCCCTCAGCTAATTGTTAAGCATGAAATGTGACGATGTCGCGACCCACATAATCCAAAACGATTCGCGCTACTTTATTTACCGAGTATAGATCGAGCGAGAAAGAGAGAAATACTGTGTGTATAGATCTTGATGGGCGATAGAAATGTCTTTTTTTTTTCTTCTCTTTTGTCGAGTATTGGAAAATCAAAGCCGATGATTATGTAAATTCGTTCTGTCAAGCTCGAATTATTATCTCGATTGTTCAAATTGTCCGCGCTGCTGCGAAATGTCTCGCTTTTTTTTTCTCACTCTGTTTATTTCGCGCACTGATTGTAAATTTTTTTTTGTTCAGATATGAATATTCATGAAAGGCAATTCGGGTATTATATTGCCATTACGAATTCATGTCATCAGCAAGTTTGCATGGCTTTATCGCGTCAAGATTGCAATTGCATAATATTATTCCGGAGAAATTTCGAATGACCGCGAACCCCCCGAGGAAAGTTAAAAAAAAAAAGAAATGAGCGTAATCGCGTCGTAAATCGATTGATGAATTGTCGTATTTCACTCGCCCCGTTACCTTTTTAACCCGAGACTTGCGAGCTTACACAACTTTGGGTATACACGCAGTGACCCAATAGCCGGCACGTTTGTGAACTTCGTCGGACCGCTAAACCTAGTTTTTGTTAGGGAAAACTTCTAAACTCTTATAATTGCAGCACGACATCCTAAAAATTTCTCGTTAAGTTTGTTTTCTCCAAACCGCAACGGCGCGTAATCAATAACAGTTATTAATTCAAAACGTGAAAGGCTTCTCTCTTTCATCCGCTTTATTAAATTTAGTCAAAAGCGTGTCGCAGCGACAGAAGCGAATGTTAATTAAACGCAGTTAATTATCTGGCGAGAATTATTATTACAACTGACATCTGTTGAACGCGAGCGAACGTGACGAGCGTGGATTACGTTAATTAGGTCGTCGGTCAAGTGCAAAATATTCGCTTCCATCTCTCGTGAAAAATAAGAAAAAATTCCTCATTAAGAGTACGCCGTTGCACCGACGACGACGCGGCTTTGACATCCTCTTCAGTCGAGTGCACGATAAGTTTTTCTTTTTTTTCGAGAGAGAGAGCAATTCAACTTTGCTCGAGAGAGGAGATACTTTTTCTAAAATTAAGTGGCTCTTAAAAAATATCGTTTCGTATTATTATTAATATATAATGTGACAGATTGCGACGAAAATCGATGGATTTTGACGTCATTGCATAATTGTATACAATTACGAATTTGACTTTGCACTGACTGTGCCGTCTGCAATGGGAGTTTAATTCGTAATGAGCGATGTTGTTATTCGAAATGCTAACATAAATTGCGTTGCGAGTTACGAGTTTGCTTGTTAAAATTTGCAAGTTCTGCCATTAGACTGACTGTTCGTCATTCGAGCTGCGATTTCGTTGTATAATTAGTTTCGCGCGTATGACTGTGTACGAAGTGCGTTGTAGTTTTTTATGTAGTCAATTAGAGTAAAATTTTCGAATGCCATTGCAATGTAGTTATTTAATTTTAATTGTGACATACGTAAACATTGCAGATCGAATGTTCCTTAGACAAACAAGGATGAAAGCTCATCAATTTCGACAACAGGAGGTCGAACAGCACTTAAACCTGTAGTTTTATTAACAGAGAGAAAAAAATATGTGAAGTTATGAATTACTGGAAAGATATTTAAACTTATAATGCTGATACATCATTATGCAACTGATTTGTTTAAGAAACAAGTTGACATCAATAACTAAAACTTTCTTAAAATAATATTTTTCTCATAAGATTCCTACTTTTCATCCTCTAACATTCAACAACTGAATTCCCATCGCCGAGAAAATAAAAATAAAAAATTTCAAAAATCCAAACTGCAATTTCGCCACTTATACAGCCGCACAACCACATAGCTCTCGCAGTCGTAGCATTTTGCGACGTAGAAATGCGCTTTGGTGGGTGGAAAGTCACGTATTCGCGTTGCTCCGTCGCATAAAGCCGAATTGCCGTATAGTAGTATAGTACGCGTGTGTGCACTTACCGCTCGAGGGAGAAATGATACTGAGTGACCGAGGAAAAATAGGGATTTTCCAGATTATGAAGAGTATACACGTGCTCGATCGGATTTTCTCTTCTCCCTCTCCCGTTCGATGCATTTATCCATACTGAATCGAAAATAGTATTTGCACTCGCAATATTTTCACGTTTCCAGCGCTTTAACGTCACGTTTAGAGTAGTATTAGGATTTTGCGATTCGAATTTAAATGATCATTTTATTCTTCACTAATAATACAAATATTTATTTTAATTGATTGAACAGTAGCAGTCGATTTAAAATATTGATGTATCCATAAAAGCCTTCGATAAACATGGAATCGCAGAGAAAATTCACATCGAACACGTTTATTTGAGGAAGTGCGCTAATGGGTACAGGGAGAGTATTTCCGAGAGTTGTTTAATTGAGAAAGTGGCTTTTAGAATGGAAATTGATAGATACGTCGATATTGAATGCTCGTTGCATGAAATATAGAAATAAAGTTGAAATTGTACATTTGTATGGCTTATCGAGATTGCCGTGGGTGATTGGCATCAAATTTCTCGTAATAACTCGAATTTTCCAGTTGATACTCAAATTAAATGTATTATAAAAATGAATATAATAATCCAATCTTTGAATCTCGTAACAGTATTTTATTTGCTAACAAATAAACTACCGCAATAAAACATTTTAATATCTCCACGAAAAAAAAAAAAACTAAAACCGCAAACAAAACAAAAAATTCACATCATCGAATATCGCAATAAAGATTGAAAGCTTGTCAACAACAACCGTCCAAAAAAATAAAATATTTTTTTTTCCTCTCATCCGCTGAGTTGTGCTGCTGGTATTATGCTGCGGCGTAAATCAGGATTCACGAGGTGTGTGGCTTTTGCCGCGCGCGCTCGCGCAATTTCGCCCACCCAACGATCCATCAAAAGCGATTGCGCGCGTGTCTTGCGCCGGGCGAGCTCTAAAACGGCTTGATTTCAGGGTGTGGGTGTGCGATCTCTTCAGAAAAGGGTTGGCGTTTGGATTTGATTTTGATGGCTTGCGCTGGCGTGCTCTAACGCCTCGATTGTTAAATGATTGTATGGAGACTTTTGTCTGTAAAGTGTACGAGTATTACTGCGGTGAGTTGTAAAATTGTAATGTGCAAAGTTTGCTTTAGGGACGAGATAGTCTTTAGTATGATTTTGTACGATGCTCGTAAAGATAGAGGTAGCGTGATATACATTTATGTAGAAATTTACAATTTAGCTTTATATGAAATTTCACGAATGCGTTAGATTAAAAAATATATAAGATATAAAAATATCATTCGTATTTTTTGTTGATGGTTTTACATTTTTTGTAGATAAATTTTTGTTCTAATTATTCTGAAATTAAAGAAGGTGATAAATAAGATTAACTACACAAGATTGATTTTATTTAAAATAGATATTTTATAAATGATTTGAAACTTTACGTGTTCAGTTTAATTTTGAACGAGCCAAAATATCATTGAATTTTCACGTTACTGTAAAATTATTAACGAGCAGAAGAAAACTTTCACTGAACATGAGGATTACACACTAAGTTGCATAAGGATGATCCGAGTGGCTTTGTTCAACTTAACGTATGCTAAATTTACTTGAGAATAAATAATCTCAGTAAAATGTATTATGATGTTTATCAAGCTAGATGGCATCAAAAATTGCATACAAAATCTTCATACAAAACTTCAACAAATTCATATAAAGCTTAGTGTTATTTGTCAGGTGATGCACTGATGCAAACTGTCTTCAAAGAATACGTTTAATCACGTCGAAACGTAAATTTACTCTTACAAGATAATAACAAAACTCAAGTCTTAAAAAGCATGCCGATATAAAATTATACCTTAGCTCCAAAATTAAAGTGTATACAAACTCTCAAAGTCCATTTACAACTTGTTACTCAGTGATTAATAAGTGTCGAAACAGAACTAAATATAAAGTATACACTGATAATCAGAAAACAACGAGTATAGTTTGTTATACACACCTGGTCTCAGAGCGTGTGTACGTGCATGAAGAAACCATGTTTGCTCCAATGTACCCTTGTGGGTTTAACCTACATTGCGGTAGAAAATTAGTCACGACACGCAATCAAATAACTCGCGCAACCCGCCAGTGAGAGAGAGAGAGAGAGAGAGAGAGAGAGAGAGAGAGTGAGGCTTTATATACCTCGGATGTCGAGAAATTTGAATTTCTTAATTAAATACTCAGTCGGAAGATAGCGCATGGAGATTAATTGTCGTGTGCACACGTGCAAAAAAGGCCTTTGTTGTGCTCTCTCTCTCTTACGGCGATTATTCTTGAAGTGTTAAAATTGCATTAAATTTTTTTTTGTAATTCTATCGCTAAAAATAGAATACACCTGCTATTTTTCGTTTATTTCAAGTTATACGAATTGTCGGAGGAAATACGAAATAAAAATCCCTTTTTGCGTGCATCAGGTCATACAAGAGGGAAAGATAAAAATAGAAAAAACACTAAAAAAAAAGGTCAACCAGAGAGAGGGAGAGAGGGAAATGGTATGCGACTTCCTCGTCGAATTATTATCGTGTCCCGAACAATGGACCGCGATTTTGCCATCGAGAGAGAATCGCGGAAGAGAAAAGTTGCAGCGTACGTGTTATTAACGTGTTCACTGGGGCTGGCTTATGTATACTTTTCATATCGAGCGCCTCCTTTGCTTGTTGCTTTTTTTTCTTTCTTTCTTTCTGTGTGTGCGCGAGCGTTATGCACTGTACGCAAGGAACCCGAGGAGAACCGATGCTTTACGCGATGCGCTTCCGTCCTTATATATATACGTGCAGAGGACTTTCACCACTTTGTATTGTGTCTTCCGTGTATACATTGCATTGTGAGTTATTTTTCTGCGATTTTTTTTTTCTTTTTTTGATGGGTAACGACAAAATGTTTGCGGTGATAAAGATAATTTTTGGGCGATGACGTTAAAGCTTTTAATCTGGTAATTTAATTCTCTTTCAGTAACGACGCTAACTTTTGCACCGAAAAAAATTTTTTTTTAGCTTTGATAAAAATGTTACCGTTGTCATGGAATACTCTTGTCAAATTCTTACGTCTCTCCGATTTCATGAAAATTCGGTGTAATGAATCAGAAATATTATAACGACCTGAAAGTCCGGTGATCTTTTTTCTGAAAAAATATCATTTTTCAAAAGCTTTTCGAAATAATTGGAAACACCGGCGTGGAATGATTGAACGTCATAATTGCGTAAATGCAGCTTTTATCAATCGGTACAATTCAAATATTATTGTTATTGCCCCAGTGTTTATTCGTTTATTTTCATTTGATTTCTCAATTTGGCTTATATTTCACAAATAATTGTTGATCGCAATCAAATGCGCCTTTTGTACGGATTTCATACAATTTAATTTAATTTACGGAAGAGCCTTCAAAACTCGTATGTACGGTGAAATTAAATTTAATTTTGTGTTACACTGAACAGGAACACTTCGAAGTTTCATGTAACAAAATGTTTTTCCAGAATGAAATGCCCACGAACGAGAATTTATTCGTAAATCCGACAAAGTTTGATTATGTACGCAAATTGTCAAAGAATACAATTTAATTTTGTGCAAAGTACATAACATTACAACCGTACAAATTGGCATGGTATGCTTGTTAAAACTCAACCCCAGCACTATTACAAAGGACAACTTCAATCTCAAAGAATTCCATTTGTAACAGTCTCGACAAAGGAAAATTAAATTTTTCTGCGCAATTCCGTCGAAGAAGAAAAAGTCACGTATAGTGAAACTATAAATAGTCCTGCTGCAACTCTCAAGAGCTACGCGTCTAATAAACGGAGAAATTGAAGGAGGCAAAAGTCGATGGATAATAAAAGTCTCGCTCGCTTTCTCCATTCGCGTCCATGCGCTTTTAGTATATTTGCATAGAGAAGTATAAAAAAAAACGAAGACATCGCGAGGTCATCAGCTGTAATTCGTCTCGTTCACTATATTCGCGCAGTGTAAGTACATTGTGTTCTAAATGTTCGACAAACTATGCACATACTACCCGGATAATATCGGGAATTACTCGGTGACACGCGATACATATTTTTCGCACTGGACATATCAGTTCTTTTTTTTTCGTTGTTGAGAGGGTTCATTTTCGTCAAGTGCTTGCTTTTTTTTTTACGGCTTGTTAACATTTTTTTAATTGCGATGGCTAATAAAGATATCGAGGGTTCTTTTTTTTCTCTTTTCTGATAGGATTATTTTGAGAGTGAACGAAAATAGAATCGAGTTATCAATCTCAAGCAGTTATGGTTGTAATTAAAAATCTTGACTGTATTTTCGGTCAATTTAATTATGTGTGCATTGAATTTAATTTCTGAAGTATAAAATTTGAAAAGTGACTTATGAAAACTTTGAGAACAATTATTATATAACAGATCTCGTATCAGATTATAGTGGAAAAGTTGATAAAAGTTTCAGTGACTACGTTTGTCAAAAGTTTTGGTGGTGCGATGCTTATCGATCTAGATGGCATGAAAAACTTCAAAGCAAAAATGTAGACTGATATGTAGATATTATATCGAATGCGTACTATTGTTTGAATATGATACATTTTCGAAAATTTGTATTTTAATTGCGTGTAATCAGGGATGCCATAACAATCCAACAAAAACAAGTAAAACAAACCCATTTGCCTCAACCTCGCTTCATTTTCATGGACACTTCCTAGAAAGGAAAGAAAAAAAAAGAAGAAGAAATTTCTCCTTACGAGCCACTCCTTCCTGTCGATACACTCAACCTCCCACGATTTCTGACGCGCGTCCGATGTGTTTGCATGTTTTCCCTCTCTCTCTCTCTCTCTCTCTCTTCCTTCTCTCTCGATAATTGTCGTCGGTGGCGCGTGCGCTCCCAAAGGAAAAAGTCCGAGTTGGTTCAGGTCTGATTTCCATGACACATGTGTGTGCGAATTCCTTTTTTCCTCATAGCTCTTCGCGTGTGTGTGCGTTCTGTAAAAACAAATTGCATTTTACGAGCGTGACCTTTAGAAAAGTGAAAAGTCGACGTATATATAACTCAAGTTTTCTTTTCGCTTACTTATATTTATGAGAGGAATACTAAATTTGTTTCAGTGCAGATGTAGTGCGACGTTTATCGAGCTAGATGGCATTCGACAACTTCGTACAAAAATTTAGAACTCAGTGTTATGTACATAGATATCTATTATGTATATGTACCGAATGCAAACTGTTTACATAGAATATAGTTATTGCAAATTCTCTTTTATTCATCCTTATAAAACTGTGAAGATTCTAACGATTATAAATTGAATGCCACGTTCAAAACAAAATTGCTATTTACCTGATTTTTTAAAAAAGTGAAAAGTCGATGTTTATGGTTAAAATTATGAATTAATGAAAGAAACATATTTACCACATTCAAATTTCCATCAGTAACATTATATATGAATTTTCCGAAAAATAACTCTTATCACATCCAAGAATTCAATTTCAAAGTTTTCATTAACCACCCGCAAGCACAAGGGATGAAGCTTATATACGAAATTATCAAGACTAACGGGCACAGCGCTAGTTAGTTTTTTAAAGAAAAATTTGCACGGAAGAAGCTAAGGAAAGTACAAGACCCACCCACGTACACACGCGTGAAACTTTGCCGCCAACTAATTTCCACTTTAACCTTGGATCATGATTTATATAATACATACAAAAGTGATGAATACCTGGCTTGCGCGCGCGATCTGCCAACGGCGCTAGATATAGATGACGGAACGATTTCATTATTCACCTGTAGCAAAAGAGGATTGCCGGAGAGAGAATCTTAACCTCAGCGACGAGGAAGGATTTTCCTTGTTTGCCCGGGAAGATTAGTGGTTAAAGCGAAAAATCACGTTCTTGGAATTTTTTTTCTCTCTCGTTTGTGGATTGACAAGTGACGGAAGCGTAATTCAGGCAGATAAACTCTTGATAGAATGATATCTTTTTTCGTGCGTGGGGAAGTGGAGAGAATATGGTGCTTGTTTATCAGATTTACAGTACTTTAAAGAACGAGATTTTCATGATGCTAAGATTGATGTTTCGCGAAGAATTTCTTCCGAGCTACAGTCGTCATAATTATGCGGGCAAGTTCAATTACGCAACAAATGAGATAATAAACATGTCTTCACGAAAAAAAGTTTGCCTAATCTTTATAATCACCCAGCAATCATAAACTCAAGACACCTCTTTTTCAAAAAAAAAAAAAAAAAAAAAACAACAAAAAAGAAGAAATTTGCTTCAATTAGCGTTCAACGAAGCTCGAAAGGCTGACTGTATATACTTCGCTCATCGCGCGGTTGGCAACAACCGAAACCAAAGAGGCGACCACGGCGGCGGCAGCGGCAGCGGCGACGTTGGATTTTCCAGAACGGAACGGAAGTTTCTCGTTTCCTACTTTTTAATTAGGCCTGACGATGATAAACTCTTACGACTTTAATTGAGAGAGCGCGCTTTTACGGATTTGATGCAACCAGGAAGCGCCAATTAGTCGTCCATGCCGTTAAACCCATTCGATCTTACGCATTTTTGCTCTTTTTTATACATTGGGGTTTTTCGTACACTTTCATTTCACGAAAATACGTATTCAATTAGAAAAAAAAACTATTTCAACGTTTCAAACTCTAAGTGACATGATGAACAAGCCATCAAAATGATGTATCACATAATCATGACACGTGAAACAAACAAAAAATAAAGTAAACACCCAAAAGTATCAATTACCCAAGTTTATTTTCTCGCTATAACACATGTCCCGTATTAATTTTTTATGCATGTTCTCACGACGAAGACAGCACCTGTATATGACAAACAACCTTCACACAGCGCATCAGAGCAACATAGTAGTAGTAGTAGTATAATATCGATCCTCGCTCGTGCGCGCAACGTCGAGATAATTAATCATCTACCACTCGAGAGACGTGTCAATAGGATACTTGACAAACTCACCTCCTCCTACTCATCCTACCCGACGTGTATACATCAGCGTTGGTTAACTGCACGTTAGACAATTACCTTAACAGGATACTGTTACGTTTAATGAGCGTCGAAAAAAAAAGAAAAGTGGACGACGAGAGAGGTCAACGTTATAAAAGCCAATGCATATCGACAGGTCAATTGGAGATGCTTTATCATTCAATTTTTTCGTATCCATCATATTATATAGGCGTCTAACGGAACGTTGGGATTGCAGTTACGAATCATTCTTTTTTTCTTCTTTTTGTTATCTTCTCTCCCACAACTGTGATTATACTATTATACACTTTCGAATGATATTCGCAATTCGAGAGAAAGAAAAGAAAAATATATATATTTAATGCATAAGAGAAAATAGAGTAGCAGTAGATAGTTTGACGATTCAATTCGTCGCGGTGTGATAATTAACGAGCGACACAATCAAAAAGAGAGAGCCGTTTCGAATTGTTTCTTCTTCTTTTTTTCGAGTAATGAGATACAATTCCTCTTGTCTCCTGCTTCCTTTCATCCGCGCGCGGGCGCGACACTTCAGACAGAGAAGGTGCAAGCGACCTACTTTTAACAATAATTCTTCTCGAGATGCCGTGCACTGCACTTTGATTGAGAGGATCAACGTGACTGGTCAGTTTTTTTTATGTATCGTTCGACGTTTTCTAGTGTTTTCAGAGAAAATAAAAAGCACGACATTGGGTTCTATTTAGACGATTGAAAGTATATAGTCCGCAATTTATTTTTTTTTAATCTGTCGACGAGTGGCTGGGATATCTTTCTCTGATTGGCAGCTTTCATTTTCAGCGTTGTATTGGATGAGATTGACGCGGAAAGACATCCGCATTTAATGATATCTACTTAGTTTTCTATTGGGATATTTTTATTTGCGACGTAGTGATTTTAATTTCTGAAGATAATTAAGTTTCCATATTTTTGTATAACTTTTTCATACTATCATATACAGAGTACAAAATCAATGATCAGTGAATCCAAAAGTTTAATCTAATAAAAAGTTCCCACCACGGAAAACAATAAGAAGCCTCGAAAACGCAATCGTACTTTAACGATTAGTCGGCACCATCTACATCCCACACCCGCAGTAGTAAAAGACAAAATTAATTCCTCGCTAAAGGGAGGTATAAAGTTTCGCCACTAAATAACCTCCGCATACTAGCGGAAAATTAGAAAATCAAAGCAACTCCCGCGAAATATATATCTTCCATTCTCTCTCTCACCCTTTATATTATTATTAATCACTTACGCGCGCGAGTGCAAAGGAGCTTCTCGCACTTTCGCGCAATTGCACTTCCAACCAAATAAGATTAGTCTCCCTTTCAATGCTTCCTCGCGACGACGACGACTGCGGCACAGATAAAGGGGGTCACGTCCCATGCGTTTGACAAGTGTGTCGCCGAGCGAGAAAGAGAAGTGTCTTTTCTCTTTTGTGTGTAATGCAAGCGATTATTAGACTGTCACTTCGCGGCGGCAGCCGAAGGACGAACGACACTCGCGCTTGTTCCCGATATATATTTTTAGTTGATTATATGGAGCCATTGTGCATTTATTGCTGCTGTTATGAAATCATCTATGGGGTTTTCGTGCTTTGTCGTGTAACAATTATTCGTATAATATACGTTGATTCGATAAATCGTCTTATCAAAACTCTCTTTACAATTATCTAAGTAAAAGTAAAAGTGAAAATAGACTTTGTCGTCCGTTGGGGTAGGAAAATTAAAAGACAAATAAATGCATGCGGCGAGGGAGTTTTCCAGATCTAATTACAGTTATCTCGATCTTGTTTGCACTGCAAATATCGTCGAGTTTCCTCTTCTCTCTTTTTTTTTTTATTCCAGCACTTCTCGACTTTTTTTTCTTCTTCTTTTTCTCAAAAGAAACTTGGTTTTCTTAAATGTGATTTCAACTCGCCTCTAAGCTTATTTTCTTGTTTTTGCTATCTTTGCATTGAAATCTCGGCTTTCCAATTGCAGATAGAAGGAAAAAAAAAATTTTTTTTTCTTTCGAGTAAGGGAAAATCGAATTAATCGAGTTGAAGTAAAACTTGGGTAAACATAGAAAACGCTGCTGGCTACAGCTTGGTTTTCTATATATCTCTCTTTCTGCCCCCTTCGGTATATATTTACCTCTAGCCGAGGAGCCAATAGCAAGATTTATTTCTCTTCGTATCTATATTTGTGCGGTTTATTACTGAATCGTATATATAAAGTTTGGATGAAGCTATAGTGAATACATATACCTATGTAGGTTAGAAAACGCGAATAACTACAATCGTAAATAATAGAAATAAACTCTCACGTACATCCAAACAGAGAAAAAAAAAGTCGAATCGATAAATTATCGTCGTCAACCTCCTTGCGATACAAGTGATTTCTCGCGACTTAATCAAAAAGTCGATATTATTACGCGCGAAAAACGTCCGAATTATTGAGCGTCCCAAAACGCAATTAACTCGCGATCGAACGCCTCGACGAAGGAAAAAAAAAGAGGGAGGCTCGCGCAAATAAACGTTTCTCTCACTCACTCGCTCGCCCGTGTGATACACTTGACAGCCTAATCACAGGGGAGAAATGCAAATGGGCCGCTCTCTCGCATCTGCCCTGAGAATTGAGTTTACTATTTTTTTTTTTGAAACTGATGTTGCTTAACAATTATGGTTATTTCGAAGTGGGAAAAATAAAAACTTTGTTTCTGAGGTATTTATATTGATTTTTGAAATTGATTTCCAAGAAGTTTTCGCATATCAATTGCAATTACACGATGTAGACTAAAATTATCGAGTAACGTTATATACGCGCATATCATTACTTACACATTTATGCTACATTATTTATAACTATGTACATATTCTCGCAACTTTATACTATGTAATTTCGCGTGAAAATTTACCGAAGGCATTCCAAAAAGCCTTCGAGAAAAATACAGTTTTTCAAAGATACACAACTAACAAGCGTCAATTACGTGTCACCTAAAATCGGCAAAAAAAAAACACATCATTATATATACCCCGAAAAAAAAAACATGAAGACTTTAATGTCGCTTCCCGTTTTCGGGAGGGAAAAAAACATTTCCGCGCATAGCGGTCCGCGGACTTGAAGAAGTCATTACGCAATAAACCAAAAGAATCTGTCGTTTTTTTTTCTCTCTCCGCGGAGCCAAAGAAGAAGAAGTTTCCGTAATGAGGCGCCCACCCAAAGAAGCGATGTATATCCGCGTAATTATGCGGTAATGATTGGCCTTCTCGCGTAAAAATTCTCGTATATACATATACATAAAGCGTCAGCTCCGGAGAAATGCTAATGAACGAACTTCGAGTGAACTTGTTACGAAGGTATAAAAAATGAAATCTCAAACTTTTGTGATTTCTCAAATGTTCAATTTTACGAAATCGAGTTGAAAAAGGTGAAAACATATTGAATACATTTTTTAAAATATAAACTGACACACTGACCGCGCGCGGAAACGTCGCGACGACAGCAAACAAAAATAAGTAAATCCGGCAACAAATAAAAAAGAAGAAAAAGAAAATCCGAGTGAAAGTATTTACACTGTGAGTAGTAGTCCCTTTCACATAAAAGATCGTCGTCGATCAATTCTCCGCTGCAAGTCTCTATACACTGGAAACCTAAGAAATACATATCGAGTGTCAAAAAATTAAAGTAGCATTAGAGGCAAGAAGCGAAGTTGCAGTCTCATCGTTATCTCTCAACGCACGTGCATCGTACCAGCAGCGCATTAGGTTCACCTACTTTTTGCTTCTCTTTTTTTTTCACTCGAGCGAGAGAAGCGTCGAGAGATCCACTTAAGAAGTATTTTTTTTTTCGGATCGAATGAAGAATGAAAAATAAAAAAAGAAAAGGGCGCGAAAGGAGAAAGTTTTTGAATCAACAAATAAGCCACACGCGGCAGTCTCTTTATCAATCGATCGTTGCAATTCGCGGCGGTGGAGGCTACGTCAGAATCAGACGAATTCAAGTTGAGTTACTTAGCACCAATTAGCTAACGTAGCATATAATGTACGTGCACCTTGCTCGCTCAAAAAGTTAATTGCACGTGAGCCAGATTCGCATTCAGAGTGGAAAGGAATGTTTTACGAGCGCGACCCAACCTTCCACGGATTTTAAGCTTGACGTTTCGCGCGATAGGGGGCTTTTTACAATGCGTTTGCGAGATTTCGTTGTATTTATTGTAAATTCGTTTAGTTTCTTAGGTTCTAATTGAATACACACAACATTAATTTTACTTAAGATTTAACGAGTTAAATCTATAATTTAATTCTATCATTTATCGATAATAAACAATACAATCAGCTACTTAATCTTGATGAATTTTCCATGACTAAGTGGTGATAGACGTATTTTCTTCATCATGCAAGTTGAAAAAACAGATTAAATTTCAAATTACACAAAAAAGAATAAATTATCCATTCAACTCAAATGCACAAAATTTACGTTGACATCTTCACCACTTAAAAAAAAATTGACAGAACCAACCAAAAAAAAAATCATTAAAATTCCGCCGTTTTATCACGAATGAATATACTCTCGAGCACATCTGATATACGTTACATACATAAGCATTGGGTAAGATGGTCGTGCATCGCTGGCCTAATTCACGTAATCTCGTGTATGTATGTGTGTGCGTGGAACAATGATTAGCCGTAATTAACGTTATGACTTTATAATGGAGAAGGGAAAACAGTTTTTTGAATAATTCATGCGAATAATTAATAGGCGCTATATAGCG